>CM035295.1:41085917-41149193 GCA_020226075.1 Hydropotes inermis
ATATGCGTTAGTATACTGTATTGGTCTTTATCTTCCTGGCTTACTTCACTCTGTATAATGGGCTCCAGTTTCATCCATCTCATTAGAACTGATTCAAATGAATTCTTTTTAATGGCTGAGTAATATTCCATGGTGTATATGTACCACAGCTTCCTTATCCATTTGTCTTCTGATGGGCATCTAGGGTGCTTCCATGTCCTGGCTATTATAAACAGTGCTGTGATGAACATTGGGGTGCACATGTCTCTTTCAGATCTGGTTTCCTCGGTGTGTATGCCCAGGAGTGGGACTGCTGTGTCATATGGCAGTTCTATTTCCAGTTTTTAAAGAAATCTCCACACTGTTCTCCATAGTGGCTGTACTAGTTTGCATTTTCACCAACAGTGTAAGGAGGGTTCCCTTTTCTCCACACCCTCTCTAGCATGTATTGCTTGTAGACTTTTGGATAGCAGCCATCCTGACTGGCATGTAATGGTACCTCATTGTGGTTTTGATTTGCATTTCTCTGATAATGAGTGATGCTGAGCATCTTTTCATGTGTTTCTTAACCATCTGTATGCCTTCTTTGGAGAAATGTCTGTCTAGATCTTTGGCCCTTTTTTTGATTGGGTCATTTATTTTTCTGGAATTGAGCTGGAGACTTTGCTTGTATATTTTTGAGATTAATCCCTTGTCTGTTGCTTCATTTGTTATTATTTTCTCCCAATCTGAGGGCTGTCTTTTCACCTTACTTATAGTTTCCTTTGCTGTGCAAAAGCTTTTAAATTTAATTAGGTCCCATTTGTTTGTTTTTGCCTTTATTTCCAATATTCTGGGAGGTGGGTCATAGAGGATCCTGCTGTGATTTATGTCAGAGAGTGTTTTGCCTATGTTCTCCTCTATCTTATTATTTTGAATGCTGAGTTTTAAGCCAACTTTTTCACTCTCTTATTTCCTTTCATCAAGAGGTTCTTTAGTTCCTCTTTCTGCCATAAGGGTAGTGCCATCTGCACATCTGAGGTTATTGATATTTCTCCCAGCTATCTTGATTCCAGCTTGTGAGTCCTCCAGCCCAGCATTTTTCTTGATGTACTCTACATATAAATTAAATAAGCAAGGTGACAGTATACAGCCTTGACATAGTCCTTTCCAAATTTGGAACCAGTCCATAGTTCCTTGTCCAGTTCTAATTGTTGCTTCCTGACCTGCACACAGATTTCTCAGGAGGCAGATAAAGTGGTCTGGTATTCCCATCTCTTTAATAATTCTCCACAATTTGTTGTGATCCACAGAGTCAAAGGTTTTAGCACAGTCTATGAAGCAGAAATAGATGATTTTTTTTCCTGGAATTCTCTTGCTTTTTCTACGATCCAACTGATGCTGACAATTTGATCTCTGTTAGGACTGTTATAACAAACTACCAGGACTGGATGGCTTGATAAACAAGAATTCTTTTTTTAATTCATGATTCTGAAGGCTGGGAAGTTCAAAATCAAGATACAGCCAGAATTGTTATCTGTTGAGTGTTTGCTACCTGGTTCATGCATGGTCATTTTCTCAGTAACTTCATAAGGTGGAAGGGACAAGGAGTCTTGTATCTTTTTTTTTTTTTTAATAAGGGCACTGATCCAAGTCTTTAGGACCCCAACGTCATGACTTAATCTATAATAATGGTATCATCATTATCATATATGACATTATTATAATTTCAATATATGTATATTAAAATCCACAGAACATACACCATAGAGTGTATCCTTATGTAAACTATTGACTCTATTTTATAATACTGTATCAATGTTGATAAATTTTACCAAACACACCACACTAATGTAAAATGTTAATAATAATGAAAACTGTATGTAATGAGTGGATGTGTGGTATATAGGAACTCTGTCCTTTTCCTTCAAATTCTCTATGCGTTAAAGAAAAAAAAATATGAGTTGAAATTTGAGGATATAGAGAACTGGACATAATCTCCCTCCTTCCCTTACAAAATTACAACATAGTAAGGGGAATCTGCATATTCATAACTACTCTCAAATCCATCAGAAAGCTGAACCTGCAGGGCTGACAATTAACCATAAATGTAAAGAAAGAAAAATGACCCTAAATTAAGACAAAAGACTCTAAAATAAATAAGAAACAAACACTTGCCTACCTGAGAAAGATGCCATTAGCATTAGCAAAAAGAATTTAGCTGTTTTTTAAATAAATTGCTAAAATTAAATATGGACTGGCAAGAATATATGAACTTCTGGAGGGTGGATACACAAGAGGAGTTTGCACTTATTTGCAGGTTTACAAACTTCAGGTTTATTAACACTTTCAGGAAAGATTAGAGTCAGGGCAAGAGGTGGTGCTGGCTTAGGGAAGAAGTGGCAGCAAAGGAAGACAGAAAGTCAACCCTGGATAACCTTTTAACTCTCCTGTGAAGGACATTCTTAAAATGCTCAGTGAAGGGCAAGTACCACAGTCACTTTTAGGTTACAGATGAAAATCTATTGCAACTGGATGAAAGGACCAGAAAACAAAGCCCTTCTACATGCATAGGAAAGCAGGAGTAAGTTCTGGACCTTGACCTATAGCTGGCAGAGAGTAGGATCACTGGTAATGCTCTACACCCAAGACTCTGGAAAATAGTGCCTGCTTAAGACTGAGATTTAATCTGAATCACAGGGAAGGCCCCACTGTGCCCTTGACATCAGGCTAATGAATGTTGATCATCAAGTAAACATAGTCCTACTCTTCTTATATTCTGATAGGGCTTCCCTGGTAGCTCAGATGGTAAAAAAATCTGCCTGCAATGCAGGAGACCCGGATTCAATCTCTAAGTTGGGAAGAGCCCTTGGAGAAGGAAATGGTAATGCACTCCAGTATTCTTGTGTGGAGAATTCCAGGGACAGAGGAGCCTGGAAGGATACAGTCCATGAGTTTGCAAAGAGTCGGACATGACCTAGTGACTAACACTTTCATTTTATATTCCGATAGTCATCAGAGTATGTAAAAATGAGAAAATTACTAAGGCAAAAATGAAAATAGATAATTATCAAGGTGGATAATGTGAGGTGTTTTTATTTTCAGGTGGAAATAACTTGGAGAGGCATAGGGAGCTATCATGAGCTGAATTGTATTCCCACAAAATTTTATGTTGAAGTCTTCACTTCTAGTACCTCAGAATGTAACTGTATTTGGAGATAGGTACTTTAAAGAGGATATTAAGGAAAATGATGCTACTGGTGAAATGGTCATTTCCTAGACAGGTTGACAAGAAGTCTAGGGGTTCCCAAGGAGAAAGAGGTCTGGAATATTCAAGGAGGAAGAAAGGACAAACTTTTTAACTTTTTTCCTCTACATTCCTTAGGATTATACAACAATAATGTAACCTGCCTGAGGACAGTCTTTGGAATAAACCTTCTGGCTAATTCTGTTATCTTAAAACATAAATTATGGGAGTAGGTCTGGTCTTTACAAGGATGCATCCTGCCTGGGGACATTCTTTGGATTAAACCTTCTGGCCAATTCTGTTATCTTAAAATGTAAATTATGGGAGTAGGTCTGGTGAGGTCTTTACAACCTCCAGACATTCTTTGGATTCATTGGAGAGTATATAACTCCATTGCTAACACTAGCAAGTGGGTAATCTTTCTACCCTCTTCTGATGTCTATGTCAGAAGCTTTCTCTATCTCCTTTATACTTTAATAAAGGAGCACAAAAGCTCTGAGCGATCCAGCTTGTCTCTGGCCCTGGATTGAATTCTTCTCCTCCGAAGGCCAAGAACCCTGGCATCTTTGCGTGATTCAGAAACAACCTTTCACTGGGAAGAGGGGTTTAATCCTGGCTGACTGCTATCCTTAAAAGAAAGGGAAATTAGAAGAAGGGAAAAGGGGAGAGGGGTAAATTAAGAGGTTGAGATTAACAAATACACACTATTTTATACAAAATAAACAGCAAGGTCCTACTGTATAGTATAGGGAACTGTATTCAATATCTTATCATAATCTACATTAAAAAAGAATTTGAACTATATTTAGAATATATTTTAAATATATATTTACATATATATTTATATATTTATATATATTTATATAAATATAAATATAAATATATATATATCCCAGGCAGCAAGAAGGTGGCCAACTGCAAGGCAAGGACAGAGGCCTCAGAGAAAATCAACTGTTCTGGTACTTGATCTTGGACTTCCGGCCGCCATATACATGAGGAAATAAATGTCTGTGATCTCAGTCTCCTAGTCTGTGGTATTTCATTATGGCAGGCTTTGCAAACAAATGCAAGGTCTCCTGTGACTCGTGTTCCCCCTCCATTACCAGATACACATGAGGCAGTGTTTGTACAGGAAGGGGCCCCAATGCTTCTCCCACAAAGTCTTCCAATAACCCCACAGTGACACGTTTTAGATAAAATGGCCTGACAGGTAGATAGGTCATAAGCCTATGCAGAGAGACAAATGAGCAATCAGTGAGTGTATTCACTCCAGCACATGAACTGATGGTATTTAAATACTCAGTGGCCTGTCGTTAAGTCACATTTGCTCCACAGCAAGAGGCCATTTTACTAGAAAAGATAAGGCCAGATTCTAAGGACAATGATCAAAGACATTGGTGCATTCTACCTCACAGAGAAATTTGCTAGTTTGGTTTCCACAGATCTTATTAGCAGCCCATCTCCCTTCACCACAGAAGTTCTGACCTTCCAATCCCCACCACCCGCTCTGGTGCATCTGTATGGCAAGATTAATCTTGAAGAGAAAGCTGTGACAGAAAAGAAGAGTTTTTGTGGAAAGGAAAGCATTTTGGCTGTGTTAAGTTCACATTGCAAGCAGTGAAAAAATAGATTTGTTTTATGATACCTAGTCACAGTTGTGAAAAAGACAAATCTTCCAAGAACTAAGGGATTATTGTCAGAGTGACAGATGGGCAAAGTGTGATTGTTGGAAAAAACTCACAGGATCCAACATGTCAGTGCTTACTAGGCTATGGTTTCATGCTATGTGTGTGGACAGATATTTTGTATAAAACTGTATAGTTGAGAAAAGCATATAACAAATATTGTGATATTCAAACATAATTTATTTTAAAATAGCTACATGGAGCAGATTTTTTAAGCAGATAGATCTGTTGAAAGGTTGGAAAACCATCAAATTTATTTAAAGAGATGGTATATGTTACATCTATTTTTTTAAAAAAGAAAATAAGTTATCTTACATTAGTTGACATAAAAATCCCAAGCAAGTTAAACAATAAAGACAAAGATTAATTTGGTACTGAGGTTTAATTAATTATTTGTTTAATATTAAACAAGTATTAATAAAATAATGTGATAGATAAGTGAAAACTTAAATAATTTTACAAATTATATTGAAATATAACATGATAACTTAATGTTCAAATATCAACATAAAATCTGACCATAGTTAAAAATAGATATGTGTTTAGGCAAAGACCAGATTAAGAGAATGATGAAACATTTATTTTCTTATGATAAAGGTTTTGTTTATTTTCTTCATTGCTGATCAATTTTCTATTTCTACAACAATTGGGTAAAAATTGTTAAGACTATGATAAGAATTTGTTCAGAGATAAATCCTGTATGAACCTAGAAACAAAATAATCCAATTTTCACTACAACTCTGGATTCATTGTACATTTGGCTGGTAAATTACTCTTTGCCACTAAGACATACGGGTAGGATAAGATAAAATAGCAAGGAGCTCAAGTCTCTTACTGCAAACCACAAAATACCAATAAGTAGAGTTCCAGGACTCTGACTGGACAGTTGATTGGCAGCCAGCATTGTTTTGCTTCTGTTGATCCTTATTCTAGAGTGGATAATTGCACTTGACTGCATGCGATGTAATTTTCATTAATATAACTGATGTTGCCTGAGATAGCAGTGCTCTAATATCACTGAGATTTCACAAAGTAAGCATTCTGGAAGAAGACATTGTTTTTCTGCCTCCCTTCAACCTAGTGATCTTGGTGATAAGACCTGCTGAAAAGAGAAAAATGAAACAGTGGAAGTGTCAATCACTCAGTGTGTGATTCTTTGCAACCCCATGGACTGTATTCCACCAGACTCCTCTCTTTATGGAATTCTCCAGGCAGGAATAATGCAGTGCATGGCCATTCCCTTTTCCAGGGTATCTTTCTGACTCAGGGATTGAACCTGGGCCTCATGCATTGTAGGCAGATGGTTTACCATCTGAGCCACCAGGTAAGATGTAAGACCTGCTACTGCAGTAGAATATATGTTATATATATTATATATATTTGCAATTTTTCAAATGTTCTTTTTTTCCTTTTAATTCAATTTACAATGAACATTGCAATAAATAAAAATCTTTAAAAAAAAGACATTAAACTTTTTTTACTATAAATATATATTTCAGTTTTATTTTCTTTATGATTAAAGTAAGAAAAATGATGTTATTTGATGCAATTAATATACTTAATGCTATTGTCTTTTTTTGAGAAAATCACCATGCAGATTTTATAGGGAAAATTTCTTGAATACTATTCTTTAACAATTTATTGTCCCAACTAACCTCTAGATAAAACTGAATGAATAAATATATACATAAAAATTAAGTAAATAAATAAAGTATTGTGAATGAAAGATGTTGCCTTCTGTGTATGTAAAGAAAGGATGCTGGAGCCATCAAGCCACTATGCCTACTGAAGGTGAGTCCTGGGGGAACTCAGGGTGGAAGGAAACCAGTTGCTGATGGCCAAGCCCTTAGACACTGCAACCACCTGCAACAGTGCACCCTGAAGGGTTTCAGGATGGAAGAACACAGGATACAGGCTCTGGATAGTTAAGGTGCACATCAGAGGAAGGATTTCAATCAGCACAGACTTTTAAATCTTCCCATACACAGAAAAGCACTGAAGGCATTAACTTGAGATGTCTGTGTTTCTTTAGTTAATGGCAATTTTTCAAAGTTCTAACTACTGGGTCTTTGTGACAAAAACTCCTATGTATCCAGGCTTCCCCCCAACTTCTTCAAAGCAGTTTCTCGGAGTTTTCTGAGGCTACATCCTGGGTTTAATTCCTCAGGTTTGTCAGCCAACTAAAATATAATTCTGAACATTCAGGTTGTGCATTTTTTTCAGTTGACAATATAAAAGTAAACAAGGCATTTTTGAGACTTGTAAAAATTAAATAAAATTGCAATGTTTATGATCTTGGAAATTATACTTGTTTTTTACTATGAAGATACTATTTATTGAATTATGCTCCCCCAAAATTCATACACTGAGTCTGTAACTTCCAACATGACTACATTTGGAGATCAGGTTTCTAAGAGGTAATTAAAGTTAAGTGATGTCACAGTCCTATCCTGATAAGATTGGTGGTTTAATAAGAAGAGGAAAAGAGATAGCTTTTTCTTTCCTTAAGCAAGCATCAAGAAAGCAGCTACCAGCAATCCAGAACTAGTGTTCTTACCAGAACCCAATCATTCTGGAACCATGATTTCGATTATTAGCATTTGACATTGTGAGAAAATAACTTTCTGTAGTTTAAGCTACCTATCCTATGGAATTTGTTTTTTATGGTAGTCAGAACAGATTAAGATGAAAGATGCTTTAAAAAATTTATTTTTGTCAAGTATGGCACAGAGACATGTAAAATTGAGAGCCTATTTCTGAAAAAGATGCAGTTTAGATTCCAATAAAAATAAAATATATCAAATAACAAGTGATGCTATAGTTTCTCAGAAATATGTGATGTTAAAAATAAATAGCTGTTTTGAAACCTATTGATTAATGTTCCTAGAATTTATTTGTGGACAAATTAATCTACAACTTCAAAATTATATGCATGCATGTGTGCTGAGTTGCTTCAGATTTGTCCAGCTCTTTGTCACCTCATGACTATAGCCTGCCAGGTTCCTCTATCCATGGGATTCTCCAGTCTAGAATACTGAAGTGGGTTGCCATACTCTCCTTCAGAGGATCTTCCCAATCTAGGGGTTGAAATTGCATCTCTTATTTCTCCTGCATTGACAGGTGGGTTCTTTACCACTGGTGCAATCTGGGAAGCCCTCAAAATTATATACTGGGGACTAAAATTAACAAGGCAAACTCACAACTTGTAAAGCATTGATAGTATGTGTGAAATACTGTGTACGCTAAATTATGTAAAAGGCACATGGTGATCTGTAAGAGTAGAACAAAGTCGAAGCTGTACAGTTGCTGGAGGGATTAGCTTGTAATGTTGCAGGACATAGTTTATAGTTTCTTTATAAAAAATGGAAATTAAAAATTAAGTACATATGGATTCCACAGGGGCTGTCTGTAGTGTATGATGCTTCCCCCGCCTCCCCCCCACCCCGCACAATTTCAAAACATCAGTAATATAGGTGTTCACATTGTATTCTCCTCTAGGTCTTGACCCAGGATTAAACAAAACGTTGGGAGAAGCTTGTAATTAAATGTGAGACTGAAATGTCAGTTTAGACTGAAATGTATTTCACATTTTGGTCATAACTTTTCTTCCAAGGAGTAAGCATCTTTTAATATAATGGCTGCAATGAAATTCTGTAATGATTTTGGAGCCCCCCAAGATAAAGTCTGTTACTGTTTCCATTGTTCCCCCATCTATTTGCCACGAAGTGATGGAACCAGGTGTGACGATCTTAGTTTCCTCAATGCCGAGTTTTAAGACAATTTTTTCACTCTCCTCTTTCAGTTTCATCAAGAGGCTATTTAGTTCTTCTTCACTTTCTGCCATAAGGGTGGTGTCATCTGCATATCTGAGGTTACTGATATTTCTCCTGGCAATCTTGATTCCAGCTTGTGCTTCATTCAGCCCAGCATTTCTCATGATGTACTCTGCATATAAGTTAAATAAGCAGGGTGACAATATAAACCTTGACATACTCCTTTTCCTATTTGTAACCAGTCTGTTGTTTCATGTTTGGTTCTAACTGTTGCTTCCTGACTTGCATACAAGTTTCTCAAGAGGCAGGTCAGGTGGTCTGGTATCCCTATCTCTTTCAGAATTTTCCACAGGATGTGGTGATCCTTACAGTTAAATGTTTTGGCATAGTCAATAATGCAGACATAGATGTTTTTTCTGGGATTCTTTTGCTTTTTTTTTGATAATCCAACGGATGTTGGCAATTTGATCTCTGGTTCCTCCGCTTTTTCTAAAACCAGCTTGAACATCTGGAAGTTCTTGGTTCACATACTGTTGAAGCCTGGTTTGGAGAATTTTGAGTATTACTTTGCTAGCATGTGAGATGAATGCAAATGTGCGGTAGTTTGAGTATTCTTTGGCATGGCCTTTCTTAGGTATTGGAATGAAAATTAGCCTTTTCCAGTTCTGTGGCCACTGCTGAGTTTTCCAAATTTGCTGGCATATTGAGTATAGGACTTACAGGATCATCTTTTAGGATTTGAAATAGCTCAACTGGAGTTCCATCACCTCCACTAGCTTTGTTCATAGTGATGCTTCCAAAGGCCCATTTGACTTCCCATTCCAGGTGTTTGGCTCTAGGTGAGTGATCATACCATTGTGATTATCTGGGTTGTGAAGATCTCTTTTGAAAAGTTCTGTGTATTCTTGCCATCTCTTCTTATAATATTCTGCTTCTGTTAGGGCCATATAATTTCTGTCCTTTATTGAGCCCATATTTTTATGAAATGATCCCTTGGTATCTCTAAATTTCTTGAAGAGATCTCTAGTCTTTCCCATTCTATTGTTTTCCTCTATTTCTTTGCACTGATCACTGAGGAAGGCTTTATTATCTCTCCTTGCTATTCTTTGGAATTCTACATTCAAATAGGTATATCTTTCCTTTTCTTCTTTGCTTTTCACTTCTCATCTTTTCACAGCTATTTGTAAGCTATGACAATCTCCTCAGACAACCAATTTGCTTTTTTGCATTTCTTTTTCTTGGGGATGGTCTTGATCCCTGTCTCCTGTACAATGTCATGAACCTCTCCATCCATAGTTCATCAGGCACTTTGTCTATCAGATCTAATCCCTTAAATCTATTTCTCACTTCAACTGTATAATCGTAAGGGGCTTGATTTAGGACGTACCTGAATGATCTAGTGGTTTTCCCTACTTTCCTCAATTCCAGTCTGAATTTGGCAATAAGGAGTTCATGATCTGAGCCACAGTCAGCTCCCAGTCTTGTTTTCGCTGACTTGTATAGAGCTTCTCCACCTTTAGCTGCAAAGAATATGATCAATCTGATTTCAGTGTTTGCCATCTATTGATGTCCATGTGTATAGTCTTATCTTGTGTTGTTGGAAGAGGGTGTTTGCTATGACAAGTACATTCTCTTGGCAAAACTGTTAGCCTTTGCCCTACTTCATTCTGTACTCCAAAGTTTAATTTGCCTTTTACTCCTGGTGATTTCTGACTTCCTATTTTTGTATTCCAGTCCCCTATAATGAAAAGGACATCTTTTTGGGGTGTTAATTCTAGAAGGTCTTGTAGGTCTTCATAGAATCATTCAATTTCAGTTTCTTTAGGATTACTGGTTGGGACACAGACTTGGATTACCATCATATTAAATGACTTGCCTTGGAAACGAACAGAGACCATTCTGTTGGTTTTGAGATTGGATCTAAGCACTGCATTTCTGACTCTTTTGTTGACTATGATGGTTACTTCATTTCCTCTAAGGGATTCTTGCCCATAGTAGTAGATATAATGGTCATCTGAGTGAAATTCACTTATTCCAGTCCATTTTAATTTGCTAAAATGTTGATATTCACTCTTGCCATCTCCTGTTTGACCACTTCCAATTTGCCTTGATTCACAGACCTAACATTCCAGGTTCCTATGTAACATTGCTTTTAACAGCATTGGATTTTGCTTCTATCACCAGTCGCATCCACAACTGGGTGTTGTTTCTGCCTGGCTCTGTCTCTTAATTCTTTCTGGAAAATCACTGCAGATGCTGACTGCAACCATGGAATTAAAGGATGCTTACTCCTTGGAAAAAAAGTTATGAACAGCCCAGATAGCATATTAAAAAGCAAAGACATTACTTTGCCAACAAATCTCCATTTAGTCATGGCTATGGTTTTTCCAGTAGTCTTGTATGGATGTGAGAGTTGGACTATAAAGAAAGCTGAGCACTGAAGATTTGATGCTTTTGAACTGTAGTGTTGGAGAGACTCTTGAGAGTCCCTTGGACTGCAGGGAAACCCAACCAGTCCATCCCAAAGCAAATCAGTCCTAAATATTCATTGGAAAGACTGATGTTGAAACTGAAACTCCAATATTTGACCACCTGATGTGAAGAACTGACTCATTTGAAAAGACCCTGATGCTGGGAAAGATCAACGGTGAGAGGGGAAGGGGATGACAGAGGAGATAGTTGGATGGTATCACCGACACAATAGTTATGAGTTTGAGTAAACTCTGGGAGCTGGTGATGGATAAGGAGGCATGAGTGCTGCAGCCCATGGGGTCACAAACCATTTGAGATGACTGAGTGATGAAACTGAACTTAGTCTTTCTCATAACTGAAGATAACTTTGAACTTCAGCTAAATCTATTAGAAAACTATGAAACCATGTAACCTGTGTGATCTACAGGCAAGAGTTTGGAAAAGGAATTTTGGTAAAATTGGTGTAAAGACCCTGGCGGGAGACAATTGATTAAAAATATAATTATTAGATTGTCTGTTAGCCTGTTTACTGAAGGTGTGATTGTCTGAGCACTGAAGAATTTGTGCTTTTGAACTGTGATGTTGGAGAACACTCTTGAGAGTCCCTTGGCCTGCAAGGAGATCCAACCAGTCTATCCTAAAGTAGATCAGTCCTGGGTGTGCATTGGAAGGACTGATGTTGAGGCTGAAACTCCAAATTTTGGCCACCTGATGCAAAGGGCTGACTCGTTTGAAAAGACCCTGATGCTGGGAAAGGTTGAGGGCAGGAGGTGAAGGGGACAACAGAGGATATAATGGTTGGATGGTATCACCAACTCAATGGACATGAATTTGGGTGAACTCTGGGCGTTGGTGATGGACAGGGAGGACTGGCTGCTGTGGTTCAAAGGGGTCACAAAGAGTTGGACATGACTGAGCAACTGAACTGAACTGAACTATGACATCCTTGTTTCCAGATATAGCAGGAAATAGTCCATTCCTCAGAGTGAAAGTTTGTGTGTATGAATCTATTATTTTCAGAGTACTTTATGTAGGTAATACTCAAGGTCTCTATCATCATAATAGTAGTGTACTTATCTAGATTTGTGTCTATGTGAAGGCCTTTTATAAAATATTTTCCCCAAACTGTATTTGGTTATTGAATTATTGACAACAAGGAAAAAAGATGAGTAAATGATTGGGGGATAAAGTTCAACATGGGACTATTCTTAAATACTTGCTTCACTGTATGCTGAAGGTAAGAGTTTCCTGAAATAAAACTTATAATAGAGCCTGTTTATTGAAGGTGTGAATGTTTTCTTTATAGTCCAACTCTCACTTCCATACATGACCACTGGAAAAACCATAGCCTTGATCAGACAGACCTTTGTTGTCAAAGTAATGTCTCTGCTTTTTAATATGCTGTCTAGGTTGGTCATAACTTTCCTTCCAAGGAGTAAGCATCTTTTAATTTCATGGCTGTAATCACCATCTGCAGTGATTTTGGAGCCCAGAAAAATAAAGTAAGCCACTGTTTCCACTGTTTCCCCATCTATTTCCCATGAAATGTTTGGACCAGATGCCATGATCTTAGTTTTCTGAATGTTGAACTTTAAGCCAACTTTTTCACTCTTCTCTTTCACTTTCATCAAGAGGCTTTTTAGTTCTTCTTCACTTTCTGCCATGAGGGTGGCATCATCTGCATATCTGACGTTATTGATATTTCTCTGGGCAATCTTGATTCCAGCTTGTGCTTCATCCAGCCCAGCATTTCTTGTGATGTACTCTGCATATAAGTTAAATAAGCAGGGTGACAATATACAACCTTGACGTACTCCTTTCCCTTGGATCCAGTCCTGTTGTTCCATGTCCAGTTCTAACTGTTGTTTCCTGACCTCTATACAGGTTTCTCAAGAGGCAGGTCAGATGGTCTGGTATCCCCATCTCTTTCAGAATTTTCCACAGTTAGTTGTGATCTACACAGTCAAAGGCTTTGGCATAGTTGGTAAAGCAGAAACCAATGTTTTTTCTGGAACTCTCTTGTTTTTTCGATGATCCAGCAGATGTTGGCAGTTTGATCTCTGATTCCTCTGCCTTTTCTAAAACCAGCTTGAGTATCTGGAAGTTCAAGGTGCATGTATTGCTGAAGCCTGGCTTGAAGAATTTTGAGCATTACTTTACTAGCGTGTGAGATGAAAGCAATTGTGCTGTAATTTGAGCATTCTTTGGGATTGTCTTTCTTTGGAATTGGAATGAAAACTGACCTTTTCCAGTCCTGTGGCCATTGCTGAGTTTTCCAAATTTGCTGGCATATTGAGTGCAGCACTTTCACAGCATCATCTTTCAGGATTTGAAATAGCTCAACTGGAGTTCCATCACCTCCACAACCTTTGCTCCTAGTGATGCTACCTAAGGCCCACTTGACTTCACATTCTGGGATGTCTGGCTCTAGGAGAGTGATCACAACATTGTGATTATCTGGGTCATGAAGATCTTTTTTTGTATAGTTCTTCTGAGTATTCTTGCCACCTCTTCTTAATATATTCTGCTTCTGTTAGGTCCATACTGTTTCTGTTCTTTATTGAGCCCATCTTTTCATGAAATATTCCCTTGGTATCTCTAATTTTCTTGAATAGATCTCTAGTCTCTCCCATTCTATTGTTGTCCTCTATTTCTTTGCATTGATTGGTGAGAAAGGCTTTCTTATCTCTCCTTGATAGTCTTTGGAACTCTGCATTCAAATGAGAACCCCATGAACATTAGGAAATGACTATCACAATCATCAGAAATTCTGCCCTTCCAAATGTGAATTCTTGAGCCCCAAGGGCACTCGGAAGAAGAATACCTGTGAGATCTGCCAGCCATCAGTCTGCATTCATTCCCTGTAGTGAGCACTGAGGAACTCAGGATGTGAAAAATGAAGGATACTGGCCCCAGATAGCTGAGATGCATATGGAAGGAATGCTTTCAGTGAGCTCAGACTCTTGTGTCTTCCTATACATAAAAAAGTATTAAATTCCTTAACTTGAGATATCTGATTTTCTTTAGTTAACAATAATCTTTTGATGTTCAGACTACTTGCCCTTTGTTTTAAATACAGCCTGTTCCCCTCCTTGTCTCCTCTGAGCAGTTCTCTCAGGGTTACTTCAAATGTTGCCTCCAGGTTTAAGTCCTAAAATTTTCTTTCAGATAAGACATAAGTTTCAACTTTTAGATTGCAACTATTTTTTAAGTCTATGACACTATCACAGAATTTCTTGAAAAACAAGAACTAGAAATATAACTAATTCAAAACTATTATCATTACATCAAGGAAAGTGAATTAAGTAATTCACTTAATTAATAATAAGTTAACAAAATAAGGCTTATTGCTCACAAGAAATTGGAAAGTCTTAAAAATTTTGTAGTTGTAAACAATAAAGAGTAATCAATGTGTGATGGAAAATTATCATCATTAAAATTCAAATTATTATTCATCTACTTATCACATATTAACTTAAACACCAAAAAATTAAAAATTAAAGCAAATTAAATTATTTTCATATGACTCAGTAAAAATAATTTAATGAAACACAAAAGGTTTGTATTCCCATTTTGTTTGATACAGGTTACAATTTTTATATACTACAGAATTATGACTGAACACCATTAATGTATTCTGGGTTTACTACCTTCAAGAATTAGATTTAATGTCAGAGTTCATAGGTAAAATACTTGCTGTGTTAAATAATTTCTATGCCTCTCTGTTTCCCAACCCATAAAAAGAGGGTAATAAAAACCTTTGTAAGAGGTTTGCTATAAGGAATAAAAGATAATAAAAGTGAAAGTGATTTTCACAGTGTCTGACTTACATGAGGCATTCAATAAATTTTTGACATGATTTAAGAATGCTCTTACAATAAGAAAATATTTTAAATATATGTGTGTGTTTCACTGCTCCCTAATGAAACAGCATAGCAATGGTTCCTACTTCACGAACACTGACATAAATCTAGACTATTAATTGAATGACCACAGATTTAGGGACAGTCAGGAGGGGCAGAGTGATGAATTTGGTAAGACAAGTATCAGTGAACATTCAGGGACCAAAAACATCAGAATTTCAATCTTCCTGCAGTTCTCAGGAGCACAAATCTGTGGATGGGGGTAGAAAGGGTGATGAAAGATCTGCTGCTAATTCTTATGAAAGCTTTAACCCAAATTGCAGTTCTACTATTTATCCTAACTGTATCCATGTCATCTCTGATTCATGTTTGAGCACACTCCTGTAACCAAACAGGACACTCTGGGGCTTTCTTCCCTCATATCCTTTGCTGTAGCTCCGTTCTGATGTACCTAGATAATAGAATATGAGGCATACTTCCTGAGATTTTCAGTTTACCACCAAATGGAAGAAATGAACTATTAGATGCTCATGAACCTATATCCCCTAGACCTCCTGAAGCCTAAGGATTGATAACGTTAACCACCCTCTTACCTCACCATCAACCAATCAGATTATTGAACATGAGCTGATCCCATACCCTGTGAACCCCTCCCTCACCTGGTCTTTCAAAATGCTTTGCTCAAACCCTTCAGGGAGTTTGAAATTTTGTTTTTGGAGTTGTTGTTTGTTTGTTTGTTTGTTTGTTTGTTTGTTTAGCACAAGTCACCGACTGCTGTCTCCTTGCATGACCCTACAATAAATCTTTCTCTGCTCCAAATTCTGATGTTTCAGTATTATTTGTTCCCTTTGTGCCAAACTTGTGTTAGGTAACTCTCCGACCCTTAAGAATTTTTTAAAGTATATCTTCTTTACATCTGTTTGTTTCTTCAATATGATTTCTGTAACAGATTAAGACCTCAAGCAGAAAAGAATGGGCATTAAAAATCTAGCTGGAGCAGAGGTCATATCTGATGGAAATAGCTAAAGAGTTGCTCCAGAAGAAAGTTCTGGTGATCAAACACAATGAGGTCCTTGGAGTCAAGTTACAGTGAGAAATAACAGCAGTACTGACCACACCATGCAGAGGTTAGAACTGCTTCTAAGTAGATGATCCTGCTTATTGTAGCCTGATCTTGATATTAAAACACAGTGATTGTTGAGGGACCTTGGGAATTATTCCATGGAATAAGGCCTTCAGAGATGCTGCTTCATATTGGTCGTTGATTCGTGATCCTCAGGTCTATTTTGCCGTAGGAAAGTGGGCATTGCTACGGAGAAGGGACTTTCTTTGTAGCTTTCTTTTGTAACTTTCTTAGCTTAAATCCTTTCTAAAATAATTTCTATCCATGAACTTCAGCCACAATTTCCAAACAGGTCTTCATAAATATCTTAAAGAAATACAGCTAAGAAGGTGTTGAAGGAGGTCATCAGGGAGTGTGTGACCATGACTGCAGGTTGACCTGGGAGTCAGAGGGCATTCATTCACTTCCCTGTTCTTGGGGTGTATGTTTGCCTATTTCCCTGTAGCTGACATAGTTCTAAGGATGTGGCCTTGAGAGTCAGGGGTTGTTGAGACCATCTTGGCTGTGTAGTGACTCATCCTAATAAAGGCCTCTGTAAGATTCTGTAGGCAGAGTTAGAGATCTACACTCTTGCAGTCACCCAATACAAGTCTTATGTAGAGATGTCGTGTTTATCAAAACTGGGTGGTCTGCTTCCTTCTTTTGTGTCTTTTTGCATCAAATTTCACTTGGGGATCTTCCAGTTTTATGAACCAACAGAGGTTTTACAAGGAAAAATAAATTATCTGCAAAAGAGAAAATCATAAGTATTATGGAAATATCTGTGTTGATTCTCTTTCTCTCTTTCTAATTTACTCCATTCATCCACCCTTCCATCTCTATAGCTTTCTACTTATCCTACCATTTACTTGGATAATGCTAAAACATCTTATAGGGGGCTTTCAACATGGCTCAGTGGCAAAGAATCCACCTGTCAAGCAGATGAGGATTTGATTCCTGGGTTGGGAAGATCCCCAGAGAAGGAAATGACAGCCCACTTCATTATTCATGCCTGGAAAACTCCGTGGACAGAGAATCCTGGCAGACTATAGTCCACGGGGTCCCAAAAGAGTTGGACATGACTTCCTGACTAAACATTAACAAAAACACATTAAAGAGTCAATTTTCATTCTGTTATTTACAAGGAACAGGAAGAAACCTACTCATTTAGAATGACATATATAAATTAACTGTAGGTAAAAGGACAAAAATAATAAAAGTTTAAACCTGAAAGAAATAATATGTTACATACCTTTAGAAAGTTGCTAATATCATCTTAAGAAACTTCCTTGGAGAATTTGTTAAGATCCTTAAAATTGCTTCAGATTAGTTCTCAGTGTTTTAGAGAGAGACTACTGAAAAACTGGATACAAAGGGAAATTCAGCCTAAGGCATCTAGAAAAGATATTTAGTTATATATTTATAATTCAGCCTCTTCTTTCACTTCTTTTTGCATACAAAATGAGGTTTCTTTTTTTTTTTTTTCATAGAGAGACATCATATTATTAAATCCTGGAACTGGCTTCTGAAAATTGACCTCTGAGATATCTTATTGTTAACTTTTAACTAAAAGATAATTTTAAATATTTTATATAGTAATAATGCTATTATTCAGATTTTTCAATAAAGTTGAATACACATTGCAATCTATGCACACATTGTATTAGCATTGGTTCATATATCTGTAATTGATAATAATAAAGGAAGTATTTGTGATCGTTTCAGATCTTGACATACCAAATATATATTTTATTAAGTACACATTTTTTATCTCTTTGTGTCAAAATATAATTCATTAAACATAGCCTGAAGCATTTAAAAAGTTCTTTCAAAAGCATAAAATTTAACAAAAAATACAGGATTAGGGTGATGCCATTGGATAATTCAAAATTAAGGCTTTCATAACTGATGAATTAGTAGTACCATTAAAGTCCATAATCATGGCTGATTCTAGCAGATATCGTCACTCTGCTCAACTAGAGAATTGGCTCAGACCATGGGAAAAGGATATTCAAGTAGTATGATAAAAAGATTGGTCGTGCTAAAATTATTCACAACTTATCATAACTAAATCAAATCTATCATCATCATTGGTGACAAAGAGCTGACAGCCCTGTTCTCTTTTAGCACTCTCCCAATTAGCATAATATTTATGAATCAGTTTAGCTCTTAAAAGACTTAAGTATGATGAACAGATAGGCAAGAGATGATTATTTCTCTATGCCATATGTGCATTAATGAATCATGCATGGATATTTTAAATAATAATTAACTGAAATGCCTTGGCAAATGTTTCTGTCCTGTTAATTTTGTCATTAAATGTGTGAAACTTGTTTCTTTTGGCCTGTTTCTTCATGATTTGCTATTTTGTGAAAATTTTCATGTTTGACAAATAGGAAAGACCTACTCTGCCCTTTATGAAACAACGGAGAAATGTTTTTTATTGCCCATCCTGAAAAAGTGACTTGAAATTAATCCATTTGCACCAAGAAACTCAATACATCACAAGGCATAGAAGTTAATTGATTCTGACAGTTTATTGTAACTAAGACTGATAATGTTTCCCAACTTCTTTTTCTCACTCAATATCCTTTCCCCCACTCCCAGATTATATGGTTATTTTCAAATCAAAATTTCTTATCTGAGCAGGAGTGCGCCGGCTGCGACGGACCGCTCAGAAGCCTGGCCGTGAGGAGCTACCCGTCTCCCAAGGTCAGGGGTAGCAACAAAGAGCGCAGGAGCGGCAGCCAAGAGGAGGTTCCCCACGTCCGAGATCAGGGGTGGTGGCCAAGAGGAATTACCTGACTCCGGAGGTCAGGGTCCCAGCCCGAGAGGAGCTACCCAACCTCCAAGGAGCAGCTGTTGCACGGGGGCAGAAGGGTGGAGAGGAGCTACTCCACGTTCAAGGTCAGGAGGGCCGGCCATGAGAAGACACCCCTCCTCAAAGGTAAGGAGCAGCAGCTGTGCTTTGATGGAGCAGCAATGAAGAGATACCCCACGTCCAAGGTAAGAGAAACCCAAGTAAGATGGTAGGTGTTGCGAGAGGGCATCAGAGGGTGGGCAGACTGAAACCATAATCACAGAAAACTAGCCAATCTGATCACAGGACCACAGTCTTGTCTAACTCAGTGAAACTAAGCCATGCCGTGTGGGGCCACCCAAGACAGTCGGGTCATGGTGGAGAGGTCTCACAGAATGTGGTCCACTGGAAAAGGGAATGGGATAGCACTTCAGAATTCTTGCCTGAGAACCCCATGAACAGTATGAGAAGGCAAAATGATAGGATACTGAAAGAGGAACTCACAAGGTCAGTAGGTGTCCAATATGCTACTGGAGATCAGTGGAGAAATAACTCCAGAAAGAATGAAGGGATGGAGCCAAAGCAAAAACAATACCCAGTTGTGGATGGGACTGGTGACAGAGGCAAGGTCCGATGCTGTGAAGAGCAATATTGCATAGGAACCTGGAAAGTTAGGTCTATGAATCAAGGCAAATTGCAAGTGGTCAAACAGGAGATGGCAAGAGTGAATGTCAACATTCTAGGAATCAGCAAACTAAAATGGACTGGAATGGGTGAATTTAACTCAGATGACCATTATATCTACTACTGGGGGAAGGAATCCCTTAGGAAAAATGGAGTAGCCATCATGGTCAACAAAAGAGTCAGAGTCTGAAACGCAGTACTTGGATGCAATCTCAAAAACGACAGAATGATCTCTGTTCATTTCCAAGGCAAACCATTCAATATCACGGTAATCCAAGCCTATGCCCCAACCAGTAATGCTGAAGAAGCCGCAGTTGAACATTTCTATGAAGACCTACAAGGCCTTTTAGAACTAACACCCAAAAAAGATGTCCCTTTCCTTATCGGCGACTGGAATGCAAAAGTAGGAAGTCAAGAAACACCTGGAGTAATAGGCAAATTTGGCCTTGGAGTATGGAATGAAGCAGGGCAAAGGTTAATAGAGTTTTGCCAAGAGACCACACTGGTCATAGCAAACACCATCTTCCAACAACACAAGAGAAGACTACACATGGACGTAACCAGATGGCCAACACCAAAATCAGATTGATTATATTCTTTGCAGCCAAAGATGGAGAAGCTCTATACAGTCAGCAAAAACAAGACTGGGAGTTGACTGTGGCTCAGATCATGAAATCCTTATTGCCAAATTCGGACTTAAACTAAAGAGAGTAGGGATAACCACTAGACCATTCAGGTATGACCTAAATTAAATCCCTTATGAATATAGAGTGGAAGTGAGAAATAGACTTAAGGGAATATATCTGATAGACAGAGAGTCTGATGAACTGTGGACGGAGGTTCATAACACTGTCCAGGAGACAGAGATCAAGAACATCCCCATGGAAAAGAAATGCAAAAAGGAAAAATGGTTGTCTGAGGATATCTCTGAAAAGAAGAGAAGCAAAAAGCAAAGGAGAAAAGGAAAGATATTCCCATTTGAATGCAGAGTTCCAAAAATTAGCAAGGAGAGATAAGAAAGTCTTCCTCACCAATCAATGCAAAGAAATAGAGGACAACAGAATGGGAAAGACTAGAGATCTCTTCAAGAAAATTAGAGATATCAAGGGATCATTTCATGCAAAAATGGGCTTGATAAAGGGCAGAAATGGTATGGACCTAACAGAAGCAGAAGACATTAAGAAGAGGTGGCAAGAATACATAGAAGAACTGTACAAAAAAGATCTTCATGACCCAGATAATCACAATGGTGTGATCACTCACCTAGAGCCAAACATCCTGGAATGTGAAGTCAAGTGGGCCTTAGGAAGCATCACTATAAACAAAGCTAGTGGAGGAGATGGAATTCCAATTGAGCTATTTCAAATCCTGAAAGATGATGCTGTGAAAGTGCTGCACTCAATATGCCACCAAATTTGGAAAACTCAGCAGTAACCACAGGACTGTATAAGGTACGTTTTCATTCCAATTCCTAAGAAAGACAATCCCAAAGAATGCTCAAACTACCGCACAATTGCACTCATCTCACACGCTAGTAAAGTAATGTTCAAAATTCTACAAGCCAGGCTTCAGCAATACGAACTGAGAACTTCCAGATGTTCAAGCTGGTTTTAGAAAAGACAGAGGAACCAGAGATCAAATTGCCAATATCTGCTGGATCATTGAAACAGCAAGAGAGTTCCAGAAAAACATCTATT
Source organism: Hydropotes inermis (assembly GCA_020226075.1). Lineage (NCBI taxonomy): Eukaryota > Metazoa > Chordata > Mammalia > Artiodactyla > Cervidae > Hydropotes > Hydropotes inermis. Next base: position 41,107,199 of record CM035295.1, read on the forward strand.
TCTGCTTTATCAAATATGCCAAAGCCTTTGACTGTGTGGATCACAATAAACTGTGGAAAATTCTGAAAGAGATGGGAATACCTGACCACCTTGCCTGCCTCCTGGGAAATCTGTATGCAGGTCAGGAAGCAACAGTTAGAACTGGACATGGAACAACAGACTGGTTCCAAATAGGAAAAGTAGTACATCAAGGCTGCATATTGTCACCCTGCATATTTAACTTATATGCAGAGTACATCATGAGAATCACTGGGCTGGATGAAGCACAAGCTGGAATCGAGATTGCCCAGAGAAATATCAATAATGTCATATATGCAGATGATGCCACCCTCATGGCAGAAAGTGAAGAGGAACTAGAAAGTGTCTTGATGAAAGTGAGAGAGGAGAGTGAAAAAATTGGCTTAAAGCTCAACATTCAGAAAACTAAGATCACGGCATCTGGTTCCATCACCTCATGGGAAATAGATGGGGAGACAGTGGACACAGTGTCAGACTTGTTTGGGGGGCTCCAAAAATCACTGCAGATGGTGACTGCAGTCATGAAATTAAAAGATGCTTACTCCTTGGAAGGAAAGTTATGAGCGGAGACATTGCTTGGCCAACAAAAGTCTGTCTGGTCAAGGCTATGGTTTTTCCAGTAGTCATGTATGGATATGAGAGTTGGACCATGAAGAAAGCTGAGCCCCCCAAAATTGATGCTTCTGAACTGTGGTGTTGGAGAAGACTCTTGATAGTCCCTTGGACTGCAAGGAGATCCAACCAGTTCATCCTGAAGCAGTTAAGTCCTGGGTGTTCCTTGGAAGGACTGATGCTAAAACTGAAACTCCAATACTTTGGCCACCTCATGTGAAGAGGTGACTCATTGGAAAAGACCCTGATGCTGGGAGAGATTGGGGGCAGGAGGAGAAGGGGACGACAGAGGATGAGATGGCTGGCTGGCATCACCAACTCGATGGGCATGAGTTTGAGTAAACTCCGGGTTTGTGATGGACAGGGAGACCTGGCGAGCTGCGATTCATGGGGTCACAGAGAGTGGCACATGACTGAGTGACTGAACTGAACTGAAGCTTTGCTTGGCTTTGATGCAGAACAGTATCTTTTTTCTAAGGGTCAGATCTTATAGTGTAAGATCTTATAGTGTAACATACTTTTTGGTTTGTTTGCCTTAATTGGAGGATAATTGCTTTCCAATATTGTGTTGGCCTCTCCCATACATCAACACATATCAGCCACAGGTGTACATATGTCTGGTCCCTCCTGAACCCCCCCCCCCCATCTTCCACCCCATCCCACCCTTCCAGGTTATCAGAGTACTGGCTTCAGCTCCCTGTGCCACACAGCACATTTTCACTTCTGACATAGTTTACATGTGATAATGTATCTGTTTCCATGCTGTTTTCTCAGTTCATCCCACCCTCTCCTTCCCCTACTGTGTCCACAAGTCTGTTTTCTGCATCTGCATCTCCTTTGAAAGACATGATGTACTACTCAATATGTGAGACTGTATAAGAATCATATATTCTTGGGATATTTACTTGGACTAATAGTATCTACTTCCTCCTGAGTCTATTTTAACTTAATTTTTCCTCTACATAATATAGAATTGGTGGTTAAATGATTTCTCTGTTGAAAAAAATACCCAGCAGATTAGTTATTTTATTTGTATAAATGGAATAACATATGTGAAAAAGGCTGGGAGCTTGAAAACACTTTAAAATATCAATTTTTATTATTTTTGTTACACTTTGATATTGCAGGAAGAAGTCAGACTAGTTGATCTTAGTAGCAATTAGTGTGAAACTTTATTTATTTTCTCAATTATGCTTCTTAAAAACACAATTCATTGACTTTATATCATAGGACTGTTATAAAAATAACAAGAATAAATTTTAGTCATAGTTATATGGAAGTATTTGGAAAATCGGGTTTCCCTGGTAGCTCAGCAATAAAGAATCCACATGCAATGCAGGGGATGTGGCAAGAGTCACAAGTTCAAGTCCTGCATCAGGAAGATCTCCTGGAGAAAGGTAACCTACTCCAGTGTTTTTGCTTGGAAAATTCCATGGACAGAGGAGCCTGGTGCACCACAGTCCATGGGGTTCCTAAAGAGTCAGTCACAACTTAGTGACTAAACAACAACAATTTAGAAAACACGAGCTTAATTTCTGTCAGAAAGTATAAGCCTCCAGATAAGAACTCAGCCAGGCTGACATCATACCTTCCGCATTTTGACATGAGTAGAGAGCCCAGCTTTACCATTTCAGACTTTTGATCTACAGAACAGTCTGAGCTAATGAATAGATAATGTTTCAAGCCAATAAATGGAGAAGAAAATGGCAGCCCACTCCAGTAGTCTTGCCTGGAGAAGCCACATGGACAGAAGAGCCTGGCAGGGCTACAGTCCATGGGCTTATGCAGAGTTGGACATAACTGAGCATGCACATCACACATCACAAGCTAATAAATGCGTGGTAATCTGTTTTGAAGCAATTGAAAACCATCACAGAAGACTTACACTTCCCCATGGTAAATTGATAGCAAAACAGTTTTAGTTTCTCATTCATGTCAAACTCACTGACTCCATAAATTGTAGTATGCCAGGTCCCTATGTCCATGGAATTCCCCAGGCAGGAACACCGGAGTGGGTAGCCGTTCACTTCTCCAGGCAATCTTCTCCACTCAGGAATTAAACCCAGGTCCCCTACACTGCAGCAGATTCTTTATTGTTTTGAGGAACTAAGGAAGGACTGGTGGCTGGCAGAAGGGAACCCAATTAGCTAAAACCAATTAGCAGTGCAGCAGAAGAGCAGCTGTCTTGCAGTTTCATCATTATGCTCTTAGGGCACAGTTCTGCAGGGACACTCAGCCAGACTTCTAAGTGTTCATCATGTCCTCTCCTCTTGGCAGCTCCAAAATCCTAATCTCTGTCTTTTCAGTAGTATGCAGCTGCCCCAACCTCCTCATTGCTGGAATAACTAGCCTCCTGCCTTGTGCAGGTTCAGAGTTCAACAGATATTTTAAAGGAGAACCAACAAAGCTTTGGTATCTTTTACTAGTTTCTCACTATTCTCTCACTGTCCTGATCTTCAGACTCTTATCCTGGGTCTAGAAGGAGGGCCAAGGCCCTCGAGAAAAACAAAGGTTAAAGCATTAGCTTTTTGTTCGGTTGGATTTGTCCCTTCTTTGAATTTATCTCCTTAAATTTTCTTTGCCTTAGCAATTGTAAATTGTCTTGATACAAAGATTACTGTGCTTTTATCTCTTTTATGGTGTTATTCTCAGCAGAAACATTCACTGTGCTACAGTGGTGTAGCAGTGTAGTCCTAAGCTACATCACAATATAATGTATAATACTGTATATAAAGTAACTCATTTTAATAAAAATGTCATGGCTTTATTGTATATTTTAAGGAGAAAAACATATTTATGTCAAAATGTATATTAACTTAGTCTGAAGGAACATGATATAGTTAATGTGTAGCATTAAAAAATTTCTCTGCTTAAACAATTGGGATTTTGAAGGCTGCCATTTTACAATGAAACTCAGAAGTTCAAGTTATTTTAATAGAATAACAAATCCCCCAGTGGCTCAGACAATAAAGAACCCATCTGCAATTTGAGAGAGCTGGTTTCAATCCTTGGGTTGGGAAGATCTCCTGGAGAAGGGAATGGCTACCCACTCCAATTTTCTTTCCTAGAGAATTCCATGGACAGAGGAGCCTGGTGGGTTATAGTCCATGGAGTTTCAGAGAGTCAGACTGGACTGAAATGACTTAGCACAGCACAGTGATGGAGAAGATCCTCATGACCTCATCCCAATTCATCACTTGGCAACAGAACTCTAACTTAAGACCCCCAGGATACCCTATCACAGACTGAATTTGATTTCTTTCTTTCTTTCCCTCCCTCTTTCTTTATCTCCTTCTTTCTTTCTTTCATCTTCCTCTCTCATATGACATTCTTGTTTTTAACAAAATCTCCATATATCCAGGGGGAAAAAAAAAGTAAGTTACTGGTAAGGTGGAGAAATTAGAACCCTTGCTTACCATTGGAAAATAGTACACCTGTTCCAGAATATAGTATGGAAGTTCCTCAGTAAATTATAAATACAACTACTATATGATTCAGCAATCCCAGTTTTGGGTATTTGTTCCAAAGAATTAAAATCAAAATTTTAATATCTGCACTTCCCTATTTCTGCACCGTTACCAATAGCGAAAACATGGAAATAGCGAAAATGTCCATAAACCTATGATAGGACAAAGAAAATGTGGTATATACATGCAATGAAATATTACTAAGCCTTATATAAAGAAGGATATTCTATGAAGTATGACAACATGGACGAGCCTGGAAGACATTATTCTAAGTGAAATAAGCCAGTCATAAAAGGACAAATACTGCTTGACTTCACTGATATAATGTATCTAAAATAGCTAAATTCTTAGAAGCAGAGAACAGAACTATGGCTGTCAGGAGCAGGAAGTAAGGGATCGGGAGAGCTGCCCTCCAATCTTCCCAGGTGGTGCTAGTGGTAAAGAACCTGCCTTCTGATGCAAAAGACACAGGAGATGCAGGTTCAATCCCTTGGTCAAGAAGATACCCTGGAAGAGGAAATGGCAACTCTTTCCAGTATTCTTGCCTGAGAATCCCACAGACAGATGAGCCTGGTGGGCTGTAGCTCGTAGGGTAGCAAAGAGTTGGACATGACTAACGCAACTTAGCGTGCACACGCAGGCATGTTGTGCAACAGGTGTAAAATTTCTGTAATTTAGCATAAATAAGTTCTAAAGACCTGCCATACAACATTGTGCCTGTAGATAACGATATTGTTTGGTACTCTTAAAATTTGTTAAGATGGTAGATCTCATATCAAATGTCTTTACTACAGTAAAATAAAAATTAGAATTAAAAAGAAAACACAATTAAAATTGTATTTTCATTCATCCTTTTCATTCAATGACAGGCATTTGAATGATATTTCTGGCTAAATCAAGACGTAATATCATATCATGCTTGGTAATTGTAGGTGTCAGAAACCTCACTATTCCATAAAATCCTGGTATGCTATCCTTACATTGATTAGGTGCTATGTTGCTCTTTTTAACATTTATTAAACATTTTCTTCATATTGTATAATAGCAAATTTTTGCTGTCATGTTATGATCTAATTGTTATATAAAAACCATACAATATTACAGAAACTATTAGAAAAACAATTCATAATGAGTTACAAATGCTCTTTTCAACTTTCTTATATGTGAGAGATAAATCAAAGTATGTCAAGAGGTCAGTGCATGTGTTTTATTGCTGTTGTTTTCCATCACTAAGTCATATGTGACTCTCAGGCTCCTCTGTCCTCGACTGTCTCCTGGAATTTGCTCTGATGCATGTCCATTGAGTCAGTTATTCTATCTAACCACCCCATCCTCTGCTTCCCTTTTCTCCTGTTCCTTTCAGTCTTTCCCAGCATCAGAGTCTTTTTCAATGAGTAGGCTTTTCACATCAGGTGGCCAAAGTATTAGAGCTTCAGCTTCAGCATCAGTCATTCCAATGAGTACTCAGGGTTGATTTCCTTTAGGAATGACTGGCTTGGTCTTGCGGTCCAACGAACTCTCAAGAGTCTTCTCCAATACCACAGTTCCAAAGCATTGATTCTTCAGTGCTCAGCCTTCTTTGTGATCCAACTTTCAAGTTTGTACATGACTACTAGAAAAACCTCAGCTTTGACTATGTGAACCTTTATCAGCAAAATGATATCTCTGCTTTTTAGTATGCTGTCTATGTTTGTCTAGGTTTAATATACCCCTTCCAACTTGTAAGGATCTTTTATTTATTTATTTATTTATTTTTATTAGTTGGAGGCTAATTACTTTACAATATTGTAGTGGTTTTTGTCATACATTGACATGAAATAACCATGGATTTACATGTACTCCCCATCCCGATTCCCTCCCCCCCCCAACCTCCCTCTCCACCTGATCCCTCTGGATCTTCCCAGTACACCAGGTCCAAGCACTTGTCTCAGGCATCCAACCTGGGCTGGTGATCTGTTTCACCCTAGATAATATACATGCTTCGATGCTATTCTCTTGAAACATCCCACCCTCGCCTTCCCCACAGAGTCCAAAAGTCTGTTCTATATATCTGTGTCTCTTTTTCTGTTTTGCATATAGGGTTATCATTACCATCTTTCTAAATTCCATATATATGTGTTAGTATACTGTATTGGTCTTTATCTTTCTGGCTTACTTCACTCCGTATGATGGGCTAGAGTTTCATCCATCTCATTAGAACTGATTCAAATGAATTCTTTTTAATGTCTGAGTAATATTCCATGGTGTATAAGTACCACAGCTTCCTTATCCTTTCATCCGCTGATGGGCATCTAGGTTGCTTCCATGTCCTGGCTATAATAAACAGTGCGGCAATGAACTTTGGGGTGCACATGTCTCTTTCAGATCTGGTTTCCTCGGTGTGTATGCCCAGAAGTGGGATTGCTGGGTCATATGGCAGTTCTGTTTCCAGGTTTTTAAGAAATCTCCACACTGTTTTCCATAGTGGCTGTACTAGTTTGCATTCCCACCAGCAGTGTAAGAGGGTTCCCTTTTCTCCACACCCTCTCCAGCATTTATTGCTTGTAGACTTTTGGGTAGCAGCCATCCTGACTGACGTGTAATGGTACCTCATTGTGGTTTTGATTTGCATTTCTCTGATAATGAGTGATGTTGAGCATCTTTTCATGTGTTTTTTAGCCATCTGTATGTCTTCCTTGGAGAAATGCCTGTTTAGTTCTTTGGCCTATTTTTTTGATTGGGTCATTTATTTTTCTGGAGTTGAGCTAGAGGGGTTGCTTGTATATTTTTGAGATTAATCCTTTGTCTGTTGCTTCGTTTGCTATTCTTTTCTCCCAGTCTGAGGGCTGTCTTTTCACCTTGCTTATAGTTTCCTTTGTTGTGCAAAAGCTTTTAAGTTTCATTAGGTCCCATTTGTTTATTTTTGCTTTTGTTTCTAATATTCTGGGATGTGGATCATAGAGGATCCTGCTGTGATTTATGTCGGAGAGTGTTTTGCCTATGTTCTCCTCTAGGAGTTTTATAGTTTCTGGTCTTACGTTTAGATCTTTAATCCATTTTGAGTTTATTTTTGTGTATGGTGTTAGAAAGTGTTCTAGTTTCATTCTTTTACAGGTGGTTGACCAGTTTTCCCAGCACCACTTGTTAAAGACGTCTTTTTTCCATTGTATATCCTTGCCTCCTTTGTCAAAGATAAGGTGACCATAGGTTCATGGATTTATCTCTGGGCTTTCTATTCTATTCCATTGATCTATGTTTCTGTCTTTGTGCCAGTACCATACTGTCTTGATGACTCTGGCTTTGTAGTAGAGTCTGAAGTCAGGCAGGTTGATTCCTCCAGTTCCATTCTTCTTTCTCAAGATTACTTTGGCTATTCAAGGTTTTTTGTATTTCCATACAAATTGTGAAATTATTTGTTCTAGTTCTGTGAAAAATGCCGTTGGTAGCTTGATAGGGATTGCATTGAATCTGTAGATTGCTTTGGGTAGTATGGCCATTTTGACAATTGACAATGTTGATTCTTCCAATCCATGAACACGGTATATTTCTCCATCTGTTTGTGTCCTCTTTGATTTCTTTCATCAGTGTTTTATAGTTTTCTATGTATAATTCTTTTGTTTCTTTAGGTAGATATACTCCTAAGTATTTTATTCTTTTTGTTGCAATGGTGAATGGTATTGTTTCCTTAATATCTCTCTGTTTTCTCATTGTTAGTGTATAGGAATGCAAGAGATTTCTGTGTGTTAATTTTATATCCTGAAACTTTACTATATTAATTGATTAGCTCTAATAATTTTCTGGTAGAGTCTTTAGGGTTTTCTATGTAGAGGATCATGTCATCTGCAAATAGAGAGAGTTTCACTTCTTCTTTTCCTATCTGGATTCCTTTTACTTCTTTTTCTGCCCTGATTGCTGTGGCCAACACTTCCAACACTATGTTGAATAGTAGTGGTGAGAGTGGGCACCCTTGTCTTGTTCCTGATCATGCCTGCAGTCACCATCCACTGTGATTCTGGAGCCCAAGAAAATAAAAATCTGTCACTTCTTTTGCTTTTTCTCCTTCTATTTGCCATGAAGTGATGGGGTGGATTCCATGATCTTAGTTCTTTGAATGTTGCTTATTAAGTCAACATTTTCACCATTCTGCTTCACCCTCTGTTTTAGGTCAGCTCATTTTTTTTGTTGTTGTTTTTTTTGTTTTTCTTTCAGAGTCTATGAGAGTTTCAAATCCTGTCAGTATCAAGGAAACCTCTACAGAGAGAGGAAGAATTGGAGGGAACGATAATGGAGGAAGAAATGCTTCTAGAAAGAAAGAGTAGAGATATTTGCTTTAAATCCAGTTATCAAAAAGAATATCACCAACCTGCAACATCTGCTTTTGCCACTTATAATTAAAAGTGTGAGGACAGGAAGTTACTTAGGTATTTCTTTAAAGGAGACTAAAATGTTAACTTCACATTACCACCAAGAACAGCCTTACTTAAATTTTATTTCAAAATAGGAATAAATTATCATAATAATAAGTGGAATAATAATAGCAATGAATACAGAATGTTTGCTAATGTTTATTAATTTTATGGTACTTTGCTAAACTTTGCTTGCATCAACTTAGAGAACTAAGAATTTAAAATCATTTTATAATTTATCTGACTGAAGCTTAGACAAATTAAAGACTTGACTAAGACCATTGAAATTGCATTGTAGAGTTTTTGTGACTTCTGACCCCAAGAACACTAACACCCCAAATATCTAACATGCAGTGAAGCTTCACCAAAATTACCAATATTGAAACATACTAGGATAAAACTCACATTTGCTCTTTGAAATGTGAATATTTTGCAAGAAAATTTTGAAATTGAAACACAAGTAGCTTTAGAAGAACTTTAGATACTGCTTGGGTAAAAAAAGCTATACAGTCTTTTAAAATTAGTTGAAAATGTATACAGTGAGTACAAAGTCAAAATAATTGTCTTCCCGATGGAAGCCAATATACTGTTAAATATGTCTTTGTGTCTGGGATATTTTTACCACATTAAAGAGAGAATACCTCATCAATAATACATTGGGCTTTTTTAAAGAAAGTATAAAACTTGCAAATTCCAAAGAGACAAAGAGAAAATAAATGAGTAGTGAAATTGGGAAGTGCTCACAGTCAACAATATCAAAGTTAGAAGCCTGCAAATGTTTCTAAAGTTGAGCAAACTGAAGAGAATAAATGGTACTAGACACTGTTCACTTTGACTTTTTCCTTTCCTTTTTTTTTCTTTTTCATTTAGTAAAAAGTTCCCCTCAGTGATTTTCCTGCTTTCTAAGCATCACGAAAAGGAAGAACAGCAGGCTGAATCCTGATGAGACCTTGACCCCGTGGATAGAGCACCTGTTGTTCTTAAGAGCTTGTCTGTTTGAATGAGTGATTGATTATTCTACCCAGAGTCAAGGAGAGACACTTCAATGCTGGCTGAAAACATCTGCAGGTCTATAGCTAGATTTGCTCACACTTGGTTGAATTCCTAATGTAAGGTTAAAATAGTCATGGAATTTCTAACAGATTACTTTGATATTTGAATACATTGATATTCATACTCTATTAAAATCAATGCAGGTTATATTGTTTTGTTGTTCATTGCAAATATGTATAAAGTGATTCATTATTAAAACCCTAGTAAAGTAGATTACCTGTTTTTTCTTTAAAATCTTTTAACACTCTTACTGAGGTATAAATGATATATTAAAAACTGCATGTTTAATTTTCATCATTTGACAACTTTAGACATATGCATACATCCCTAAAACCGTTACTACAAAGTGCTAGGTGTAGCCAACACCTCTAAAAGTTTCCTTATGAGCCTTTGATTTTATTTGTTTACTTTTTCATTATAATGGTAAGAACACAACACCAGATATACCCTCTTAACAAATTATTTAAGTGCATAATACACTATTATTATAACCACAGGAGCTACTTTGGTCAGTTGATCCTATTCATCTTGATCTAGATCTTCATCTTGTATTACAGAAATTTTATAGCCATTGAACAACACCACCTCATTATCCCTCTTTCCTCCAAGTCTTGGAAAACACCTTTCTGCATTCTATTTTCAGGATTCTGACCATTTTAGATCCCTCATCTAAGTGGAAATAGCAGTATTTCTTCTTCTGTGATGGGTATATTTTAGTTACAGTAATGTCCTCCAGGTTCATCCATTTGTCATATATGACAGGATTTCCTTCTTCTCCCCCCCCCCCTTTTTTTAAAGACTGAATAACAATGGGTTGCATATATAAACCAACTTTTCTCTATCCAGTTATCTGTGGTGGTCATTTCAACCATTTTCACATCTTGGTTATTGTGTTGAGTGCCACAATGAACATGGGGATGCAGGTGTCTCTTCAGGATCCTTATTTAGTTCTTTTGGAAAAATATGCATAAGTTGGTAGACTGCTTTTTTTTTAACTTTATATTTTATACTGGAGTATAGGTGATTATCACTGTCATGTTAGTTTCAGGTGTACAACAAAGTGATTCAGTTATGCATATATGTTTCTATTCTTCAAATTCTTTTCCCATTTAGATTTCTATATAATATTGAACAGAGTTTTCCATGCTATTGAACAAAGAACTGGCTCAAAATTGGGAAAGAAGTGTGTCAAACTGTATATTGTCACACTACTTATTTAAAGCAGAGTATCAAGGAAAATTCTGTTAGATGAATCACAAGCTAGAATCAAGATTTCCAGGAGAAATATCAAAAACCTCAAATATGCAGATGATACAAACCTAATGGCAGAAAGCAAATAAAAACTAAAGAGCCACTTAATGAAGGTGAAAGAGGGGAGTGAAAAAGATGCTTTAAAACTCAATATTCAAAAAAGTAAGATCATGGCAACCAGTCCCATCACTTCATGGTTAATAGATGGGGAAACAATGGAAACAGTAATAGACTTTATTTTCTTGGATTCCAAAATCACTGGGGACTATGATTGCAGTCATGAAATTAAGAGATGCTTGCTCCTTGGAAGAAAACCTATGACAAAACTAGACAACATATTAAAAAGCAGAGACATCACTTTGCTGACAAAAGTCCATATAGTTAAGGTTATGGTTTTTCCAGTAGTCAAGTATGGATGTGAGAGTTGGACCATAAAGAAAGCTGAGTGCTGAAGAATTGATGCTTTTGAATTGTGGTGTTTGAGAAGACTCTTGAGAGTCCCTTGGACTGCAAGATCAAACCAGTCAATCCTAAAGGAAATAAACCTTAAATATTATTGGTAGGACTGATATTGAAGCTGAAGCTCCAATACTGTGGCCAACTGATTTGAAAACCTGACTCATTGGAAAAGACCCTAATGCTGGGGAAGATTGAGGGTAGGAGGAAAAGGGGGCAACAGAGGAGGAGATGGTTGGATGTCATCATGGACCCAGTGGACATGGGTTTTAAGAAACTCTGGGAGATAATAAAAAAGACAGGGAAGCTTGATGTGCCATAGTCCATGGGGTCACAAAGATCAGATACGTGTTATTGACTGAACAACAACTGTGTGCTATACAATAGGTCATTGTTTTTCTTCATTTTAAGTATAGCAGTGCAAACATGTCAACACCAAACTCCCTAACTATCCCTCCCCTATACCCTTCCAACAATTAACCATATGCTTGTTCTCTAATTCTATGTGTCTGTTTCTCTTTTGTAAATTAGTTCATTTGTATCTTTTATTTTTTGGTTTGTTTTATTTTTAGATTTCACATATAAGTCATATCATATGATATTTGTCTTTAATTTACTTCACTCAGTGTAACACTGTCTAGGTATTAGCAGAATTCTTTTTATATTTAATCATTACAAAAGTATTTTAAGACTACTTAATAGGACAGGGAAATAAATTTTACAAACTTCAGAAGAATACTTATTGTCAGGTTTAATCCAAAAGGTAATCTTTTTTTCTGTTTATTCTCATCTACAAGCCATCTTCTTTTAAACATCAGATGCAGTTTGTTGCATATATTTGTGTTGAACAAGTATTCACTTCATGTGTTTCATAAATTTGTGGAATAGCTAAATTTAAAAAATTGCTGAATTTATATCTTAGAATATTTGACTGATTGTCATTTTAGCTTGACCACTGAGGCAAATCAGATTTTATTACTAAACTACAAAACATATAAGTAAACAGGCATATAAAGGTATATTATAAAAGTATATATTAAATTTAACATATTGCACATATATGTAGATTAATATAAATATTATAAATACAATATATTGTATAATTATTACATATACATCTATTTAAATCAATTCAGTTCAGACAGTCAGTCATGTCCTACTCTTTTGGACCCCATGGACTGCAGCACACCAGGCTTCACTGTCCCTCAAACTCATGTCCATTGAATGGGAGATGCTGTCCCAGCATCACGTCCTTTGTCGTCCCCTTCCCCTCCTGCCTTCAATCTTTCCCAGCATCAGGGTCTTTTCCAATGAGTCAGTTCTTCTCATCAGGTGAACAAAATATTGAAGTTTCGGCTTCAGCACCAGTCCTTCCAACAAATATTCAGGACTGATTTCCTTTAGGTTTGACTAGTTTGATATCCTTTCTGTCCAAGGGACTCTCAAGAGTCTTCTCAAACACCACAGTTCAAAAGCATCAGTTCTTCGGCGCTTAGCTTTCTTTATACTCCAACTATCATATCCATACATGACTACTGGAAAAACCATAGCTTTGACAAGATGGACCTTTGTTGGCAAAGTAATGCCTCTGCTTTTTAATATTCTGTCTAGATTGGCTATAGCTTTTCTTTCAAGGTGCAAGCATCTTTTAATTTCTTGGCTGCAGTCACCATCTGTAGAGATTTTGAAGCCCCAAAAATAAAGTCTGTCACTGTTTCCATTGTTTCCCCATCTATTTGCTATGGAGTGATGGGACCAGATGCCATGATCTTAGTTTTCTGAATGTTGAGCTTTAAGCTGGCTTTTTCACTCTCCTCTTTCACTTTCATCAAGAGTCTCTAGTTCTTCTTTGCTTTTTGCCATAAGGGTGGTGTCATCTGTATATCTGAATTTATTGATATTTCTCCTGGCAATCTTGATTCCAGTTTATGCTTTATCGAGTCTGGCATTTCTCATGATGTACTCTGCATATAAGTTAAATAAGTAGGGTGACAATATACAGCCTTGACATATTTCTTTCCCTATTTGGAACCAGTATCTTGTTCCATGTCCAGTTCTAACTGTTGTTTCTTCACCTGCATACAGATTTCTCAAGAGGCAGGTCAGGTGGTCTGGCATTCCCATTGCTTGACAAATTTTCCACAGTTTGTTTTGATTTACACACTCAAAGGCTTTGGTGTAAGCAATATAGAAGTAGATGTTTTTTGTGGTATGATCTTGCTTTTTTCTTTTTTTTTAATTTATTTTAATTGGAGGCTAATTACTTTACAATATTGTAGTGGTTTTTGTCATACATTGACATGAATCAGCCCTGGGTTTACATGTGTTCCCCATCCTGAATCCTCCTCCCACCTCCCTCCCCATATCTTGCATTTTCTATGATCCAACAGATGTTGGCAATTTGATATCTGGTTCCTCTGCCTTTTCTAAAACCAGCTTGAACATCTGGAATTTCATGTACTGTTGAATCCTGGCTTGGAGAATTTTGAGCATTTCTTTGCTAGCGTGTGAGATGAGTGCAATTGTGCAGTTGTTTGAACATTCTATGGCATTGTCCTTTCTTTGGGATTGGAATGAAAACTGACCTTTTCCAGTCCTGTGGCCACTGCTGAGTTTTCCAAATTTGGTGGCATATTGAGTGCAGCACTTTCACAGCTTCATCTTTCAGGATTTGAAATAGTTCAACTGGAATTCCATCACACCCTCTAGTTTTGTTTGTAGTGATGCTTCCTAAGGCCCACTTGACTTCACTTTCCAGGATGTTTGGCTTTAGTGAGTGATCACAGCATCGTGGCTATCTCAGTCAGAAAGATCTTTTCTGTACAGTTCTTCTGTGCATTCTTGCCACCTCATCTTAATATCGTCTGCTTCTGTTAGGTTCATACCATTTCTGTATTTTATTGTGCCCATGTTTGCATAAAATGTTTCTTTGATATCTCTGATTTTCTTGAAGAGATCTCTAGTCTTTCCCATTCTAATGTTTTCCTCTATTTCTTTGCATTGATCACTGAGGAAGGCTTTTTTATCTCTCTGTGCTATTCTTGTCTAGTATATATTATTCCATATGATAGGATACATATTTTATTATATATACATAGAAACATATTTATATATAAATCACATGCAATTAATATTTCATGTTAATTTGGTGATTATGTGCTTCTCATTGGATTAATGAAAATTGATTGTTTAACTGAAGCAATAAGAATTTAAATTAAAGGAAGGGTGGAAAAATGAACAAGTTAATCTTCCAAATTGGATCTTTCCCATGGATTTTTTTTTTTTTTTTTTTTTTGCTGCATAGCTATTTCTCACACCTGCCCTATTCAGATCACTTCCAACTCAGGTGATTGAACTAAGAAAACAAAATTTAACTCTGCAGGAGGAAGTAATGTGTCTCCTCTATTCATTCCTGCATGCTTGGCTCCCAGAAACTGCCTATTACAAGACAGGTGCTCAAAAGCATATTTGTTGAATAAATTAAGTTTCCTATATACTTTAGATACTTATCAAAAGTACTTTTAGGTTTTTGTCTGAGGTGAAGTAGTTGAATCCTCAGGTAGATATTGCTTAGTGATAAGTTGGAAGTGGAAATGTGCCCTATAAAAATGAGTAACTGAACTGAAAATATAGTTTTTTTCATCAGGGCATTTCTGTGTGCTTTTGAAAGCATTCTTGAGGCTTTTGGTGAAAACATATGTAAAGAGATAACAAAAGGAAGCTAAGTTGGACAGTACTATTAATATTAAGGCATTTGAAAAATCAGTTTCTGCTGAATTCTGAAGTTAGAATACATATAGAGCTTAAATCTTCTGTTACAGTGAATTGAAGGTTCCCATTTTGACTTTCCAATTTGAACTAGTCATTCTATCATGCTGGTACAGCATTTCAAAGGAAATGTTACATCAATTAACTTTAAGCAATGTGTGTGATTTTTATTAATATTTCCAACAAGGCTACATAAATTCTACTGCTAATGAGATAAAAGCATGCTTCAAGCTTGATGCAAGACTGCTGTCTTCAAACACAAGAGAACAATACCATGCCATCACACTGCAAATCAATTCCTCGACTGGGTCTCTACAAATGTGAGAGCAAGGTAGGGAATTAAAAAAGTATAGGGTGACGTTTGGATAAAAATTTGAGCTTCTTTCTCTAAATTAGTAGCTTCATAGGCAATAAAATATCTTCTCTCTTCTAATATTCTGTTAATAGATTTTCTAAAATCCATATTCATTATTCTGTCATGAAGGAATAACATTTTGAAAAACTCTATTAATGGGAAAATAGATTTATGTCTCAGATGTAGCAAGATAACAAGCTGTCCCAGATAGAAGGGTTATCTAGGAAAATATGTGTTGCTGTTGTTTAGTTGCTAAGTCATGTCAGACTCATGACCCCAAGCTCCTTTCTCCATGGGATTTCCCCAGCAAGAATGCAGGAGTGGGTTGGCATTTTCTTCACCAGGGTATCTTCCCAATACAGGAAAGCCCTCAAATCCTGCATTGGTAGGTAGATTCTTCACCACTCCCAGAGAGTCTCCTGGGAACCCTCTAGGAAAAGACAGAGGTTGTCTAAAAGATATCAGGCCTGGTTGTAAGCTGATTCACACTTTAACACCCTCTATTCACTTTCTTCCCCAGCTTAATTTTATATTTTGTTCAAATATAATAAGACATTCTATATCATTTAGGCCTACACTAGCATGTTGTTCTAATTAAAGTTAAATTATGGTTGCATATTTGTCTTTTAGAATTTCTCTTTCAAGGTCCTTTGCCTATTCCATGAGAAATTTTTGTTCACAAGTAACATTATTTTCAATATATTTTAAATAACTTATTCTTTAATGTTCTGGAAATAAAAGTAATGATGTTGAACTCAGACTTAATTTGATGCTTGTTATGCTGACTGCTACCAATAATCAAATGAAGGGTTTAACCTTCTAGAATCGTCTCTGAATTTGCTTACATTTGTGGAGAATCTTTTCTGAACTAGTAAATCAGAAAGTTCTTATATCAAAGAGATTGTGAAAAAGTAAAATCTACCTTACTATTTGATTCTTAAATTAATTAAGAAACTAATCATTAACACAAATTAACTTAATTGGGAGGAGTGTCTTCCAAGGTGATGCTAGTGCTAAAGAATCTCCTGCCAATACAGGAGACTAAGAGACTGGTGTTTGATCCCTGGGTCAGGAAGACACCCTAAGAAAGGCCCGGCAACCTACTCCAGTACGCTTGCCTGGAGAATCCCATGGACAAACGAGCCTAAGGGGCTACCAGTCCATACAGTCTCAAAGATCCAGATATGACTGAAGTGACAGCACACAAATTTAATTGGGAATTTGTTGTTTTTTCATATCCCCTGGGGACTGGCTCCAAGACCCTCCTCTAATATAAAAATTTCAGGATGCTCAAGTCCCATCGTTGGCCCTTCCTATCTAGAGCTCCACACCTGTGGATCAACCAGCTGTGGATCATGTAGTGCTGTAGAATTTATTGAAAAAAAAATTAATAAATGAACCTGTGTAGTTTAAACTTATGTTGTTCAAGGATCAACTGCACTTAAATAGACATTAAATGTGTATGAAAAGCATTGTATGATTTGAAATAAAATTCTCCTGAATTGATTCAATTTGTATGTAATAGGCACCAATTATGTGCCAGTCACGGTGCCCAGGACTAGATCATAAATGAAGAATGAGAGATTTGACTTTTACATGTAAAAAACTAACATTCTGACTTCCTTTTCATTTTCTTGTTGATTTACCTCTGTAAGATATCAAAATGATTTTAAAGCTAAATTAAAAAGATGTGGATTAATATCAAAGCTCTAATATTTAGTTTGTGTTACTGTGTGAATATACTAAATGTGAATGATATTTTCAGAAATATTATTAGTAAGTATTAAATCCCAATATGTTTTAAAATAGTCTTATCATTATTATTTTAAAATAGAAATAAAATGTACAATTGAGTGTGTGTGCTCAGTCACTCAATTATGTCTAACTCTGCATGCTATGGACTGTAGCCCACCAGGCCCCTCTGTCCAAGGGATTTTCCAGGCAAGAGTATTGGAATGGGTTGCCACTTCCTACTCCAATATCTGGGATCATTTAGTGATTATATGCTTATAATAGTCAAATATGACATTTGTTTATATGGATATATAACAGCCTTAAATATTTTAAATAAGTGGTAGGAATGGAAATACAGTCAATTGATTTTCTATTTTCACTGTTGGTGGCAAATATGGTGAAGTGTAAGTAAAAATCACAAATAATTTTTTTCATTACATTTTTTTAACTAGATGTATATTCAAGATTTTAATAGAAAATATATTCCCTAGAAAGTGATGCTACAAAAAGTTGTTGCTAACTCAACAAATTATCAGTTATTGATGTGTCAGCTAAAATATTCAGGAAAAAGAGAATGAGATACATATGGGGTAACCTCAGTCAACAGATCTTAAGACTTACTATGAATTTTTACAACACGTATTAAGAGAATTCCCCAAATGGTATATATGGTGTTCCACAGGAATAAGGGAATCTGCATTGCTAAAATGTGGTGATGGCACTTTTGTCTTCCTTATACAGCTGCCTCTGTTAAGCATTTATTCTTTATTAGATGAGCTGTTGGCTTTTTTGAAGTATAGTTGACTCACGTATTAAGTTAGCTTCAGGTGTATAGCACAGTGATTCATTTATTACACATTCAGATTCTTTTCCCTTATAGGTTACTACACAATATTTAATAGAGTTTCCTGTGTCATACAGTAGATCCTTATTACCTTTTTTGCATATAGTAGTGTATCCATGTTTATATCAACCTTCTAATTTATCCTTCCTCCTGCTTTCCCTGTGGTAACCATCAGTTTGTTTCCTATGTCCATACTAAGCCTGTTTCTGTTTTGTAAATAAGCTAATATTTATCTCTTTTTTTGGTCCTATGTATAAGCGATATCATGTGATATTTGCATTTCTCTCTCTGGCTTATTGCACTTAGTATGATAATCTCTGGGCTCACCCATGTTTCTGAAAATGACTTTTTTTTTTTCCCATCAGGGAGATATAAAGGTGATTGATCCTATATGATTACGTAAGCCATTGGATGGATTGTGGTTTTTACCCTGATTAAATAGGCCTGAAGTCATTTTGAGCAGAGGAGTGACTTAATATAACCGATGTTTTAAAAAATAATCTGACTGCTCTGAATTTCACTCTGTCTGACTCATGGGGCTCACTTCCAGGTTTAGCACTGTGATGAGTTTAGGTCAGGGGAGGATATGAATCTTCCACAGTCAGTATATTTTGGAGAAGCTGCACCAAAATCCTACACACATAAAACATCACCTACATATATATTTTTAAGAGAGAGCTATGCTGTTAAAGTTTTTAATATATTTATAATTAACAATTTTGGCTTGGTGGGTTACTTAAATATCAGTATTTAAGATAGATTTTAATATTGAGAGGCATAAGATAAACTATTTGTTGATAAAAATAAGTTCAATGCCATAAACAAATATATATATAAAATCATTTATGTTCTCAACATTTACTTTTTCATGTCCAAGACATCTATTTTTTACATTAGAAAAAAATTCTGAAAGAATATAAAGTGAAAACATTTACTTATCTCTATTTATTATCCTACTAAAAAGGAGAAAGCCTTCTCAGGTGACACAGTGATAAAGAACCCTCCTGCAAATGCAGGAGATGCAGGAGATGCTGGTTCAATCCCTGGGTTAGGAAGATAAACTGGAGGAGGAAATGACAACCAAGCCCAGTATTCTTGCCTGGAAAATTCCGTGGACAGAGGAGCCTGATGGGCTACAATACATAGGGTCACAATGAGTTGGACATGACTGAGTGACTAAACACACACACACAAAAGAAAAAGAAAAAAAGCAACAAACTTAGAGATTGATAGTTATTAGTGCCAATGTGTTGAACCCTTTCAAATTTGAACCGTTAGATGAAAAGTTTGATACATTGAAGATGAAGTACTTTTCAGTCATTAAAAATCTCTTTCCTGTTCTTGCTCTGTAAGTGACTGGTAATTGATTGCTGAAATATTACCAAGGTGTTGGCAGGTGATAGAGGCAATACAAAATGTGTCCTGCTTAAAAAGAAAAGTACTTTGCAAATACTAGATTGCTTCTTTCTATTACAAGATACTTAATTCTTCAAGTCTCTAATTAATTGTATTTTTGGTTTCTGAGGTAAGTCCTGTAAAAATAGTTTTAAACTACATAAAAGGAAAAGTTTATGAAATAATAATTCATTAGAAAACATTGTTTCTATGTTTCTAAGGGTAAAAAGCATACTGTAATATACAAAAGTATGAAGGTTCCTCAAAAATATTTACAAATAGTCTTTTACTACAATGATTAATTGATGCTGGCAAACACTGAAAGCAGGAGAAGAGGATGAGATGACTGGATGGTATCACTGATACAATGGACATGAACTTGGGCAAACTCCGGGAGATGGTGAGGGACAGGGAAGCCTGGCGTGCTGCAGTCCCTGAGGTTGCAAAGAGTCGGGCAAGACTAAGTGGCTGAACAAGAACACAACAGAAGAATGACTAGCCGGGCACGTGTTGCCTTCTGTAAGTGGCTGTGTCTGTCTGAAAAGAAAATAGGCAGTGACACAATAAAATAAGGGCCATGGTATATTAAAGCTATATAATATAGACACTGAACTGCCTTTTCTTCTCATTTATGTCTTGAGACCTTTTCTATAGATAGGAACAATTTTCACTTATTTTTTTTTTTTTTTGGCCTGATACTTTATTTTTTCAAGTTTTTTACTACTTGCTTTGAAGCCGTTCGATTTTGATTTTAAAAATTCAGATTTTGCCAATGAAGCAAGTCTGCTTGTCTCTTTTTAATGTGAACTGAAGGATAATTGCTTCGCCACGCTGTGTTGGTTTCTGAAGCACAGCAACGCGTCGGCTCTAAGTGTACAGACGTCCTCTCCTTCCGGAACGTCCTCTCCACGCCTCCACCCCACCGCCTAGGCCACCACAGAGCACGAGCTGAGCGCCCGGCGTCACGCAGCAGCGTCCCACGAGCTCTCTATCTTACACACGAGAGAGCGTGTATGTCAGTGCCTCTCCCTCTCGCCTCCACCCCACCGCCTAGGCCACCTAGGTCCACAGTGGCTCTTTATGTCTGTGTCTTTATTCCTGCCCTGAAAACAGGTTCATCACAGTCAGGATTTGACTTTAAAATCTAAACTACAGGAGAATATACTACACACAAGGGGAAAAAGACAGTGAAATGAGCAGCATCTTGTAAATATATAGAAGTGAAATGACTAAGCTTTCCACAATGAGGAAACAGAAGATAAGCAGGATCAGCTTCAGCTTGTTTGAATATTTTAGATCATCTGCACTCTTGGAAATATTCCAGTGATCATCCATATACATTGAAGCGGTAAATAGATTTTTTTTCTCCTCAAAATGAAATGATATGCAGAACTTTGGGAAAGAACAAAATGTATGAAGCTGACCCCAGGTCATCTTAAATACATATGAACATTTTAAGTCTAAAATTTTAACTTGAATGTTCCAATATTTTGTGGGGGTAATCACATATTTGTCTTTGAAATAATTATTGTTTTGGGGCTATAAAAGTCTCAGAAGTTATATTGTGGTGATACTTTGTACTACTAAATATGTGATGATATTTTGGAACCTAGACATGGGTCTAAAGATATTTTTGTAAAAGTGTCATGGTTTAGTTATTTAGTTATCTATCAAAGATTCTTCAGTTCATTTCACTTCAGTCACTCAGCTATGTTTGACTCTTTGTGACCCTATGGACTATAGCACACCAGGCCTCCCAACACCCAGGACTTGCTCAAACTCATGTCCATCAAGTCAGTGATGCCATCCAACAGTCTTATCCTCTGTCATCCCCATTCCCTCCTACCTTCAATCTTTCCCAACATCAGGGTTTTTTCCAGCATCAGTTCTTCTCATCAGTGGCCAAAGTATTGGAGTTTTAGCTTCAGCATCAGTCCTTCCAATGAATATACAGGAGAGATTTCCTTCAGGACTGCCTGGTTTGATCTCCTGGAGATCAGAATCTTTTCCAGCACCACAGTTCAAAAGCATCAATTCTTTGGCACTCAGCTTTATTTATAGTCCAACTCTCTCATCCATACATGACTACTGGAAAAACCATAGTCTTGACTAGATGGACCTTTGTTGGCAAAGTAATGTTTCTGCTTTTTAATATGCTGTCTAGGTTGGTTATAGCTTTTCTTCCAAGGAGCAAGCATCTTTTAATCTCATGGCTGCAGTCACCATCTGCAGTGATTTTGGAGACGAGGAAAATAAAGTCTGTCACGGTTTCCATTATTGCTCCATCTATTTGCCATGGAGTGATGGGACCAGATGCAATGATCTTAGTTTTTGAATGTTGGATTTTAAGCCAGTTTTTTCACTCTCTTCTTTCACTTTCATCAAGAGACTCTTTTGTTCCTCTCCACTTTCTGCCGCAAGGGTGAAAAAGTTAGGGTTAAAGTTATAAGGTTAAAGGTTAAAGCTACAGGTCTCAACTTAAAAAAAAATGCTTCATGTAAGTTTATATGTGATGTACTCAATAAAGTTTAAAATGAGTTTTATAAATGTAACATGCTAATGTTTTTAGACTTCTCTTTGCACATGTATTTTGCTTATGTTTGGTAGTATTTGACTCTCTGCAACACCATATACTATAGCCTGCCAGGCTCCTCTGTCAGTGGGGATTCTCTGGGCAAGTATACTGTAGTGGGTTGCTATGCCTTCCTCCAGGGTATCTTCCTGACCCAGGGATTGAACCTAGGTCTCCTACATTGCAGGCAGATTCTTTACCAACTAAGCCATGTGGGAATCCCAAAATACTGGAGTGGGTTGTCTATCCCTTTGCCAGGGGATCTTCCTGACCCAGAAATTGAACCAGGATCTTTTGCATTGCAGGCAGATTCTTTACCAGCTGAGCCACCAGAGAAGCCCATTAACATACATGTATCCAAGAAATTAGAATATATTTTACATTATGGTCTAATCTAAAATTTACTGTTTCTAGTAAAATCTTATCAAATACTTATTCAAATATTTATTCAAAGTTTCCATAGCATTTTATCATTATACAAGATGAAATAATGCTTTGCTAAATGTTATATTTCTATTTTTGACTCAGTTTTAAAATTGTAATATGTATTCTGTGACCAATTTTTTAAAAGATTATCATGTAACATACTATCTGCTCAGTTATCATTTTACTCAATTAAAAATTAATCTGAAATAGTTTCCCTAAGATTTATAGATCAATAATTCCAGAGTAACTGATGTTGAATTTCAGTTGAATTCATCAGAGCACCATGAAAATTTTCAGCCAAAGATTGTCTATCTCACCTTCTTCATCCACCATTAACACAGATTAGTGCTTTTTTCACAGATTCTCAGTTATATTTTGTGGTTAATAGTTGAGAGAAAGTGAATAGTGCTGAGAATCTCATGTATGTGTTCGGTCACTCAGTCATGTCTGACTCTGTGCAACCCTATGGACTGCATATAGTCCACCAGGCTCTTCTGTCCATGGGATTCTCCAGGCAAGACCACTGGAGTGGGCTGCCATTTCCTTCTCCAGGGAATCTTCTTGACCCAGAGATCAAACCCATGTCTCTTGTGTCTCCTGCATTGGCAGGCAGATTCTTTACCACTGAGCCACCTGGGAAGCCCTGTCTCATGTATACCATACCTATAATCCCAGGAGCCCTGGCTATTAATATTCCCATCACCCATGTGCTTATGGGTGAAACTCCAAAAAACTGCAGAAGAACAAGGTAGTCATTCACCCTGGTGTCCCTAGCAATTATCCCATGTGTAGAAATGGAAAACACTCAATTTATTAAGTGGATCAATAAATAAATGAATAATTATGGATCTAATTAGTACTATTAGTTTCATGAAATTCACATATATATAAATCCATGGCTATTCCTAGAATAGTAAATTTTAAATTTAGACTGAATTTAATAAAAGGATTCCGTGGTGGCTCAGTGCTAAAGAATCTGCCTACAATGCAGGAGGCACAGGAGACGCATGTTTGCTTCCTAGGTCAAAAATATCCCGTGGAGAAGGGCACGGCAACCCGCTCCAGTATCCTTGACAGGAAAAGCCTATGAACAGAGTGAAAGTCCATAGCATTGCAAAAAGTTGAACAGGACTATAGTGACTGAACTTGGCAGTTAATAAAAATTAACCTTTTGGTTATGTTGATTTAACATAAGCAATCTTTGTGTTACTTCATGTTATTTTGTGTTACTTAATTGAGAGTAAATTTGAAATTCAGATTTAAATTCAGAAATATCACTGCATTAATTATATTGATGAAGCACAATTCTAGTATTTTATGAATGAGGTGTTGTAAAATGTTACTTATTACATTTAACTTATGTAACCTTCTGCTGCTGCTGTTTATAACAGGGCCAAATAATACATGCTTGATACTTCATATGCAAATAACTAATGCAATATTTTGGATGATATATAAGGGCAAATAAAAACTAAAGAATTACAAGAAAGAAAAAAAAAAAGATGAAGCCTGTTTTATCCAACCATGTGAACAATGGCTCTATCTGTAGTTTTTGCCTGGTGACATAATATAAATGAGACTAATGTATTCTCTACCTAAGAAATAACCAAGAGAATGGAAATAACACTGATTGTGTAAATATAGTATTTTAAATGATTGATGACTTAGCTTAAATTATGGAAAAAACACAGATTCTTCTGGGATTAATTAAACATGAGTCTATTTCCTGAAGAGAAAATGTTGAACAAAAAATAATTCTAAATTTATCAAGTTTACCATTCAATTTACCAAGATCAGTGTTTTACATCTCCCAGATATTAAAGTTGTTGTTGTCCAGTTGCTAAGTCGTGTCCAGCTCTTTTTGACCCCATGCCATGCCAGGCTTCCCTATCCCATCTCCTGAAGTTTGCTCAAACTCATGTCCATTGAGTCAGTGTTGTCATTCAGCCCTCTCATCCTCTATCCTCCTAGTAACTCTCAAACAAATGTTGGGGCAGGATTAGCATGTTATTCAATTTTTTCCTATCTCTTCTACTGGATTGCAGTGCATGCTGGTGGATACTAATAAGTTGTTAACTGAAAAGTTCATTTTACACAAGTGGAGATGATTTCCAGTCAATGCTTTCCAAGGCTTTCAACTTCCTTCACTTGTATCACACACAAGTACAGTATAAAAGCTTAATCTTTGGATAAACTTGCAGCTGTTGGTGTTTCACTCTTACTTCAGTTGTCAATTGTTTCAGAATAAGCTACTCCAAAATCCAGTGGCTTAGAACAGCACCACCTCATCATGTCTTACAATTTTGTGGGTCTGGTAGTGACCTCTCATCTCTCCTCTACAACATGTCTCCTTGGCTATAACATTCAGTATGACTTTTCTAATGTGCCTAGGGTCTTAGTGTGGCTGGAAGGCCTTGGGTAAAGATGGAATGTTCTTATTTAGGCCATAGGCCTGGAAACTTTCTCAGTTACCTCTTGGCTCTTCTTTTGGTAGTTTTTCCTAGTGGCTCACACTGGATGACAACTGGATTCCACAAAGCAGGAAGTGAAGCTTGCTGTATTTTCAAATGCCTGAGCTCAGAAATCCAAATTACCACTTGTAACACATTCTTTTGGTCAAAGCTGGCCATGAGAATGATCTGTAATCAACATGAGGAAAATCTAAGCTTTAGCTCTTGAAACTAGATATAGAGCATGTACACAGTATGGGGAATGTGTTCTTGGGCAAATTCTTTGGGGACTAATTTGCAAAACCCAAAACAAAAATTTTGTCTACTATTTTCTTGATGTTGTGAAAACTTGAAAGTTACTTGGCATAATTTCTTTGAAAAATATTTAATAGTATCTTATTTGTGTTGTGTAGCTATGTTAGCTTTTGAGAGTTTGGCATAGAATGCAAAATTTTTGGATAAAATATATAAAAATAAATCATGTGTTGTAATTACAGTTGTTTCTCAATATTACTTTGAAGGTTTTCAAAATTAACTTTCAAATAAAATAATGAAGCCTAAGAGTTATTAATGTTAATATTTTAATTTAGAAAAAATCTACAAAATAAAGAGTAAAATTAAAAAATTAAGAACATCTCAGTTGCTTCAGTTAGTCAGAAGCAATTAAATTCCCCCATTTTTCATGTCTACTTATTCATTTTGCCTTATATTTGTATAAAGATGTTTAAAAATATTGCTCTTTATGGTCTTATAAGCATATAAAAACACATTCACATAGCTGTCTTTGCCCATCAAACATTTTCTTTCATAATGAAATCATTTTACTAGGCTCTAATTAAATCAATGAACCATAAATATTAGGGCAACTGACCAACTGAAGAATTCTTGCCGTGCTCAGTAGAAGTAGTTCACTCCATTTTACTGGTTCATAAACCATGAAAACATCAATTTTATTCAATATTTTTCTTGGCACACTGACTGAATAAGTTTCCAAGGAATGAGACATATGGTTGAGCTATATCTGCTCTATGAATATTCTTTCTCACATGAACATAATTTCATAAAATTGCCAAGATTTTATTTCTAAACAAATACAAATATATGCCTATTATACATACTATCAAAGCTCTTAAATCTCCATTTCCCTAAAAATAAAATCAATGGCAAAGGGAATATTAGCAAATCTCCTCTGACTTTTGCAAATATAATGGAAGTATATTTAGATGAATATTCAAATAATGATTCATAGGAGATTTAATTGTGAGTAAATTCTTGCCCCTCAGGTTAGAGAGTGTAACACACACAAACCCTCAGTTCATGCCCTTCAAATAGTTGAAATTTATATTTTAAAATTATAACTTTGAAATTTATATTTCCTAACCTGTCTTCCTTTAAGTTCCAACACCCTTAGGTCAGGGGTGTGTGCCTTTGTTTTTGCATAATCTTTGATGATAATATTGGTTGAAGTATGATAAAGAAAGGAAGGACAGCCAGACAGTGTAAAGGTGATTAGTAGGGCAATCAGTGGAATATCAATAGCTGGTTATGGCTGGAATTCAGAAGGAGGGATTGTACATTTATCTGCAGAAAAAAAAAATTGTTCACTATTCTCAAATTAAAATCACACATTTCTTAAGTGAATATACGTAGCAAATTATACAGTTTCCCTGATGGCTCAGTGGTAAAGAATCTTCCTGCCAATGCAAGAGACATGGATTTGATCCCTGGGTCAGGAAGATCCCCTGGAGAAGGAAATGTTCCATATCCTGGCCTGGACATAGAAATTCCATGGACAGAGGAGCCTGGCAGTCCATGGAGTCATGTAAGAGTTGGACATGACTTAGTGACTAAACAATAAAAACAACAAATCAATCACGCATTTTAGATTTCTCACTTTACTTTGTATAAATATATTTCTTGGTGAAGTTGCTTAGATTTTTAAGTTGCCTAGCTCTTGGTGTGATACGTTTGCTAAAATTTCTCTTCAAATATCATCAGCATGAAACTATATCCTTTACCCAATCTCTAAGCAAAATGCGTGAAACATATTTTCAAAATATTTTCTGACACCTAGCAACTATTCTAACTGCTATGGAATCCATTGTGAACTTTCATCATCCATGCTATTCTAGGCATTGAGATTTTGCACATCATCCCTGCTGCTTACCATCTTCAAAGTTATTCTTTTCCTTCAAGATGTTATCTTCTCTTACTGGGATATTGTAATGGAGGCCAAGTTGATCTTCTTATTTCCCATCTCAGAAATGTTAACTTTGCCATAAGAAAGGATTTATATATTTTAGTTAATACATGTTTAAAGTAACCTTCTCTATTCCTAGTAGTGTTACTGAAACTGAAGATAATCCCTGGATACACTTAGGGTGCTCAGCCTGGTGCTCTGTGACAACCTAGAGGGGTGAAATGGTCAGGGGGAGGGGCAGGGAGATCGAGAGGAAGGTGACATATGTACTCATAACTGATTCATATCGTAGACAAGAAACCAGCACAACATTGTAAAACAATTTTTTCTCCATTAAAAATATATATTTTAAAGAAGGAAACCAGTAGATATAAAACCATGATTTAAAGTTTTTAAGTTTTTATAAGTATGCCTCAGATAGCAAGAGGAGGAGAGTATCAGAGTATGTTTTCTCAAAGCACATAAATACTTAGGTGGGATGAAGGAGGGGGGAAAGAATGACTCGAAAGAGCAGATTTTGAGTAGGAGCAGTGCCAATTATGAAAGGTTTTGCCTGTTCCGTTAGGGATATTCTATTCTGAAGTAGTTACGAGTTATATAGGGTTATGCTTCTCTGATGCTGGAAAAGATTGAGTGCAGGAGAGGAAGGCGTCAGAGTGTGAGATGCCTGGGTGGCATCACCAATGCAATGCACACAAACTTGGGCCAAAGCTGGGAGGTGGTGAGGGACAGGGAAGCCTGACATACTGCAGTCCATGGGGGTCACAAAAAAATCAGACATGACTGGGTGACTGAACAACAGCAATACTCTTCAAACGGTATCCAAAATTAGTTTTTTGAATTAAAAACATCATAGTGGTGATAGCATAAAGCAGTTAGCCTTGAGCTATAAGACATAGGAAGACCAATTAAGAGATTACCAAAATACACCAAAATAAATAATCAAAAGTATGAATTAGAAAATTTTCAAGAATTATAAGAATGGGGAGATAACTTCTGGAATATTTAGGAGTTATCAATAGAATATGATACATGATTTAAAAACAAGGATAAGTCAAAGATGAAATATTGATTTGGAACAATAAGAATTAGCAATTTTTGTGGAAAATATTGAAAGCAGGAATATGAGTGACATTTGGTGAAGGTTGGAGAGCAAGGCAAAAACTTCAGGTTTAGATATTTTATGCTTGATATTGAAATCATCAACATGAAAAAGATAGCTGAAGCCATATGAATAAATATATTTTTTAAAAGGAAGACTTCATATTCAAAGATGACTTAAAATTTCAGGAAAAACCACTGAGATGTAATTATCAAAATGTGAGATAGAGAACAAAAAATAGAGGAGTACTGCACATGAGGCCAAGTCAGTTTCAGGATGAGATATGTCTTCAACATGTCAAATATGGATGTTGGAAGGGAAAAGAATCAAGCACTGGAAAAATATAAAATTTCTACTAAATTATATATATAACAGTCACTATATTTTAAATGGCTAATTTGGGAAAATTTTTGAAGCTAAAAGTCATTTTGTAACATTTAAAAAGTAAATGAGAATGGTTCACAGTTGGTTTGAGATTAGGTAAGTAGAGCAATGATGATACTAAATATTTTCATTGAAGTATATTTGATTCACAATGTACTGTTAATTTCATGTGTATAGCACAGAGATTCAGTTCATATATACATATATAAATGTGTATATGTATATATGATTCCTTAGTAATTAAATATGAATAACACTTGCTGTTAAAATAAATGAAATTATATAATGCAAATGCCATCTGAAGCTAAAAAATAGTTTTTATCTATATGAAGGAATAATATAAATATTTAAGATAACATTGTGTTCAAACAGGTTTATGTAAAATGGAATAGTTAGCTGTCAATACCTGTATTAGGAAAAAAAAAATTCCCTGGAAATTTTATACAACATACTTCTATAATATAAAACTTAAACTTATAAGTTTTATAAAGAAAAATTTTGAAAAGTCTGTGGCATTACTTGAATTTCTTCCAAAAAATGACTACTTGATTCAATGGTGTTATATTTCTTTTATCTTGTCTTTCTTTCACATGTTCCACTAATATTTACTGACCATGTACCTTGAAATAGTCCATGTGCGATTCCACTGGGATACATTCATAAACATGAGCGAATCTTTGCCTCTCAGAGGTGGAAACTAAGAGACAAAGTGGTGAACCCTTGTTAAAGGAGGGGGATTGCACTTAGCCAGTTCATTTAGATTTAGGACCCATTTCAATGACTATAACTCATTACCAGAAGAATGAATTAAAAAGGACAAGGTAAAATAATAAACTGCTTCCTTTTGCTAATTAACTTATTTAACATATATTAGGGAGAGTATGTGAAAACTACTTACTAACAGTGAAATCCATGGTGCAAACCATCCCGTAGCAATGCTTTCAATCTTCAATACACATAGGTTAAAATGAACATTCTGATTTGATGGATCTATGGTGAGAACCAAAATCATGAATTTCCAATTCTCAGGTTATCTTGAGGCTGCTGGATCACTCTTTAACTGACTGACAGACTTAAGCACTTCTAAAAGTTCTGAGTCACTATTCATATGTTATCCTAAAGGAGTTAGTTTTCCTTAAGACATGCTTGCTCTTGCCAGGTACTTTAAAATTTTATTTTTTGAATGTATCTTTCCAGTGATTGTGTATCTGTGATTAAGTCTTTTGTGTGTGGCTTTTAAAGTGCTCATTTACCCAGATCTCTTATAAAAGTAGGATGAATGTTCTTTGCAAACTTTCCTCACCAGAAAACTGCTATGTCAACCCCTGACAAGGTTTCTGTGTGAGCAGGTGGGTGCAATCAATGCATGGGAATAAAAAGTCAGATCAAGAAAGTGAAATCCAAATTCTTTTACATTCTGTTACTGAAACACCTGACGCAGTTTTAAAGAGGACAAAAGAAATATCAAGCACACTGACATTTTATTTAAGAATCATTTCTTTCTATAAGAACCACATGTCTATTGAAAAGATAAAATGCAGCTAAAATCTTTATAAACAAATCACACTAAAATAGAGCGTTATAGTGTTGATGAAATATCTCTCATCAGAGCAGACTCAGAGTTCTGTAAATAGGCTGTATTGTTAAAGGTAAAGCAAATATTTTTACCTTAGGCAGCCCAGAATGCCTGACTGCTTGAAATACATCCTGTGTGTGTGTGTGTGTGTGTGTGTGTGTGTGTGCGCGCGCACGCGCGTGTCTGTGTGTGCGCGTGTCTGTGTGTATCTGTTTCTGTATAGGGAATTAAAAATGTTAGTCGCTCAGTCGTGTCAGAGTCTTCGTGACCCCATGGACTGCAGCACACCAGGCTTCCCTGTCCTTCACTCTCTCCCTGAGTTTGCTCAAACTCATGTCCTTTGAGTCAGTGATGCCATCTTAACCATCTCAAGTTACCCCTTTCTCCTCCTGCCCTGGATCCTTCCCAGAATCAGGGTCTCTTCTAAGGAGTCAACACTTCAAATTGTAAAAATCCATCCACTACTAAGAAGATCTTTGTCAGTTTTAGCTGAGATGGCAGAGGCTATCCTCCCAACAGAATACAGAACTATGTATTTAGTTCTTTAAGGAACCTCCGTACTGTTCTCCATAATGGTGGTATCAATTTCCAATCCTGCCGATAATGTAGGTGTGCTCTGCTCTGCTTACTAAGTCATGCCCGACTCTCTGCGACCCGGGGGACTGTAGCCTGCCGGGCTTCTCTGTCTGTGGGGATTCTCCAGGCAAGAATACTGGAGTGGATTGCCATGCCCTCCTCCAGGGGATCTCCCCAACTCAGGGATCAAATCCAGGTCTCCAGCACGGCAGGTGGATTCTTTACCCTCTGAGTCACCAGGGAAGCCCAACTCTGAATTAACTCCTGGTAAAAAGTCCCTAGCAGGAATGCCAAGGTTTGGGTGTGATTTTCTGCCCCAGTCCAATACAGTCCATAGTTTCCAGAATTCCATTCTGGATCAGGAATGCAGTGGATCAGCTGAAACAGCGCAGGGTCCTGCATTTCTGGGGAAGCTCATAAAGCACTTCTGGGGTCCCTGAAGCCCCGTGGTTGGAGGGTTCCCTTTTCTCCACACCCTTTGCAGCATTAATTGTGTGTAGATTTTTTTTTTTTGATGATGATGACCATTCCAACTGATGTGAGATGAGATCATTGTAGGTTTAATTTGCATTTCTCTAAATAATTTGTGATGCTGAGCACCTTTGCTTCTGCCTTTTGTCCATTTGTATGGGTTGGGCTTTTATAAAAAAAGGTGTTTTCTCTGTATCCTTCAAAGGATTATATTTCACCTTAAGAGACTGCCTTAGGATCTCATTGTAGGAGCATTCTGTTCCATCTAGATTATACTCTCTTACATTTTTGGTCTCAAAGGAAAATAAAAGTTTGCCAATTTATTAATTTATATTTTCTTAATGAGTTTCTTAGATTTCCTTTCCCCAGAATAGAAAACCACAGAGCATACAGTTCACGAAGGAGAAAATTAATTGATTGACTAATCAATTAATATATGAAGTATTAAAATTATTTTTTGGAAATAATAATATGTGGAAAGGAATACTATTTTAGGTGTAAACAATTTAATCTCCATTTTATGCTTGTATAATACATTTGCTGTTTATTTGGTGCTCAGTGGCTAAACTGGGTCCAACTCTTGGTGACACCATGGACTGCAGCATTATCTCCTGGAGTTTGCTCCAATTCACATCCATTGAATACATATTGGAAAATAATTTGAGCTATTTGAACACTGCCAATAAAGTCAATTTGATTCCCTTAAACAATTAAATAATTGTATTTTCTTTAATTATGGATCCAAAATATTGATTATTTTGAATGTGTTTACTTTGTAACAGATAAAGAAATCACAGATAAAGTGAATAAAATCCCACTCCTGGGAATATATTCAGAAAAAAAAAAACATAATTTGAAAAGACATATGCACCTCAATACTCACTGATGCACTGTTTGCAATAGTTAGGACCTGAAAGCAACCTAAATGTCTATCAACGGAAGAGTGGATAAAGAAAATGTGGTTCATGTACACAATGTAATATTACTCAGACATTAAAAGAACAAAATAATGCCATTTGTAGCAACATGAATGGACCTAGAGATAATCATACTGAGTGAAGTAAGTCAGACAGAAAGACAAATATCATATGATATTGCTTATTTGTGGCATCTTAAAAAAATGGTACAAATGAACTTATTTACAAAACAAAATAGTCACAAATGTAGAAAATTTATGGTTACAGGGTGGGAAAAGGAGAGATAAATTGAGAGATTGGGATTGCACTACTATATATAAAATAGATACTCATAAGGACCTGTTGTATATAGCACAGGGAACTCTACTCAGTACGCTATAATGACCTTTATGGGAAAAGAATCTTAAAAAGAGTGGATTTGTGTGTATGTATAGCTGATTCACTTAGCTGTACATCCGAAAAAAACATAAAATTACAAAGCAAATAATTCCAATAAAAATTTTTAAAAAGTTAAAAGAAAAAACTTTCTCAGATTAAAAAAAGAAAGAAATCAAACTATAACCATGCTCTTACTTATATTGGAGCTTTAAAATTTTATTGGAATATCTAGGCTTTAAAACCTTTTCAGGTTGGTAGTGCCCTGGAATGCTTGGCAGCAGGAAACAGAAACTTTCTATTAAAAAAAGGTCTCTATTAACCCAGGCTTTGGGAATTTATTTAAGATCATTCAAATATTGGTTTACAAGCCAAAAATTCAAAGCACAAGAAACAATCATAAAGGATTTTCTTGAAAAATTAGATTGGGCCCCCCAAAATAGTGCTGTCATTTACATCAGAGAGTGCTTTGCCTATTTTTTTTTTTTCCTCCAGGAGTTTGATAATATCCAGGTCTACATTCAGCTTTTTAATCCATTTTGAGTTTATTTTTGTATATGGTATTAGAGAATGTTGTTTTTGTTGTTGTTTTTTAGTTTCTAAGTCGTGTCAAACTCTTTTGTGATCTGCTGAGGTCCTCTTTCCATGGAATTTTCCAGGCAAGAATACTGGTTGCCATTTCCTACTCCAGGGGATCTTTCTGACCTAGTGATCGAACCCATGTCACCCGAATCTCTTGTACTGGCATGTGGATTTTTTATCACTGAGCCACCTGGGGAGCCCAAGATAGATTTATTAGGAATGAGGTACTTATTACAGATAATTTTATTCCTAAATATTTTATTGGTTTTAATGTAGTGGTAAATAGATTGTTTCTTTCTCTTTCTAATATTTTGTTGTTAGTGTATAGAAATGCAACCAATTTCTTTTTATTAATTTTGTATCCACAATTTTATCCAATTAATTCATGAGCTCTAGTAGTTTTCTGATAGCATCTTTAAGATTTTTGGAGTTCTCTAGTAACTCAGTGGTAAAGAATCTGTTGGCCAAGTAAGAGACTTGGATAATCCCTGGGTTGGGAAGAAACCCCAGAAAAGGAGATGGCTACACACTCAAGATTCTTGCCTGGAAAATCCCATGAACAGAGGAACCTGGGAAGCACAGTTCACGGAGTCACAAAGATTGGGAACTGACTGAGGGACAGATTTTCATGTTTTTTTTCATTTCCTTTTTTTTTTTTTTTCATTCACTGTATAGCACAGGGAACTCTACTCAATACTCTGCAATGGCCTATATGGAAAAAAAAAATCCAAAAAAAATGTGGATATACACACACACATACATATAACTGATTTACTTTGCCTTACAACTGAGACTAACACAGCATTGTAAATCAAATAAACTCTAACAATTTTTTAATGGTATATAAACTTCCAAGTCTAACTCCATCTTCAGTTTTCTTTTCTTTTCTGTATAGCCCTTATCATATAAAATTAAAATCATTGACATAAAGATTTTTGTATGTATATAACATCATGTCATCTGCAAATAGTGACAGTTTTACTTCTTTTCAAATATGAATTTATTTCATTTTTGTCTGATTGTAAAACCCTGTATTATATCTACTCTTACAGGAAATGCCTTCAGATCTTCACCAATGAGTATGATGTTCACTGTAGGTTTGTCATATATGGCCTTTATTATATTCAGGTATGTTCCTTCTATGTCCACTTTCTGAAGAGTTTTTATCATAAATGGATATTGAATTTTATTGAAAGTTCTTTCTGCATCTATTGAAATGATCATGTGTTTTTAATTCTTCAATTGGTTAATGTGTGTATCACATTGATCAATTTACAGTTATTAAAAAAATCCTTGAACTCCCGGATAAGTCCCACTTGATCATGGTATATGATCCGTATAATGTATTGTTGGAAATCTAATTTGCTAGTATTTGGTTGAATATTTTTTAATCTTTCAAGTAGATTTCAGTGCCTTTCCTCTGATTGCTCTTTTAAATGAAAATAAGATGTGTTTCAAATCATTGTTTCAGCTTCAGACCTATGATTCCAAGCAATCTTAATCACTGTCATGAGATTATAAACCATCCAGTTTAAACCTCTTGTCTTATAGTTGAGAGAAATGATGCCAAATAGAGAAAGATTTTGTATGGAAGTTCACAAGACACAGATATGTACTTGATTTGAAGCTGTAGTTTCTGCTACAAGATTCAGTTTCCCTTTATGTTTTCTTTTGGGCATAATGATATGCCCCCGTAACTCCAATGGACATCCTTCTTTATCCTGTCAGGACAGAATCCACCACATAGATAATTCCTAGCGTATGGTAACTCTAATAATGTCTAATAACCCTTCTCATCTCTGAATATTTATTGAACTAATGAATAAATAGGGCTTCCCTGATAGCTCAGTTGATAAAAATAATCTGCCTGCAATGTGGGGGAAGACCTGGGTTCAGTCCCTGGGTTGGGAAGATCCGCTGAAGAAGGGAAAGGCTACACATTCCAATATTCTGGC
This sequence comes from Hydropotes inermis, assembly GCA_020226075.1. Classification (NCBI taxonomy): domain Eukaryota; kingdom Metazoa; phylum Chordata; class Mammalia; order Artiodactyla; family Cervidae; genus Hydropotes; species Hydropotes inermis. The sequence continues at coordinate 41,142,123 of CM035295.1, forward strand.
CTGGAGAATTCCACGGACTGCATAGCCCGAGGAGTCACAAAGAGTCAGACACAGCTGATCGACTTTCACTTTCAGTGAATGAGCACATCTAAATTACCAAATACTTTGACTTTCTGATAAATATTAGCTTACAAAAGGATCTTTTAAAATATCAGGTAATGACTCTATTAGAACTGATGAAGAATAAAATATACCAACACACATTTGAATTGAATTTAAAAGCTTTGTAATTTTAGGTTAATTATGATGTATTTCTTTAAAATAGCTTCTATAGATGTTTTAATATTCTCAAAATTAGCTTAAATGCAATAATTTTCACTTAAAATGACCTCAAGATATTAAATATATATTTCATACACAGACATATGCAGTCTTTTCTAATTTACACAATATTTTATAAAATAAGTTTTATTCAGATTTACCTATATGAAGCTATTTAATTTTGCTATACTTTTTAAAGTGTGCTATAATTAACTTTATTTATTTACACCTTCATCCCCTGACTTAAGATTTTTCTGTATATTGTAAGCAGAATTACATTATATACTGAATAGCAAAACTGTAAAATATTCAAACAAAATTCTCCAAGTCAGGCTTCAGCAGTACATGAACCATGAAATTCCAGATATTCAAGTTGGTTTTAGAAAAGGCAAAGGTACAAGAGATAAAATTGCCAACATTTGTTGGATCATTGAAAAAGCAAGAGAGTTCCAGAAAAACATCTATTTCTGCTTTATTGACTACACCAAAGCTTTTGACTGTGTGAATCACAACAAACTCTGGAAAATTCTGAAAGAGATGGGGATACCAGACCACCTGACCTGCCTCTTAAGAAATCTGTATGCAGGTAAGGAAGCAACAGTTAAAACTGGACATGGAATAACAGAATGGTTCCAAATAGGGAAAGGAGTATGTCAAGGCTGTATATTGTCAACCTGCTTATTTAACTCATATACAGAGCACATCATGAGAAACGTTGGGCTGAATGAAGCACAACCTGGAATCACGTTTGCTGGGAGAAACACCAATAACCTCAGATATGCAGATGACACCACCCTTATGGCAGAAAGTGAAGAAGAGCTAAAGAGCCTCTTGATGAAAGTGAAAGAGGAGAGTGAAAAAGCCAGCTTAAAACTCAACATTCAGAAAACTAAGATCATGGCATCTGGTCCCATCACTTAATGGCAAATAGATGGGGAAACAGTGGAAACAGTGACAGACTTTATTTTGGGGGCTTCCAAAATCACTGCAGATGGTGACTGCAACCCGAAATTAAAAGACACTTACTCCTTGGGAGGAAAGTTATGATCAACCTAGACAGCATATTAAAAAGCAGAGACATTACTTTGCGAACAAAGGTCCATCTAGTCAAAGCTATGATTTTTTCAGTAGTCATGTATAAATGTGAGATTTGGACTATAAAGAAAGCTGAGCGCTAAAGAATTGATGCTTTTGAACTGTGGTGTTGGAGAAGACTCTTGAGAGTCCCTTGGACTGCAAGGAGATCCATCCAGTCTATCCTAAAGGAATCAGTCCTGAATATTTAATGGAAGGACTCATGTTGAAGCTGAAACTCCGATACTTTGGCCACCTGGTGTGAAAAACTGACTCATTGGAAAAGACCCTGATGCTGGGAAAGTTTGAAGGCAGAAGGAGAAGGGGACAGCAGAGGATGAGATGGTTGAGTGGCATCACCGAGGTGATGGACATGAGTTTCAGGAAGTTCCAGAAGCTGTTGGGCAGGGAGGCCTGTTGTGCTGCAGTCCACGGGGTCACAGAGTTGGACATGACTGAGCAACTGAATTGAACTGAACTGATTCAAACCAGTGAGTTCCTTTCTTGTAAATTAGAAATAGTAAAACTTGGTAAGTTTACTCTAGGCTTCATAGTCTCCCTGAATTTTTCTGAAAGCTAGTATCTGAAGAATAGTCTTTGAAAAAAAAAGTTAGCCTCCAAAATAAGATACCTTTTACCACTTACAAATGTGTGTATTGTAAGAGAATTCAAGCACAAGATATGGAAATTTTCAAGTTAGTTATTTACATGATATTCTCATTTGTCATAGATTATGGGTCTCTGCATCAAATGAGACAATCATGTGAAAATATATACAAATATTTATTATCTCATCTATACTAATTATTGTTGCTATTATTCTTATGTTATTATTTTTCACCTTTACAAAATAGTGGCAATTCTATATAATAAAATTTATGTGCATTATTATTCAGTGTTTGAAGCAGTTATTACATGCTCAAATCATTTTTTATATAAGAAATTATCACATTTCAAACTCAGTGTAGCACCATGTTACTAATAGTTTATCTATTCACTGAGATCTGAAATGAAGGTTGTGTGTGGCATCAACTTTTAAATCACCTTCTATTTCTTATCTTTTTAAGACAGCCAAGTAAAACAAGATAAACTTTGGAGAGCAGGGATAATATTCTATTTTTCTTTAATATGTAATAAATGGTTTAAAAATAGAAATATTTATGGATTTAGAAAAGTTAGTATAGTCTTGGCATGATACAAGTTACCTGGAATAATAAAGGGATATTATGAGCAAGGTTATGACAACAAATTTAATGACTTAGATGAAGTAGATCAATGTCTTGAAGAACACAAAAGCTCAACCAATAGGAAATATATTATTGGAATAGTCTTAAATCTATTAAAGATTTGAATTAATAACTTTCCAAAAAGAAATCACTAAGCACTAAAGACTTCTTTAGTAAATTGTACCAAATATTTAAGAAAAAAAAATGATACTTTATATTCTTCATGAACTTTTTCATAGAGGAGGAGAATAAACACACCATATTGCATTTATTGAGGCCAGAACTACTCTATACAAAAATCAGATACAAACATTACAGGAAGGGAAAAACTATACACCATCATCTCTCATAAACATAGAAGCAATAATGGTAAGCTAAAGATTAGCAAATCAAACCGAGCGATGCAATAACAGAATTTTATACTATGATCAAATAGGAAATGTTCCACCATGCAATGCTGGTTCAACATCTGAAAATTTGCCAATATAACTCACCCTATCAACAGGATAAAAAATAAACTCATATGATCATATGAATTGATGCAAAAAAAAAATCAAAACAAAACAAAGAAAAACTCTTGACAAATATAGCACCCAGTGATGTTGAATTTCTATACAACCTAAGAACAGAGAGAGACTTTCTTAACCTCATAAAATACATCTACTAACAATCTACAGCTAACATTAAACTGAATGGTGAGAAAGTTGATAGTTTTCCTCATAAGATGGGGAACAGAACTATGTTCTCTCATCATTCCTATGTATCATCGTGTTAGAAGTCCTACCTAGTGCAACAGAACAAGAAAAAGGAAGCAAAGTGTATATCTACTAAGAAGAGGTGGAAAAAGCTATCTCTGTTTGTGTATGACATAATTATCTATGCATAAAGTCTCAAAGGATCAACCAGAAAATTCCTGGACTGACTAGTTAGAAGACCACTGTCAGGGAGTACATAGTGCTGTGGGTTAATTTGTGTCTCCCAAAAGATGTATTGCAACCCTAACTAAAATACATGTAAGAGTGACTTTGCTTGAAAATAATTCTGTGCAGATAATATCAAACAAAAATGAAGCCATTAGTAGACATTAATCCAACATGACTGGTAGCCTTTTTAAAAGGGGAGAATTTGGACAGAGACAAGTAGGAAGAACATAATATGGCAACAGAAACAGAGACTGGAGCAATGCTACTGCCTGCCAAGGAACAGGAAAGATGGAAAGATAAAAACTGCAGTTAGGAAGAAGCAATAAACAATTTTACCCAGAGTCTTATACATAGAGCATAATTCTGCTCACACTTTAAATCTGGATTTCATTCCCCAGAAGTGTGAGAACACAAATGTTGTTTATTTTAAACCACCAATTTGTAGCTACTTAACTATGCTAGCCATAGGAAATTAATAATCATGGTTCAGATTCAAAAGTCAATTATGTCCATTTTTAAGGGCAATAAATAATTAGAATTGAGGAAACAGGTAAAATCAAAACAATGTAAGAAAGTACCAAAAGTAAAATATTTAGGTATAAAGCAAAATGAGTACAGGATCTGAATGCAAAAATCTATAAAATTCAGATGAAAGAAATCAAAGAGAACATAAACAAATAGAATAACAGTTTATGTGTATAGATAAGACTAAAAATTATTAAGATGCAAGTTATTCCCAACCAAATCTCTAGATTCAGTGCTACCTCAACCAATACCATGAGGTGTCTTGTTGTTAAAAAGTTTATGTGGAAAAGCAGAAGACCCAGTATAGCCAACATAATATTAATAGTGCAAAATAATAATGTCAGATGGATGATGCTATTTGATTCACTATTTTCTACAAAGGTACAGTAATCAAGACAGAACGAGATTGGCAGAAAAATATACACATAAATCAATTGATCAAAATAGTGAGTCAAATATATAGCCATGCAATTATAGTCAACTTATTATGACAAAGGCACAAAAACATCTGAATTAAAAATCTTTTCAACATACAATACTGAAACACTTAGGTGTCCATATGTATAAAAAATAATCTAGATGTATAATTTATGCATTTCAGATAAACCAAAAGAGATTACAGACTTACCTAAATGTAAAACACAGACCTAAAATAAAATTCTATAAGAAATCATGATGAAAAATCTAGCTGGCCTTGTGTTTGGCAATGAATTTTTAGATACAATACCTAAAGAATGATTCAAGAAAGAAAAAATCAAATTAAGTTGGACTTCTTAGAGCTAAATGTTGTATTCTATGAAAGGCGCTCTGATGAGAATGAAATGATGTGCCATGACTCAAAATATTTTCAAATAAATGTATAAAGGACTTTTATCCAAAACATACAACAATCCTTAAAATCCAACAATGAAAAAAAAAAACAGTTAAAAATAGGCAATGGATTAAAATCAGATACATCTCTATAAACTGATATTTAACTCAGTATAGATATAGATGCTTACAAATATTGATACTTACAGATGTTTGTATATTCATTGGTTAATATATATGCATATAGGGCTTCCCAGGTGGTGTTAGTGGTAAAGAACCCACCTGCCAATGCATAAAATATAAGAGAGATGAGGGTTCACTCCTAGAGTTGGGAAGATTCCCTGGAGGATGGCGTGGCAACTTACTCCAGTATTCTTGCTTGGTGAATCCCTGGACAGAGGAATCTGGTGGTCAATAGTCCACGGGATTGGAAGAGTCTCACATGAATGAAACAACTTAGCATGCATGCACGCACGCATATATTTCCTTCTAAACTGAGAAGATTTAGAAGCAAGATACCCTCGTAACTACAAATAATATACCTAGTACTTAATTCTTGGTTTCTAACACCATTCCTCCAATTAGAGGAACCAAGGATTCTGGCAGCTCCGAAAGGAAAGAAATAAGATTATCCTGGAGTATCTTGTAGTGCCAGAGAGTAAGGAATTGCTATTTACAAAGGTCACTAACATCATTAGGATATGCCAAAGGGACACGGATACCAACTGAAAGACTTTCTGAGGGCCACATCTGGGAAAATCTGGACAATATTTTATTACGATCTGAAGAGTAAAATACATATACAAGAGTTCATGATGATGTCAATTAAAAATTGAATAAATCAACACATGGGAGGAGAAGGAAAGTCTCCCATGCAGAATCTGTCCAGATATTTGGACTTTGAAGAGATCAAAGAGAAAAATTCCCCACTCCTTAAGCACAGACTGTGCATAGTGACATTCTTTCAAAGGGTGCAGCATGTTGAAAGAGAAATAACTTTAAATTGAGTAAAAACTGACAAATTCTGACTTTGATAATCAAAGTCATCATCAACAGTGGTAAGTAATTTGGGTACCATTCTTTCTTTTTAGGATGTGAGTAAAATAATACTTCACTTTTGTAGTATTTCTTCCAAATATCTATAACCCCATTCTAACCATGAGAAAAACCAGAGATGAATTCTAATAGTGAGGCAATTTACTAATGAACTCATCAGCACTCTAAAACCATCACAATCATCAGAAACAACCAAAGTATGGGAAACCACCACAGACATGAGGAAGCTTAAGAGACATGAGAAATAAATACAACTAACTGGATGAGACACTGAAACCTAAAAGTAATATTAGGTTAAAAATTAGATCACTCAGTCAGTCAGTTCAGTAGCTCAGTTGTGTCTGACTCTTTGTGACCCCATGGACTGCAGAACTCCAGGCCTCCCTGTTCATCAACAGCTTCTGGAGCTCATTCAAACTCATGTTCATCGAGTCAGTGATGCCACCCAAACATCTTATCCTCTGCCGTCCCCTTCTCCTTCTGCCCTCAATCTTTCTGAGCATCAGGGTCTTTTACAATGAGCCAGTTATTCACATCAGGTGGCCAAAGTATTAGAGTTTCAGCTTCAACATGAGTCCTTCCGTTCAATATTCTGGACTGATTCCTTTAGGATAGACTGGTTGGATCTCCTTGCAGTCCAAGGGACTCTCAAGAGTCTTATCTACACCACAGTTCAAAAGCATCAATTCTTTGGTGCTCACCTTTCTTCACAGTCCAACTCTCACATCCACACATGACCACTGGAAAAATCATACCTTTGTTTGCAAAGTAATGCCTCTGCTTTCTAAATATACTATCTAGGTTAGTCATAACTTTTCTTCCAAGGAGTAAGTGTCTTTAATTTCATGGTGCAATCACCATCTGCAGTGACTTTGGAGCCCAAAAAATAAAGTCTGTCACTGTTTCCCCATCTGTCTGCCATGAAGTGATGGGACCAGATGCCATGATCTTAGTTTTCTGAATGTTGAGTTTTAAGCCAACTTTTTCACTCTCCTCTTTCACTTTCATCAAGAGGTTCTTTAGTTCTTCTCCACTTTCTGCCATAAGGGTGGTGTCATCTGCATACCTGAGGTTATTGATATTTCTCCCAGCAAACTTGATTCCAGCTTGTGTTTCATCCAGCCCAGCATTTCTCATGATGTACTCTGCATAAGCAGGATGACAATATACAGCCTTGACGTACTCCTTTTCCTATT
>CM035295.1:41149293-41171374 GCA_020226075.1 Hydropotes inermis
CTCTCCTCTTTCACTTTCATCAAGAGGTTCTTTAGTTCTTCTCCACTTTCTGCCATAAGGGTGGTGTCATCTGCATACCTGAGGTTATTGATATTTCTCCCAGCAAACTTGATTCCAGCTTGTGTTTCATCCAGCCCAGCATTTCTCATGATGTACTCTGCATATAAGTTAAATAAGCAGGCTGACAATATACAGCCTTGACATACTCCTTTCCCTATTTGGAACCAGTCTGTTGTTCCAAGTCCAGTTCTAACTATTGCTTGCTGACCTGCATACAGTTTTCTCAAGAGGCAGGTCAGGTGGTCTGGTATTCTCATCTCTTTCAGGATTTTCCACAGTTTATTGTGATCCATACAGTCAAAGGCTTTGGTATTGTCAACAAAGCAGAAATAGATGTTTTTGTTTTTGTTTTTGTTTTTTTTTTTTCTGGAACTCTCTTGCTTTTTCAATGATCCAGCAGTTTTTGGCAATTGATCTCTGGTTCCTTTGCCTTTTCTAAAACCAGCTTGAACATCTGGAAGTTCATGGTTCACATATTGCTGAAGCCTGACTTGGAGAATTTTTAGTATTTCTTTACTAGAGTGTAACATCAGTGCAATTGTTCAGTAAATTGAACATTCTTTGGCATTTCCTTTCCTTGGGATTGGAAAGAAAACAAATTTTTCCAGCCCTGTGGCCACTGCTGAGTTTTCCAAATTTGGTGGCATGTTGAGTGCAGTACTTTCACAGCATCATCTTTCAGTATTTGAAATAGATCAACTGGAATTCCATCACCTCCACTAGCTTTGTTCATAGTGATGCTTCCTAAGACCCACTTGACTTCACATTCCAGGATGTCTAGCTCTTTGTGAGTGATCACACCATCATGATTATCTGGGTCATGAGATCTTCTGTGTATTCTTTCCACCTCTTCTTAAAATCTTCTGCTTCTGTTAGGTCCATACCATTTCTGTCCTTTATTGAGCCTGAAATGCTCCCTTGGAATCTTTCATTTTCTTGAAGAGATCTCTAGTCTTTTGCATTCTATTGTTTTCCTCTATTTCTTTGCATTGATCACTGAGGAAGGCTGTCTTAACTCTCCTTGCTATTCTTTGGTACTGTGCATTCAAATGGGTATATCTTTCCTTTTCTCCTTTGCTTTTCACTTCTCTTCTTTTCACCATAATTTATAAGGCCTCCTCAGACAGCCATTTTTCTTTTTGCATTTCTTTTTCTTTGGTAGAGTCTTGATCCCTGTCTCCTGTACAATGTCATGAACCTCCATCCATAGTTCATCAGTCACTCTGTCTAACAGATCTAGTCCCTTAAATCTATTTCTCACCTCCACTGTTTCATCATAAGGGATTTGATTTAGGTCATACCTGAATGGCCTAGTGGCTTTCCCCACTTTTTAAAATTTAAGTCTGAATTTGGCAATAAGGAATTCATGATCTGGGCCACAGTCAGCTCCTGATCTTGCTTTTGGTGACTGTATAGAGCTTTTCCATCTTTGGCTGCAAAGAATATTATCAATCTGGTTTTGGTGTCGACCATCTGGTGATGTCCATGTGTAAAGTCTTATGTTGCTGGAAGAGAGTGGTTGCTAGGACCTGTGCATTATCCTGGTTTCTGTACTCCAAGCCCAAATTTGCTTGTTATTCCAGGTGTTTCTTGACTTTCTACTTTTGCAATCCAAGTCCCTATAAAGAAAAAGACATCTTTTTTGTGTGTTAGTTCTATGAAGTCTTGTAGATTTTCATGGAACCATTCAGCTTCAGCTTCTTCAGCATTACTGGTCAGGGTATAGACTTGGATTACCTTGATATTGAATGGTTTGCCTGTGAAATGAACAGAGATCATTCTGTTGTTTTTGAGATTGCATCCAAGTACTGCATTTCAGAATCTTTTGTTGACCATGATGGCTACTCCATTTCTTCTAAAGGATTCCTGCCCACAGTAGTAGATATAATGGTCATCTGAGTTAAATTCACCCATTCCAGTCCATCTTAGTTTGCTGATTCCTAGAATGTCGATGTTCACTCTTGCCATCTCCTGTTTGACCACTTCCAATTTGCCTTGATTCATGGACCTAACATTCCAGGTTCCTATGCAATATTGTTCTTTACAGCCTCAGACCTTGCTTCTATCACCAGTCACATCCACTTTTTTTTTTTACTTTGGCTCCATTCCTTCATTCTTTCTGGAGTTATTTCTCCACCAATCTCCAGTAGCATATTGGGCACCTACCAACCTGGGTAGTTCATCTTTCAGTGTCAAATCTTTTTGCCTTTTCCTACAGTTCATGGGGTTCTCAAGGCAAGAATACTGAAGTGGTTTGCTATTGCCTTCTCCAGTGGACCACATTCTGTCAGAGCTCTCCACCATGACCCATCCATCTTTGGTGGCCCCATATGACATGGCTTAGTTTTGTTGAGTTAGACAAGGCTGTGGTCCATGTGATCAGATTAGCTAGTTGTCTGTGACTGTAGTTTCAGTCTATCTGACCCCTGATCCCCTCTCTCAGTACCTACCATCTTACCTGGGTTTCTAGGAGACCAGTCCTGGGTGTTCACTGGAAGGACTGATGTTGAAGCTGAAACTCCAATACTTTGGCCACCTAATGTGAAATGCTGACTCATTTGAAAAGACCCTGATGCTGGGAAAGATTGAGAGCAGGAGGAGAAGGGGATGACAGAGGATAAGATGGTTCGATGGCATCATCGATTCAATGAGCATGGGTTGGTTGGACTCTGGGATTTGGTGATGGACAGGGAGGCCTGGCCTGCTGCATTTCATGGGGGTAAAAAAGAATCAGACACGACTGAGTGACTGAACTGAACTGAACTTGAAGATCAATGCAGTTTTTTAAAATATTGAGTTTTTTAATTAGAATCTTACAGAATATGCCCTAAGGAGAAAAATCCTTGAGTGTGGGTATGTTTGTATGTGTGTGTGGGGGGATATTTCTTAGGGAACCTTCTTGAGTATTTTGAATGGATAGGAGCAATCATTTGGTATTGAGAAAATGTTTCCATTTTTCCAAATGAAAAGCGACATAGTCACTCAGCCTTGAGATGATTGACAGGTTTCAATATAAACTATAATGAAATAGATTTGTGGAAACTTTTTTCCAATTTTCCTTAATGAAGTCACAAATTGAAGCTATTATATGGCTTAATGTTTCAAATATTTTCAGAATTTGTTTCATATTATATCATTTGTGTCTAATTTCTCATATTTGAAATATGTAATATGATTAAAATTTCAATTATATTGAAATATAAAATGTGATTTAAAACAGGGTATATATGCATATTTTTCATATTATATATTTTATTTGAAATAATTTATGAAGCATATTCATTTATGAAATGTTGACAATGCATATTGATGTATTAGTATATATGTGAGGTTGTAATCTTACCTTAGTGAGAGTAAAAATGACTTTAGTTTTCTCACCTTTATATTCTTAAATTCTCAGTGAAGGCAGTTTTGGGAGCCTAATAGCAACTCATTTTCATTTTAAAATATTTAGGCTATTCTTCTGAGTTGTTAAATTTTAATAAATGATTATGTTCAGTTCTCCAATACAATATGGTATAGTAAACAATAAGTTTCAATACATGGATTTACCAGTGAACTTTTCATTAAGAAGTTGCCTAATAGGATTTACTTATATTTTGTATAGATGCATTTTTTAAAAAATAAATAGACAAGAAAAATCTGCTAATTGAAAATAAACGTACTGACTGCAGTGCTGAGGACCACAAGTGTCAAAGCTTGATTGAGAAATCTAGAAACCTTAGCACATGTGTTTGCAGAGACATGGGTGAGCAGATGATTTTCAGAATTTTAAAAAAATATTTCTTATGACTATTCCTGCCTGTGAAGACTGGGAATAAAGCTATTTCATATTGCATTTGTTGTGCAAATATTCATATTATATATCTCATCAATAGAATTATTGAACATTGCAATGCCCAAGACTCAGGCTTAAACATTACTGCTCTGCCTCCCAAAAGTATCTCAGCAGTCATCTCTAAGATAGCTAGGGAGAAGGGCCATGAGACATAAGAGTAAACTGAGCATTAGAAATAGTTTCTGTTTCTTTAATTTAATGTAAAATTTTTATTATAACAAGATGGCTGTTATTTGCTGTTTTATCTTCTTAATATTTAAATTAACTTACTGTAACATAATTGTTTTCAGTTTTTGCATGTCAAATATTTTTTAGAAAAGATATTACCCAACTGATTTTAATGTTTAGTTTTCCTAAAGATTAAAGATAATCCCATGGATATTTTCCTCAGTAAAAGTGTTTCCCAATGAAACTTTCTCATTTGATGTTTTTCAGATATCATAGTCTTACATCTTTCCATGACCATTCTACCCACATTATATAATGGGTCCTACTGTTCTCCACCAACATAGATATACAGGCAAACACTAGTGAATGTTCAGCACTGGGGCACTTGGAGAGGGCTATCATTGAAACACTTTGTAGAACACAGACAATTTTGAATCTCTTCAAATCTTACAACTCACATGAAATTGTTTTAAGTTATCATTTTCTACTCTTTGTTTTAACAAAGAAATAGCAGCTCCAATTTTCATCAAAACTTGATACTTAAATTGCTGTTGTTCAGTTGCTCAGTTGTGTCTAACTCTTTGCAACCCCATGGACTGCACCACACCAAGCTTCCCTGTCCTTCACCGTTTCCCAGAGCTTGCTCAAATTCCTGTCCATTGAGTTGGTGATGCCATCCAACTATCTTGCCCTCTGTTGTACACTTCGCCTTTGGCCTTCAGTGTTTCCCAACATCAGAGTCTTTTCTAATGAGTCAGCTCTTCACATCTGGTCAAATTATTGGAGCTTAAGCTTCAGCATCAGTCTTTCCATTGAATATTCAGAATTAATTTCCTTTAGAATTGACTGGTTTGATCTTGCAGTCCAAGGGACCTTCAGGAGTCTTCTCCAACACCAGAGTGCAGAGTTCAAAAGAATCACTCCTTTGGTGCTTAGCCTTTTTTATGGCCCAACTCTCACATCCATATAGGACTAATGGAAAAACTACAGATCTGACTATATGAAACTTTTTCTTGGCAGATATTTAAATAAAAGGCAATAATTTGATTTTGTGCCTTTCAGTATCTCTTATTAGGAATTGTATGCCACAATGTTATGTAAAGTCCACTTTCAGAAGCAAACCTAGAGGACAGGATTACCAGCTTCTTGTCAATTATCACAAGTAAAAATAGTAAACTCTGTCAGAAAAAAGGAAGCAGATTTTGGGAGGCATATTCTGAGGAGGGTCCAAAATACCTGCCCCTCCTTGAATGTGAGCAGAACCCTTGAGTATCACGGGTTATCATTCCTATGACTAATTTATTGCATGATAAAATAATTTTGCAAATATAGTTAAGGTCCTTAATCAACCTAATCAGCTGAGCCTTTTACAATAGGATCTCAAGATGAGACACTGAAGTAGCAGAAACTCTTCCAATACTTTTTCCCATTCTTCTCTCTCTCACTCGTCTGCTTGTTCAATAGGTTGAAGAAGCAAAGTGCCATGAGTTCTACCACTGCAAGGAAATACATTTTTCCAACAGCCACATAAGTTGGGAAGAGCACGCAAATGTCAGATGAGACAGTAAAAATTGATGCCCTAATTGCAGCCTTGTGAAACCCTTAGCAGAGGGTCTATCTAAGCTCTTGCAAATTCTGACCTGGGCAAATTTTTGGCAGTATAAATAAGTCTCTTTTTAAGCTGCAAATTTTGTGCTAAATTGTGAGTAAACAATGAAATCCTAGTATGCAAGTGTCTAGCACATTGAAAATCTTGAAATATATCATAAATTCTACTCACCTTTGTATACTTCTTTTGCTCCTCACTTTTTCCCCAAAACCATGAATAAGAGTATAATATTTTAAAATACACTATGTTTAAAAATTCTACACAATATATGGAAGAAGCATGAATGAAGAGAGTTGTAGAGTTCAAGTGAATGGCTCAACATTGGGACATTTTGCTCTGTCTCCTTTATTTCAAAAATGAAAGGTCTATGTTTATCTCTATATCACCTATTATTTCATAAATATTTTTGATAAAGCAGTTCAACTACTAATCATTAACTAAAACTCTACAATAGGTACATTTAATATAAAAGACTATTTTTATGTTAATATTCTCATGTTCTATCAACCTATTTTCTATTTTACTACAATGTCATTTTTCAACTCAATACACAGAAAATATTCTTAATCATGCTTAAATTGAGTCTAATGGTAAGAGAGCAAGATGGTAAAGAATCTGCCTGCAATGCAGAAGACCTGGTTTGATCCCTGGGTCAGGAAGATCCCCTGGAGAAGGGAGTGGCAATCCACTCCAGTATTCCTGCTTGGAAAATTCTACTGACAGAAGAGCCCCACAAGCCTGGCCCATGGTATGACAAAGACTTGGACACGACTGAGCAAATAACACTTTCAATGATTTAGATTGCCATTAAGTATTTCAGGGACACTGTTAACATCTAATGTATCTAATACTGGGCTGGCCAAAAATTTCACTCAGGTTTTTCCGTAAGAGGGTACATAAAACTCAAATGAACTTTTTGTTCAGCCCATACTTAATTACAAATAAAAATATTTCTCTCTTCTTTGTAAATTAGGGGCTTCCCTGATGTCTTGATGGTGAAGAAACTGCCTGCAATGCAGGAGATGTGGGTTTGATCTCTGGTTTGGAAAGATTCCCTGGAGAAGGAAATGACAATGCACTTTAGCATTCTTGCCTGGGAAATCCCATGGACAGAAGAACCTGGTGGGCTACAGTCCAATGGGTCGCAAAGAGTTAGACACGACTGAAGCAGCTTAGCACATGCCACAAGGTGAGCATCAGACACATAAATTAAAATAATCTAAGTAAGTTAAACAAATTATATCACCATAATTATTATAGAAATGGTAAGTAGTGTGTTGTGTAAGCATGGTACAAACAATGGAAGTTGTTAAGTCATAGTCTAAGGTTCATCTCCTAAATTTGCTTTAGTATTCAATGGGTTATTATATTTTCCCTGCAATTGAATGAAAATTCCAGAAGGCTCAGGATATTTCTGATCATTGGCAGGAAAGACAATCTCTCAGTTGTTTTCAACTTTGAAATAAAACTGAGTTCATAAATTAGAATGCTCATCCAATTTTATTTTTCAGAACTTCACTCCTCATTACAGAGTGAGACATCCCTCACCCTGCCCTTGACCAGCAAGGACCTGGCAGTAGATGACTGTCTAGCCCTTGTTCAGTCTCTTCCTTAACCTTTTTCTCTCTCATTGTTATGCTGTCAGAACTCTCTGTATTTGTAGTAAATTCCTCTTTGACCTCTGCATTAACAAGATGCAACTATTTGCCTGAAGGTATTTTCATGGCTTCTTCACTTCCTTCCCGTTGGGCCCTTTCATGTATGACTGCTATTCGTGAGCGGTCCCTTGCCCTCACATGGTGCTTCCTACCCTCCTTTCAGCTTCAAGGTTGCAGACATTGTGGCCCATTGTAAACTCCTGTTTTATAGTTGTAAACTCCCATTGATAAACCCATTGTAAATTCCCATTGATTTAGTTTCATCTAACAGATCTTTTTAGGAAAGGCCCAGTTTAAATTACCCAGACTAGCATCACTGCCTTGGGTCTACTATGATCCCTGGATATTGTGCCTCTTTTATAGGGCATGGAGAAATTTGAATTTATTTACAGAGGCAGTACCGATTCTCTCTCAGACTGTCTCCATCCCTCAAGCCGTCTTTTTCATTCGCTCCATCTGACAAATAATCAGCTTCTGACTTACATATGCTCTCAGCATTTTAATAGAAACTCCCAATTTAGCAGTATGTCACTCAGCTCAATTCTTCTGTTTCTCACAGAAAGAAAATGTGAACACAGGAGAGTGGAATGTCATTTGCACATAAGTTTAAGCCGGAATAGCTGATTTTTGTCCAAGTTCAGTACCTCTAGATAAAACTGAAAGAAATATATAACAGATTTATGGATGAATGTTATATTTTCCTTATATTATCAGTATATTATTCAAACTGTGTATAATGATTATGTACTGTACTTAACCCAGAAACCAAAACAACATGATATTTACTTCTTCAAAGACAAGCAATTTTAAAGTGAAGGAGATTTCTGATTACAGCTTTCTTCAGTTTGGGGCTGAGTTCTCACCTCAGTCTTACAAACACTATCCTCCCATGACTGAGAAGTGATACTGGGTTATAGGAGATGGGCTTCTGACCCTCAGTTCCTTTCTAAGATTATTCACCCAAAAATGAACTCAGAGGGGCACATGCTGGCGTCATACTCTCTGCTCTTTTCATAACGCTAATGTGATAGTGTTCCCAGACTTCAGAGGGAAGTCTTCTTCTAACTCTTATTTTCCTTTGCTGAACATGACAAATACATTTGTTAAGGCTGATATTTTAAAATGCCATCAAACCTGCAGAGTATATAGGATCTTCTTCCACAGTATACAAAAAATATACAAGGAGAATAAATTTGTTTCTATCCAATTAATATGCCAAATTATCTCACAAAACACACGGTCCCTTCAAGGCAGTATTTGTCTGTTAAAAAAGTCACTTGTGGTAAGAATAAAATGCTAGAATTATTTTAATTTCTCATACATATATTTATCATGTGACAAACATACATCCCTAAAATCTACTTAATAAGGAAAATAAAATTTGGCATTAAATTAGCCTCATAAGTACATATCCAAGACTGAAAAACACCTCGAAATTTTTGATGAAAATTTTTTAGTTTTATGTAAAACTAAATTTAAAAAAGCTCTTAGAGAGTGGAAATTTAGAATAAGTTAGTAGCTACTTCAGAAAGTGAAGAGGAACTAAAAAGCCTCTTGATGAAAGTGAAAGAGGAGAGTGAAAAAGTTGACTTGAAGCTCAACATTCAGAAAACTAAGATCATGGCATCTGGTCCCATCACTTCATGGGAAACAGATGGGGAAACAGTGGAAGCAGTGTCAGACTTTTTTTGGGCTCCAAAATCACTGTGGATGGTGATTGCAGCCATGAAATTAAGGGACACTTACTCCTTGGAAGGCAAGTTATGACCAACCTAGATAGCATATTAAAAAGCAGAGCCATTACTTTGCCAACAAAGGTCCATTTAGTCAAAGCTGTGGTTTCTCCAGTGGTCATGTACGGATGTGAGAGTTGGACTGTGAAGAAAGCTGAGCACTGAAAAATTGATGGTTTTGAACTGTGGTGTTGGAGAAGACTCTTGAGAGTCCCTTGGACTGCAAGGAGATCCAACCAGTCCATCCTGAAGGAGATCAGTCCTGGATGTTCACTGGAAGGACTGATGCTGAAGCTGAAACTCCAGTACTTTGGCCACCTCATGTGAAGAGTTGACTCATTGGAAAAGACCCCGATGCTGGGAGGGATTGGGGGCAGGAGGAGAAGCAGATGACAGAGGATGAGATGGCTGGATCGCATCACAGACCTGATGGACATGAGTTTGAGTAAACTCTGGGAGTTGGTGATGGACAGGGAGGCCTGGCATGCTGTGATTCATGGGGTCACAGAGTCAGACACGACTGAGTGACTGAACTGAACTGAACTGAGTAGCTACTTCACTGAATGATCAGTATGAGAATAACTTATAAGCATACCATTTAAAATAATTATACAAATGGAAATATAAAAAAGATGACTTCTCTAATTTCTTATTCTACTTTTCTTCTCAACAAATATGTTTTCATTGAACATCAAAATTTCAACGTTAGTCTAAACCACTTATCCTTAGAGGATTTAAAATAATTTTTCAATCACTATTCTCACAGTTGTAACTTCTCCTTATAACACTGTACCAGCTACTTGTATTGTTGTTCAGTCACTAAGTTGTGTCCAGCTTTTTGTGACCCCATGGATTGCAGCATGCCAGGCTTCCTTTTTCACTATCTCCCAGAGTTTGCTCAAACTCGTGTCCATTGAATCAGTGATGCCATCCAGCCATCTCATCCTTTACTGCCCCCTTTCTCCTGTTGCCTTGAATCTTTCCCAGTATCAGTGCATTTTCCAACGAAATGGCTCTTTGCATCAGGGGGCTAGATTACTGGAGGTTCAGCTTCAATGTCAGTCCTTCCAATAAATATTCAGTGTTGATTTCCTTTAGGATTGACTGATTTGATTATCTAGCTGTCCACGGGACTCTCAAGATTCTTTTTCAGCACCACAGTTTAAAAGCATCAGTTCTTTAGTGCTCAGACTTCTTTATGGGCCAACTCTCACATACATACATGACTACTGGAAAAACCATAGCTTTGATTACACCCTTGTCGGCAAAAAAATGCCACTGCTTTTTAATAAACTGTCTAGGTTTGTCCTAGTTTCTTTTTCCAAGAAGCTAGCATCTTTTAATTTCATGGCTGCAGTCACCAACTTCTGTGACTAAACTGTGCTACCCAGGAGATAATATTCCAGTGCAAGAGATAACATAGATACACAATTAGCAAGGACAATTATATGTATATTTGTAAAGATTTCTATGTGTATGCAAGAACATGTAACATAACTTAGGTGTTGTTTATAACTGTATCACACAGATATAGCCATGGTGTTTTGTCATTAATAATTTTTTTGCAAAGTGCAATTCTATTGTGTATATGCTAAGAATAATACAGGTAGACAGAAATAAAAACTGAATAATATGATGCAATGCATGTTGTGTAAATTTCTTGGGTTATACTTTTTGAACTCTAGGATTTCAGTAATAGCTATTCATAATTAGAAAAAAAAATATTCTGTAAAGTTTGATTTTATTTCTATGTTTCAACTTATGAAAACACAGGAATTTTGATAATTGTACAACAAGTGTGAGAGTGGTGAGAAAGTACAAAATAAAACCAATTCTTTTTTTTTTTTGCATAAAAGTTAATTACCAATTCAGAACTGAAAGGAAAATGGTTTACATACAGATGGTTTACATCTGTATCATAAGTCTTATCCAACAGTGTACCAACAATATCTGAACCAGAGTAGCTTTTTTTCAATAAATATTTGTTGGATGAAGAATCCAAAGACTGCTAAATGAAGGAGGTAGAATTCAAATCTCTTTGTTAAATAGCTCAGAAATACAGGCTGGTGCTTTATGATTTTAGTTTTACATACCTTGAGTTTTCTCTCAGCTTCTGACAATGGATGGAATATTAAAAATGCTAACTTTTACAATAACATGTTCTGGAACTCTAGGTACACTAATTTCTGGTGTAAGACCACATTTTATGATTTTCCATGTGTAGTCTTCAAAAGACAAATGAGTTGGATGAAGCTTTTAATAATTTACTCATTCAGAAAAATATTTACTATTTCTCAAATATCAGCCATATTACAGAACTATTAAGTGTATGAAGAGTGCTTCTAAGGGTTTGACCGAGTTTGATGGCTAGGATGTCTGCCTGATGTAAGGAAGACTGAATTGGAAACTGAAGAAAGGGAAGGCAATGTTTAATTTTGGTAGGTATGTGAATGCGTAAATGTTGGAGAAGTTACAAAATTTTGTACAGTGAGGCTGCAAATGTGTGTGCTCAGTCAGGTTGGACTCTTGCGACCCCATGGACTGTAGCCTGCTAGGCTCCTCTGACCATGGGATTTCCCAAGCAAGAACACTAGAGTGGGTTGCCATTTCCAGGGCAAAAAGCATTATTTAACATGATACATCTAGGGAACTGAGAGGAGCCGGTTTGTTTGGAAGGCATAATGTGGCTTCAGGCAAGTATAAAGTTGAGGAAGCTCATAGTAACCAGATATGAAAGGCTTTTCAGCTTGTAGTAAAAATAACTAATCTTAAGAAGAGAAAACCATTACATACCACAATACTTTCCTCAAGGAATGCAATATTATGCATAGCCTCTGTTATAAGTCCCTCTGTCTCATGTGAATGTTGCAAAACACTTCCTTTTTCTTTTTTCTAAGGGTGATTATTGGACAGGTGCCTTATATAAAACTATGTATAAAAGTCCTTAATTTCTATATGTTAAGCAATTGTGATGTAATATCATGCCATGCTGACTATTAGATTTCTTGTTTTTCATACACACAGAATTTTCTTTAAAAAGATTTTACCTTTTAATTTAAAAAAAGGTAGTGTGATTTAAAAAATAGAAGAAAAAAGGGACACTGATGTAAAAAGAATAATTCTTTCAGTGAGTAATTGAAAATATACATAGGTTGCCCTAATATTAGATGAGAATTTAATGGAATCAACAAATATTGACAAATTCTATTTCTTCTAAAGAGCAGAGTGTGATGATTTGGAGCTCATTCTTATGATTCTGAATTCTTGATTCCATATGACTTGCTTATGCCAACTTTTCAGATATAGTTTCCTTCTCCTGAGTTTTATTCTCAAAGCTTGGAGAACTGTGTGTTAGGAAGGACTCCCCATTGGCCCTTGGGAAACATGATTTTTACTTGAATTCTTTTGTTATAGAATAATTGCTAAGCATCTTGTGGGTGTCAGGCATATCAGAAGTTGCTATTGACTCAAAACTCTTATATCTGAGTTTAGATTTGAGCTGGAGCATTTCCTTATTTTCTATCATAATTTGTTCCCTTTCAAAGTCAGAGGCACTTGGAAAATCATAACATCACTGTAGAAGGTTTAAGTGCATTCCTTTCTAACACTCTCAAAAAGGCATTCTTAATTCAGTGGACAGAATCATCTAGGAAAACTGAACAACTGATCCTCCAATTACCAATCTAATGTGAGAAGGGAGGAAGTGTGTTCAGTCAGATTCCTAAGACGGGTTGCAAATATTGTTGAAGAAATAAAAACACTCTGAACTTGTTGCCAGTATCAGGCTACACAGCCTCATACTGATTAGCTGTCATCATTCAGGCAATTATTGCCATCATGAACTAAACATACTCAAAATTTCCTTCCTTTATTTATTTGCTGTATCTCTGCCATTATAAACAAATTTCAGAGATGTTTTCTTTTCCAATGGCAAATCTACAAATCTCTGCATGCTATCTAAACAGTTGTTCAACTTTTGTGTGCGTGGTGTGTAAAGGGCCAGATAATATTTTAGAATTTGCAAGCTGAATGGTCTCTTGGAAACTATTCAAGCCTGCACTTGTAGTGCAAGCAACCCAAGGTAATTGATAAATGACTAGCATGGCCATTTTCCAATTAAGCTTCATTTGCAACAATAGGCAGAAAACCAGACTTTGCCTGCAGGTTTTCTTTACACACCAAGGCATTATAACCTTGCAAAATATGATTTCAGAATTCTTCCATTCCTTTACCTCAGAAATGCATCAGTGTTATATTTGGGGCAGTTATTAATTTCACAGTTTAAAATTATGCTTTGATGTTTTTACCCCACATTAGAAAAAAAAAAAAAAGTCTGTTTTTGAGCAGAATGTAGCCTCTATCAGGAGCTACTTGGAAAATACTGGAGTTAGGATTTCTCCAAGCATATGTCAGTGCTTCTTCTATGGTTCATGTTTAGCTAGGATGCTCCTATGTCTCAAAGGTTCCAACAGTCAGATGTAACCACATGAGACTTGATGAGAGAAGTGAGTTATAAGAGAAAACAATGGCAACTGAGCAAACCACATTACAGATAACCTAGTAAGGCAACTGCTTTTCTTAAAAGTAGTTATGACAGAGGCTTTGAAATCTATTTGGAAGCCAAATCAGTTTTTACTACAAATAGAGTCAGAATTGTGCTTCACAGGAACAATCCTCTGAGGTACTTCCTCTGAAACAGGTGGAGACAAGTCTAAATGAGTATTTTAAAATCTCTCCGTTTCATGATAATTAGAGATCTCAACATTTGTCTAAATCTAAGCAAAGTATGACTACTAGAAACACAAATAACATTCTTTGGATTTTCCCTCTGGGTGGTCAGTGTACTTATGTAATTATATGTTTATTGGTAATATTGTGTAATTTTTATTAGACTATTTTATGATTGTACATAGAAAAAAATCTGAAATAATCCAGAAGTTTTAATAATTAAAGGAGAGTCTATCGATGTTGCAGGATACACTATACAAATATAAATATAATCCCTATTCTCTTGCAAATAAACCAAAAAAAAAAAAAACTTAAGACACAAGAACAAAATGTCCCATGCAAAAAGCAATTGATACATTCAGTTCAGTTCAGTCACTCAGTCGTGTCCGACTCTTTGCAACCCCATGAATCGCAGCACGCCAGGCCTCCCTGTCCATCACAAACTCCCAGAGTTTACTCAAACTCATGCCCATTGAGTTGGTGATGCCATCCAGCTATCTTATCCTCTGTCGTCCCCTTCTTCTCCTGCCCCCAATCCCTCCCAGCATCAGGGTCTTTTCCTATGAGTCAACTCATTGCACTAGGTGGCCAAAGTATTGGAGTTTCAGCCTCAGCATCAGTCCTTCCAATGAATACCCAAGACTCGGTGTTCAGCTTTCTTCACAGTCCAACTCACACATCCACACATGACCACTGGAAAAACCATAGCCTTGACTAGATGGAACTTTGTTGGCAAAGTAATGGCTCTGCTTTTTAATATGCTGTCTAGGTTGGTCATAACTTTCCTTCCAAGGAGTAAGTGTCTTTTAATTTCATGGCTGCAGTCACCATCTGCAGTGATTTTGGAGCCCAAAGAATAAAGTCTGACACTGTTTCCACTGTTTCCCCATCTGTTTCCCATGAAGTGATGGGACCAGATGTCATGATCTTAGTTTTCTGAATGTTGAGCTTTAAGCCAAGTTTTTCACTCTCCTCTTTCACTTTCATCAAGAGACTTTTTAGTTCCTCTTCACTTTCTGCCATAAGGGTGGTGTCATCTGCATATCTGAGGTTACTGATATTTCTCCCAGCAACTTGATTTCAGCTTGTGCTTCTCCCAGCCCAGAGTTTCTCATAATGTACTCCGCATGTAAGTTAAATAAGCAGAGTGACAATATATAGCCTTGACGTACTCCTTTTCCTATTTGGAACCAGTCTGTTGTTCCAAGTCCAGTTCTAACTGTTGCTTCCTGACCTGCATATAGGTTTCTCAAGAGGCAGGTCAGGTGGTCTGGTATTCCCATCTCTTTCACAATTTTCCACAGTTTATTGTGATCCACACAATCAAAGGCATTGGCATAGTCAATAAAGCAGAAATAGATGTTTTTCTGGAGCTTTCTTACTTTTCCACTGATCCAGGGGATATTGGCAATTTGATCTCTGGTTCCTCTGCCTTTTCTAAAACCCACTTGAACATCTGGAAATTAATTAGACCACATTAAAATATAGAATTGCTCATCAAAACATAAAAAAAGTGAAATCATATATTTTATTATGTTGAAATATAACTTTTTCCAGTTTCATATTACTTCCATATTCTGTCAAACTAAAAATATATGGACAATAAGTAAGGAGAAAAACAGAGGATGTTCTCTTTACACAGGACAATTGATACTGATGTGTGTTGTGTGTGTGCATGTGAATGTAAGTTTAGGATGTTTACAATTATTTTAACAGATAAGTTATTATTTTGTATATTTTACTGAAAAGTTAGGCACAATTTAATCATTCAACATGTAGTATGTGTTTATACATAAGAAAATTATAGTTACATTAAATGCATTATATCTAAAAGTACCTGGTGTGCTTTCATTCAGCCATGCCCCATCTTTTGCAAACCCATGGACTATAGCCCACAAGGCTCCTCTGTCCATGGAATTTTTCAGGCAAGAATACTGAAGCAAGTTGCCATTTCCAACTACAGGGAATTTTTCCGACTCAGGTATTGAACTTTAATGTCTAGCGTCTCCTGCATTAGCAGGCGGATTCTTTACCACTGAGCCACCAAGGAAGTCTCCATACTATATTGAGCTTAGCTAAAAGGATTTTTTTTTTAAGATATTTCTCTTCTTGTTTTAATGTGTATATAATTGTGATCATTTTAAAATAAAAGATCATTTTTACTATTTAAAATTACTTCTAGGTTTTTAAACATGTTTTAAAGGCAGATGAGCCATAAGAATCCAATCAGTAGATTTGTATTTCTTAATATTTAATTCAGGAGCATCATCTTTCATTAACCATTGATGATGATTCCTGATGAAAGAATAACTCAGTTAAGCCATAAGTATTTACATTAAGTTAAACAAAGACATAACAGATATTTTAGGTATATATTGTAATAATAGGAAAAAAATGACCAATTACAAGGGAAATTTATTATATATAGTGCACTTCAAAAAAAATTTAAATATTAAATTTTTAGAAAGCTTCAATATGTTTTCTTAATATTAAAGTTACATTTACTATTTCTAGTGTTGCAATTATGGTGAAGCTAGTAAGACAACAATAACTATAATGAAAAATCAGAACCAAAATCCAGTAATCAAGATACATAATATTTTAATAAAATAAATAATTTTAAAATCCTATCAATAAATAATTAAAATAATTAAAAACCCCTTTTAATAAAAATGTCTACAATTAACAAAATATCAAAATTTTCAACAGTGTTATGATTTAAACTGCAGTTATGGAATATTTCTCACTTGGTTGACCCAAATCAGGCCTTGATTTCAACAATATTATATAAACAAAATTAGGCATTCAGTATTTAGGCCATAGTTTGTCAATTTGTTTAATATTACATTAAAACTTCATCTTGATTACTGAGTTTTTCAACCACTATGTAACCATTGCATAGAGTACCTGAGCTGACTGCCTCATTAACTTCACCCAAATCTTGACTCTGAGTAATACATTTGACATTAAGAAATTAAATATATTTGATGCTAATAATGTATAGCTTTTAGAATAATTTATATTTATTCTAAATCATTGTAATTTTTTTATGTCATTCAGTTTATTGAATTAGACACTCTCTTCCACTTGTCATTGTTTTGATTTTAATAATGAACTTACACAATATTTTAGGTGGTCATATTGTGGCAATAAAATGTCATGTTTTGATAAAATATGTATTATCTGATTATTCGCAGAAAGTGTTTGTAACTCCTTGTAGAGAAAAATGAAAATCACTTTACATAAATATGTATATACATTTCTTATTTTCTTTGCATAAATCCTTAAATGTAAGATTCTTTGCTCTGCAACTGAAAATTGTATAAGGCAGTTTTGATACATATTTTTAACTTTTTCACTAATGTTTTTTTAAAAACTAAATTTCATTTTCTATAGTGTCTTTTTGTTACTCTCTTATCCCTTATTTTTATTCCTTGCATCAGTTGTTTTCTAATAAGTAACTGAGTTGGATTTGGTACCCCCCCCAAGTGAGAATTGTGATACTTATATTTCACGTAAGATGGTTGGGAAGGTATGCTCGTTAAATTAAGTTTGTAAGATTTGGATAAAAGACTTCCAAAACTTTTATCTTTGTTTTTCTAGTTATATTTAAGGGATGAAAATATATCTATAGATTTCACCAATATAGAAGGGCAAATTTAGTTCTTTTGTTTTCATTTCCCCATTTTGTACTTCAGTTTTTACCCCCTCAAAATGAGGTTTGCTTTCCTTTCTTAAAATATTTGAGAGGGTATAGAATTTCAAAGGCAACTTCCTATAAAACTGTTCATGTCTCTGCAAATGGCAAAATTTCATTCATTGTATGGTTGAGCAATATTCCATTGTGTATACATGTCACATCTTCTTTATCCTTTCCTCTGTTGATGGGCATTTAGATTTCTTCCATGTGCTGGAAATTGTGAAGAATGCTGCAATAACATGGATTAAAACTATGTTTATCTTTAAACTTCCAATGGGCCACACCTGTCCACTTATACCGTTTCCTTATTGTCACACTAGAATGGTGTTACCGTGTGATTAGCCAAAGATGTTCAATATATTACAATTCCCAAAACCTATGAATCTGTTCTGTTTTACAGGCAAAAGGAACACAAAAATGTAACTAAAGATTTTGAGATGAAGAAATTATCCTGAATTACCTATGTGAGCCCAATGTAATCACATACATGCATGCTAAGTTGCTTCAGTCATATCTGACTCTCTGCGACCCCATGGGCTGTAGCCTGCCAGACTTGTCTGTCCGTGGGATTCCCCAGGAATAAATACTGGACTGGGTAGCTATGCGCTCCTCTAGAGGATCTTCTTGACCCAAGCATCGGAACCATGTCTCTTAAATCTCCTGCATTGCAGGTGGGTTCTTTATCACTAGCACCACCTGGGAAACCCGTGTAATCACAGGGTCCTTAAAAGAAGGAAAGGATAGAGTTAGACTCTATCTAAGCAGCATCAGAATCAGAAGGTCAGAGAGAGAAAAAGTGCTACACTGCTAGCTTTCAATATGGAGGATGAGGTCACTAATGGGGGAGTGCGGTTCCACTAGAAGGGAGGCAACAAAGTGGTTCTTTCTTGGAGACTTCAGAAAGAAGGCAGCATGGTGAACCATTTCAAAACTTCTGGCTTTCTATAATGGTAAGAGAATACGTTTGTACTATTTTAAGCCACTGAGTTTGTGGCAATTTCTTATAGCAGCCACAGGAAAGGAATACAAACAGCTGAAAATACTTGATTCTCTCTCCTTCCTATCATTTGGTAGGACTTCTCTTCTATCTCAGAAATACCGAGTGACTTACTTTGATGCATCAGGGTGAATGGAAGTAATATGGTTGCTTCTGGACTGAAACTCTAAGAAATGTTCTCTTTTTTTCTAAATTCTCCTGACCGGCAAGGATCCAGAAGTCTTGTCATGTGATTTCTGCAATGAAGCAGGATGAAATAACTGAGATGACCCATGTAATCCAGTAGCATAAAAGACAACCCTCTGTTACTTTAATAATAGACAAAAGTAAAAATGAAACATAACTTATGATAAATATGATAGCTCAGTTGGTAAAAAATCTGCCTGCAATGCAGGAGACCGGGGTTCAATCCCTGGGTTGGAAAGATACCTGGGAGAAGGGAAAGGCTACACACTCCAGTATTCTGGCCTGGAGAATTCCAAAGACTATATAGTCCATGGGGTCACAAAGAGTTGGACATGACTTCACCATTAAATTGTAATGTTTGCTATTTTGTCTATTATCTAAATAAATACTGACTTTATGTCAGGTTGTCCATTTTAGAGTATATTTTTCTTTATATTTCTTTTCACTAATTAACATGAAATTCTATGATTCTTTTCATTATTTTGACTTATTTTATGCATGAAGAGAAAATAAAGTTAAGTCACTCAGTCTTGTTCAACTCTTTGCAACCCCATGCACTGTAGCCTAACAGCTCTTCCGTCCATGGGATTTTCCAGGCAAGAATACTGGAGAGGGTTGCCACCCCCTTCTCCAGGAGATCTTCCCGACCCAGGGATTGAACCTGGTTCTCCCACATTGTAGGCAGATGCTTTACTGTCTGACCTACCAGGGAAGTCTTTTTAAGCATTAAGAGAAAATAGTAAGTGAGAAATAGATCTAACAATGATAGACTCAGTGATTCTCATTCTTTAGAAATGACATTAAGATAAAAATATTTTACTATTGAATATTTGAAAAATATTGACATTTGTGTTTCATTATTATAAGCTAATGATTCAGTGAAAATTAGTATACACATACATTTGTGAATGGATGAAGCATTAAAACTATAAGAACTTAAAGTGAAAAACATGTGGTTGTGGAGCTTTGAATTAATTTAGGATAGAGTTTTGGTTTGGTTTCTTAATATAACTTCATATAATAGTTACATTTTTGCACAAGAGTTATGTTAAAATTTACTACTCCTACATTTAGCAGGCTTCTGTATAGATCATTAAATCCAAGTAATTTTCCAATGAAAAATCAGCTTAACAAATGAAAGGTAAGACATAAATTAAACTAAGATAAATTGTCATTGTTGCCAAGTTGATCAGGTCTCTTATACAAACTGGAGATAATCATCAGCTCATTTGGAATTTTGTAGAATCTTTGAAGTAAGAATACTTAACAATTCATATAGCTTGTATGATGTTTATATTCATATAGCTTATATGAAGGCCTCTCATGGCTCAGATGGTAAAGAATCTGTCTGCAGTGCAGGAGACCTGGGTTCGATCCCTGTGTCAGGAAGATCCCCTGGAGAAGGAAATGACAACCCACTCCAATATTCTTGCCTGGAGAATCCCATGGATGGAAGAGCCTAGCAGGGATCACAAAAGAATTGGATAGGACTTAGTGACTAAACAACCGCAACACATATTTCTAAATCCAGAATAGTAAGTTAAATTGGTCTGAACATCAGAAAAAAAGTGGTCGTTTATTCCCCTATAGTTGCTGTTCAGTTGCTCAATCATGTCTGTCTCTTTGTAACCACATGGACTGCAGCATGCCATGTTTCCCTGCCCTTCATCAACTGCTGGAGTTTGCTCAAACTCAGGTCCATTGAGTCAGTGATGCCATCCAACCATCTCATCTTCTGAGATCCCCTTCTCCACGCCTTCTATCTTTCCCAACATCAGGGTCTTTTCTAATGAGTCAACTCTTCATTTCGCGTGGACAATGTGCCGAAATTTCAGCTTCAGCATCAGTCCTTCCAATGAATATTCAGGGTTGATTTCATTTAGGTTTGATTTCCTAACTGCCCAGCACCACAGTTCAAAAGGTATCAATTCTTCAGCTTGCAGCCTTCTTTATGGTCCAACTCTCACGTCCATACATGATGACTTGAAAAATTTTAGCTTTGACTATACAGACCTTTGTAGGCAAAGTAATGTCTACGCTTTCTAATACACTGTCTAGGTTTGTCCTAGTTTCTCTTCCAAGGAGCAAGAGTCTTTTAATTTCATGGCTGCAGTCACCATCTGCAGAGATTTTCATGCCCAAGAACATAAAGTCTGCCATGTATTCTTTCAGCATTGTGGGATATGACAGTGTATATAGCAGAAGAGATCATTGCTCACATGGGCATAATATTGGTGTGGAAAATGGACAATAAACAAAGGAGAACTTTAATGAGCAAGTAAATATTATGATAAGTGCTGTAAGAAATAAAGATTAATTGTGTGGAGGTTATTGGTAATCTGGGGAGAATCTTGATAAAATCAAGGGCCAATAAACACACAGAAAGACACAAACTACTGTGATTGAAAAGTAGTCAATTAGAAGGAAAATGGTAGGAGGTGGTGTGAGAGCCGGAAACCTGTGCCAAGTCTCGTTAGCCTTTTTAGATCAGGGTCTGATGCTTGAATTTTATTATAAATGCATTCAAAACACACTGGATGATTTTAATGTAGCTATTTTCTTTATGTTTATTTTTGACTGCTATGTGAAAAGTCCTGTTTGGTGTGGTGGGTGGGTCTTCAAAAATAGGAGCCGGGGAGGATAGTTTTCAATTGTTGGTCCTTGGCTTGCTGATAGATAATGGAAGCTTAAGCCATTATCATAAGGTGGTTGAAACAGAAGGAAAGAGGATCCCTATTAAGCCTATATTCATAGGAAGGGGCAAATGGAGTACATGGTAGTTAATGTTATGTATCAATTTGACTTGGTCACAAGATGCTCAGATATGCGGTTAAACATTATTTCTGAGCAAGTGTGTGCGTGTTTCTGATGAGATTAGCATTTGGAGCTGTAGAAGGAGTAACGTGGATTCCTCTTTCCCATTTGCCTGGGTATCATCCAGTCTCTTGAGGGCCTAGATAGAACCAAATGTGGAAGATGGGAGGATTCACTCTCTCTGTGTGACTGCAAGAGATGGGACAATGTTCTTCCATCTTCTTCCCTCAGCACTGCTGGTTCTCAGACCTTGAGAGAAGGCCTGCAACTGGAATCCTCCTCATTTGGCTTTCCAGGGTTAAGACCTTCAAACTATGCCATCAGCTTGCCTTGATATGTAGCTTGCTTAGGGCAAATCATGGGACTTCTCAGTCTCCATAATTGCATGAGCCAATGCTTCATGATAAATCTCTTTGTATATGTATCATAAATGTGTCATATTCATATATATGAATATTCATTTTCATAAGTGAAAGTGAAGTGAAAGTGTTAGTTTCTCATGCATGTCTGATTCTTTGGGAACCCATGGACTGTACCCTGCCAGGCTCCTCTGTCCATGGAATTATCCAGGCAAGAATACTGAAGTGGGT
>CM035295.1:41176374-41384410 GCA_020226075.1 Hydropotes inermis
CCTGGTATATATATACATATATATATATTTGTATATATATATATATATATATATTTACTCTGTTTCTATGAAGAAGTCTGACAAAGTATTATATATTAGATAGAGAGTTAAAAGACAGAAGAATAAAGAATAAATAGAGTTTATTGGAAAATAGCATCATCTTACCATGAGAATGTATGTTTTGTGATATTTATCAAACACTCATGTGGAGATGTTCTGTAAGGTATGAAAGTCTGGGTTCAGAAAAGAAGAGTCAAAGATATACCTGTGTGTCATTGACAAGCAGAAGGTCAGTGAACATCGTGTCTGTGTATGATTATATAGGAGTGAAGTATGAGCTCTCAGCACATAATACGTAAGAATCACAAAGACAAGAGTCCAGTGAGGAAGATTTTGGATATTTTAACAGTGACATGGAGGGAAAACTGAGACTGTGATGGCCCTATATGCAAGTGAGGAAATTAAACCAAGAGAGTTCGGTCAGTGGTGATTAAGAGTGCTGTTAGGGTGAGTAACTTGCATTGGTAAGTATGCATTGAAATGTAGAGGTCATGGGTGGTGTTGACCAGCAATCTTTCTTGTATAGAAAACATCACTGATTCAAAGGACATGAGTCTGAGAAAACTCCAGGAGCTGGCGAAGGATAGGGAAGCCCACGTGTTGCAGTGCATGGGGTCACAAACAGTCGGACATGACTCGGTGACCGAACAGCAAAGGATGAAGTTCCAATGGATTGTGGTTTAAAAGAAGAGTATTAGAATAAGAAAACTGAAGCAGTGATTGTGGATATTACTTTATAAAATAAAGGAGAACCTTTCCTGTGAAAATTAGGAAAATATATAGAATATTGGGGTATAAAAGTTTTCATCATTTATATCTCTATTTTTCTACTTGATAAACTATAACTTATTCTTAGCTGGTTGGAGAAACCTAAGAGAGAGAGATAATGAACTATGACTTTTGTCCTTAATAAGGAATGTAAGAGATCACCTTCAAAACTGAGAATTTAGAGAATTTCAAGAAATGTAGATAGATAGATAGCTCATTCATAATAAGAAAGAGGTAGAGACTGAGGTCCTGACTGAAGGTGGTCAGTAGATCCAGTGGTGATGAAAGCTGAAGTTTCTGTATCACAGGGTGCTCTTCAGACCAGCAGCAATGTGGCAGCAATGGCCAGCTCCATTCTCAGGACCACTGGCTGCAAGAAGGTTATACCTACTTTGTTCACATAACCATCTTTATTCCAAATCCCTCCTACTCTACCATATGTTCCATGTCAAATCGTGGGTGCTAACATTTTCTAACATTTTTTTCTATTTTTTTCTCATACCTATTTAATTCAGTAAAAGGTCAAGGGCTAAAGTTTAAGATAGACATTCTAGTATTAATAAACACTTTAAAATAAAAGTTCCAGCTTGTTTTTATCACCAATATTATGGTTGAAATTGATGGATTTTAAGGCAGAAGATGATATCTCAGATGTGATGGAAAAGAATGATGCTTTGTCTCTGTATTGTATCCTCCACGGGGCTTCCCCAATGGCACATCAAGTAAAGAATCTGCCTGCCAATGCGGGAGATGCAGGAGGCATGGGTTCATTCCCTGAGTCAGAAAGATCCCCTGGAGGAGAAAATGGCAATCCATTCCAGTATTCTTTTCTAAAAAATCCCATGGACAGAGGAACCTGGTGGGTTATAGTCCAAAGGACTGCAAATAGTTGGGCACGATTTAGCACACATACCACAGGGCAAAATATTTAAGTTTATGTTTCTGACTACTTTAACAGTGCTGAAAATGTATTTATTTATTAAAACTGAACTATTTCATGTCTGTGCCTTCAATATAATTTCTTACCTTCTGCAACACAAAAGCAATGTCTATATCTTTAGAAATATGCTGTTACAGAGCATGCACATAAATAGATCATTATCATTTTGTGGACCAAGAAGTCATTGATCACTCCAAACACCTCACAGGTGAGATTATTTACCTCTTGAGGTTTTGGGAATTAGAGAACCAGCCTGCTATGCTATCTATCCCTGTGACTGAAAAGAGATAATTAGACTTTATAGTCGATACACACTTTAACATAGAGATAATCTCTCAAATCATGTTTCCTCTGTGAAACTAAAGATGCTTCCTCCTAGAGACATTGTTTCAAAGAACTGTATTAAGTCACATTTTATGTATCCTTTATTCTAAATTAAACACTTGCAATGCGGCCTCCAAAGGAAGCAAAAGCCTCAGAATGGTTTGTTGATAACAATATAATTAATTCTGCTTAATAATTTTCAGAATTTAAGCTATTTATGATTTCTCCCAAAATGAAATTTGACTTAATTCTATTGTAAAGCAAGGCTTATGTGACCAAAGCAAAGTCATCAGAATACTATAATACAAGTTTTTTTTTTTTAAGTGAAGAATTATATATGCCTCATTTTGTATTTTCAAAAATGTTAAACTTTTTTCACCACCAGGTTCCCTGTGGCAAATTTAACCATGCATCCTATTATATGATTACATTTCACACAGATGTTTTCCTAATGTCGTATCAATAATATAAGTGTGAAAGTAGTTGAATCATAAATTATTTTACAAACCAAAAATATAAATTTTGTTTGAGAGATAAATTTAAACTTTAGACAGGGTCTTTGAAATCTTCTAAAGTATATGGATTTAAGATACAAAAATATGACTTTTTCAGTATTAGGAGGAGGACTTTAAATTAAATCACAAAATGATTTTTTCTTAGAGGAAACACAAAAGTCATAATAATATTTTATTTTACTTTTTCTTTCACTTATTTTATCTATTTATTTATTTTTATTGGTTGGAAGCTAATTATTTTACAATATTGTAGTGGTTTTTGCCATACATTGACATGAATCAGCCATGGAATTGCATGTGTTCCCCATCCCGATCCCCCCTCCCGCCTCCCTCCCCATCCCATCCCTCTGGGTCATCCCAGTGCACCAGCCCGGAGCACTTATCACTTGTCTTTCACTTATTTTAAATTTTTCCCACTTTTATTCTATATCCAAAAACACATCCTGACAACTAGAAATACAACTCAAATTAAGAAAAATGCACACGATAGCAAAATTTGTCTCTTTTGGAACATAACGTTCTTTGTTCTGACTACTAACAAATTTATTAGGATTTTCTCTCCCTTTCCCCACGGCTGCCTCATTCCACACTAACGTCACAAGTTTAAAACAGGTCATGAAAGGATCAGTTCTCAGACCAGGTCACACAAACAGAATATGTAGTCGTCTTACTCTTCAGATTAACTTGAAAAAATATTGAAATAACATTTACTGACATTCAAAGTATCCACAAAACTTTTAAAAGTCACCTTGTAGATGGTGACCTCATAAAAGGTAAAGATGGAAGATGCTCTATTTTTATCCAGGACATAACTCCAAGGCCCTGATAAATATTGTTACAGTTCGTGGGCTATGCAGGAAGGTAAGAGGAGACAGATATTTATTTCTCAGCTAAAGTTTTGTCATAATAATGAATATTTGTAGTCCTAACAGCAATGAAATTTCAGGTCATCAGCATCAAATGCCATAACAAGCAATAGCTACAATCTGGTTTACAAAAAAGGTGTTTTTTTTTTCCCCAGGTGCATTGACAATTTGCATAGCTGTACTGGTTTCCTTTGTCATAATATTCATGAAGGTAATATTATAGAAATAGTCATGTGTATTACATTTAGTAGCATAGTCTCATTTACTATAATAATACTAGTAGCATTCCTAAACATATTAAATTGTCCAGAAACATATTGTAAAAGAAATTTGAGGGGAAAAGTTTAGAAGCTAGTGAGATTCACACATACAGAGCAAGACACTTGCCTTATAACCAAAGAAAGAACGATTGTTTTTATTAGCTATGTTGTGATTTTATGACAGCAAAATATTGGATTTTATCACTGCAAAAATTAATATTACTGAGGTGTTCTTTTTTTTTACTCATGTTTAATTGGAGTATAATTGCTTTACAGTGGTGTGTTGATTTCTGCCATACAACCTGAATCAGGCTTATACATATTTCTCCTCCTCCCTCAAACTCCTCTAGGTTGTCACAGAGCACCGGGCTGAGCTTCTATGTTATATATCAACTTCCCACTGGTTCTCTATTTTACATAAGATATAGAAAACAGACTTGGGGACGCAACTGGGAAGGGAGAGGGTGGAACAAATTGAGACAGTGGCACTAAGGCGTTCTCTTAAACCTCAATTAACAAGTGGACCTCTTCCCTTTCTGGCAAGCTGCAGTGACTCTACCTACAACACAGCATCAAAGTTTTACACTTAAAAATATTTCAAAAGAAAACAAACTCACGATGTATTATGAGGCTTTCACCTCAAAATCTAGTTTTCTATTCCTGAAGTTTTGATCAGAATCCAGTTAAATTCTGTAATAACAGAAGACACTGCAAATTGCTGACTGTTTGACAGGTCACTTAAATCCAACTTTAAAACTTGTACTTATAGGTTATTATTCAAAGTAAATTTCTTTGCCATTGGCTGGCCAATACATTTAACTTCGAATTAAACCAATGTATCATTGAGCAGAATATATTATTATGTTAGAGAAACTTCTCTCAAAGAATTCTATTTTCTTCTATAGTGATTTAGTCAACAAAAATATTAATAACATTCTTATGAGCTTTCTGAATAGTACTATATACTTACCTGCCACCAGGCTTCAAATTTTTCTATTTATAGAAACTTACAAAACTCTCTCCTTTTCTATGGTTGCTGCAACAAATTATCAGAAATTCATTGACTTAAAATGATACAAATATATTGCCTTATAGTTCTAAAAGGGTCTCACTATGCTAAAAGTGTTTCTTTCTGGAATCTCTGAAAGTGAATCTATTTCTCTGTTTCCAACTTCTAGAAAACCCATTCTTCTGTGACTCCCTTATTCCATCTGCAAAGCTCAATCGATGTTGTTTATCCCTGATTATTCTTCTGTAATCACGTCTTCAACCAAATCTCCTCTTTTGCTACCTGCTTCCACTTTAAGGACTTTTGGGATTACATTGCACCCAAATAGATAATGCAGGATGCCTTTTATATTTAAGGTCAGCTGATTGATAACCTTCATTCCAGCTGCAACCTTAACTTCCTTTTGCCATATAACCTGACATATCAAGGTATCTGTGGATTAGACTTGATATATTGGGGAATGGTTATTGTTCCTATTGCTCCTTGCAAAATGATGAAATCCTTAATTGCATCTGTAGATAGCTACAATTCAAAGCAATCAAAAGCAGATCTAGAAATGTTCCTCTCTGACAAATCCTAGTAATGAATTGATAAAGAGAAAAAAAAAAAAAGAATTCATGTACATGTTCTGTCACCATCAATGGAAAAAAAATTTGGAAACCACTACTCTGTCTCTCATTAAGCAGATTGAACCTCCTTATATTGTTACTTATATCTTTAAGACATGGTTAAAGAAGATGTTCCTTGATGTATTTAATATTAATTTGATTAAGATTGGATATTACACATATGTTGAATAAATCTTACCACATTTTAGTATAGCCAATTATGCAATATTTCTTTCAAGTCTGTATTTCATATTTTACTGTAAATTCCTTGAAATAAGGGCTATAACTTATCCATCTCCATGTTTATCATGGTTTATTTATTATGTCGCACACTACAGATGTTCATCAAAGGGATGAATGGATGAATGATTGCCAACCAATAAAGCTATTTCCATATCATTTGGTCCAGTAACAAGCCTTCAAAAGCTTCAACCAAGATTTGTCTTATCATCAGATACAATTTCCATTTTATTTCCCCATCTCTTTCAAATAACAATTCAAATCATTGACTTTAGAGTAATTTAAGAAACATTAAGTCAATCATCTTTAATTTTTATTCCAAGTTTTATTTTAAGTGGAGGAAAAAAAACTAAAAATGAAAAAAAATATTGCTGACTTTGAGGGCAGTTGCTAGGTAATCATTTCAAGTTCTCAATCACTTAGCATATAATTTTAAAATCAAAAGGCCAGAGTCACACCTAGGATTAAGAAAGATGAGTGGGGGCTGCCATATTCTAAAACAAAACTGAGATTAGTCTGAGGCCAAGCCAGCTGCGTTCTTCATTACACCATATCCTACTGACAATGGAGACGTTTATAAACTTCTTTGTCAGTTATAGAGTCTGAAATTGCTCTGTCAGCCTGGGAAGTGTCTCCGGGTTGGGCATTTGATTTCAGCAAGAACTTGTTACCAAGCCAATAACTTATTTTTGGAAAGGGATGTGTCCAGTAACTTTTTCAAATTCAAAAGCAAGTCTCCAAATGGGGGGTTATCTCCACCTGCCACTCTTAGCAGGCTTCTTCCCTTTTTTATATGGTGGAAAAAAAGCAAGTGTTAGAGGCTCAATCATGTCTGATTCTTTGTGACTCCATTGACCGGAGCCCACCAGTCCCTTCTGTCCATGGGATTTTCCAGGCAAGAATACTGGAGTGGGTAGCTATTCCCTTCTCCAGGGGATCTTCCCCACCCATGCGTTGAACCCAGGTATCTTGCTTTGCAGGCAAATTCTTTACTGTCTGATCCACCAGGGAAGCCTGGGAAAAAAATGGGAAGGGGAATAAAATGACAGCAACTTTTTCTTGACTGACAGACCTCAGAGATTAGAGGCACTCGAGTGAAATCCTGACCCATTTGCTGGTTGCAAATATCTGCTTGTCCTACTAAAGTGCTTCTCTAATTACAGTTTTTCCTTATTGAGATATTGGGGTGGTCTTCTCTGGCAGTTAGAAGATAGGAAGTTAAAAACAAATAACATAACCCATCAATTCCTAACATGCATTCAGATAAAAGAGCAATAATACATAAACTATTTTAACTTTTTTCCTTCTTTATAAGCTTTGCTTAAAGCCCTAGCAGTTAAATTCATTGTGTTCCAAGGATTCAGTTACAGTTGCCAGGAGATCATTTTATCTCCTGGATAAAGGATTGAGAAATCCAAGCTGGAAGTGAAGTGGCAAACTCTAAGTGAGGGATGGCTAAAGCAGGCAGAGACTTTCCTCTTCCTTTCCTCTCTCTCTTTTTCTTTCTTTTTTTTTTTTTTTTTAGTATGATTACTTTACAATGTTGTGTGAGTTTCTGCTGTACAGATAAGTGAATCAGCTCTATGTTTACATGTATCACCTCCCTCTTGAGCTTCCCCTCCACTCCCCCTTTCCACCTACTCCCCCATTCCAGCCCTCTAGGTCATCACAGACCATCGAGCTGAGCTCCCTGTGTTATGGAGCAACTTGCCATATGGAAGTTTATATACGTCAATATTAACATATACTATGTGGTATTAAATATAAAGTAAAATTGGAGAACGCGTCATGAAGACTGAACTCCTTCTAAAAGAAGATACTTAAATTGTATATATGGAAAGCAGCATATGGCACAACTACAGTAAGAGCCCTGTACACAAACCTTGAATTGCCAGCTTTCAAAGATGTGAATATGCAGGTGGTTCCAGAAAGATCCTGTGCCATCAAGGTCAGGCCTAAATGAAATTGCAGCTTACCCTCTGTCTCCCATTGCTAATGACCCTTTAGCTCTGCCATCTCCCACCTCCCCTACCTCCTCCAGTCAGCAGCTCTCCTTGCCTGTTGACATGCTGCCAGCCCCTGTATGCCAGTTAATGTACTGTATGTTTGAATGTTGTACATACAACATACTGTATGCACTGTATGTTTCAAGGTACTGTACTGTAAGATTAAAAATATTTTCCTTATTTTCTTGTGTTTGTTTGTTATGTATTGCTTGTGTGAAAAATATTACAAACCTATGACCTTACAGTCCTAAATAGTTGATTGTGTTAGTTGGGTATCTAGGCTAAATTTATTGGACTTACAAACAAATTGGACTTAGGAACTTGCCCTCAGAACAGAACTTGTTTGCACAAAAGGACTTACTATACTAGTTTACAGTATCCCATAAAAATTTAAGCAAGACACATTAAAAAAAAATACCTTTCAAACAATTTTCAAAAAGATGGGAAAATAGTTCTCTGCTAACATCAGATGTAGTCTGTCATATATGGTCTGGACATACATAATTTAACTTCATTAAAATATTTATGACTTCCCCGGTGGCTCAGATGGTAAAGTGTCTGCCTATAATACAGGAAGCCCAGGTTTTATCCCTGGGTCGGGAAGATCCTCTAGAGAAGAAAATGTCAACTCTTCTAGTACTCTCGCCTGGAAAATTCCATGGACAGAGGAGCATGGTAGGCTACAGTCCGTGGGGTCGCAAAGAGTCGGACATGACTGAGTGACTTCACTCTCACTTTCACATGGTTTGGACATACATGGTTTAACTTCATCAAAATATTTGTTGAAACAATAGGCTTCATTGGTTTTATTTATAATAAAAATTGATTTTTAATGTGAATTTAATTTGAGGTTTTAAGATTTTACAATTTGAGAGCTTTTTTATAGTGATATATGTATAATCAAGTTATTCCTTATGACACTTATTTAAAATCATTTATTAAAATAATACTCTATTGATGTGATAGCCTGAAAACTTCATTCACAGAAAATGTTTTTTATGTATTTATCACAGGGTGAGTGACCATGCAAAATTAAATATATGTAGAGTCATTCTCACTGTGGCAAATACATCATTGTTCCAAACATAAATGATCAGGGTAACATATAAGCCGGTATACATAGTTATAAGTGGTATTTCCTACTGTAGCTATATTATTATAAAATATATGTGTTGGTTACAGTGATAGCATAATAAAATTGTTAGAGATCAAATGTAAAATATAGCTCATTTAAGTATACTGATGATTATCATTAATATATTTGGAAATGGATGTAACCTGATGAAGACAAAATAATTACAAATAATGCTACAAGAATTGTGTTCAAATATGCAATCGCATCTGGTCCCATCACTTCATGGCAAATAGATGGGAAAACAATGGAAACAGTGACAGACTTTATTTTTGGGGGCTCCAAAATCACTGCAGATGGTGACTGCAGCCATGAAATTAAAAGACGCTTGTTCTTTGGAAGAAAATTTATGACCAACCTAGACAGCATATTAGAAAGCAGAGACATTACTTCACCAACAAAGATTCATCTAGTCAAAGTTATGGTTTTTCCAGTAGTCATATATGGATGTGACAGTTGCACTATAAAGAAAGCTGAGTGTCAAAGAATTGCTGCTTTTGAACTGTGGTGTTGGAGAAGACTCTTGAGAGTCCCTTGGACTGCTAGGAGATCCAACCAGTCCATCTTAAAGGAAAGCGATCCTGAATATTCATTGGAAGGACTGATGTTGAAGCTGAAACTCCAATACTTTGGCCACCTGATGCGAAGAGCTGACTCATTGGAAAAGACCCTGATCCTGGGAAAGATTGAAGACAGGAGGAGAAGGGGATGACAGAGGATAAGATGATTGGATGGCATCACCATTTCAATGGACTTGAGTTTGAGTAAGCTTTGGGAGTTGGTGATGGACAGGGAAGCCTGGTGTGCTGCAGTCCATGGGTCACAGAGAGTCAGATATGACTGAACTGAATGCAGTTAAAAATATATATATCCCTACTGAACTGGTTTGTCTTTTTGGTATGTATTTATGGCTTCTACTCAGACAGATGAGTAGCCTACAAAGATAGTAATTACATGATTTCCTTATGGCTTTACTTTACTACAACCCCGTTTTCCATTCTCCGCACAACAGCCAGCATGAAAACACTAAGGGGGAAACAATGTTCATTTCATACAAACTTAACATGACAGGACCAGGCAGAAGCAGACAACACTGATTCTTTAAATGCTGAATTTAAGTATCAATATGAATTTCTCCTAGATCCTATGTTCTAATCAGGTATAAGGTTAAATATCTTAGTGTGTCTTTGCCATTCTATGTAAACACAGAATCAGAGTCAAGAGTGGTTAAAGCCTCAGCAATATGAGTAGCATGACTTGTGGGAAATATGGTTGAGCAAAAAGAGGAATCAAGGCTTGAAATTGGTGCCAATCATATGGAGTTAGCCTTCAGTTTGCAGATCATCAGAACTTTCAACCAGAGCATGCCATGGTGAAGATCAGTGTATCAGCAGTGAAGAAGACGAATGTGAAGAAACTGCATGCGAGCAGAAAGTGACCCACGGTGGACCACCAGGGACAGAGAGGAGGTGGCGGATGTCAGAACAATTTAAGAAGCAGAATGCGAGCACTTATACAAATATAGTGTATTGGAGAAAATAGGAAGGGAGGGTCTACAGAAACTAGCAATTCCTGTCTTTGGCAAGGTGATGGTTTGTGCAACCCACACCTTATGGAGAATGTTTAAGAAGAGAAAAATATTTCTTTGCTCATTCATTATTCAAAATCATTTTACTCTGAGCATTTTCAAAGGTGACTTCATGTTCATAATCTAAGTCGTAGTAGAGATAAATGGGAGGTGCTATTATGTATCACCTGGTACAACAGCTCATCCAGTTATTGTTCTAATTACATGAATGAGCAGTTTAATGTACCATAAAATCCCAGCACAGAGAGAAACATCACCAATCTGTGATTCAAATAGGATTTTTAGAATAGCTTTACCTATGGCTTTTAAATTAAAAACCTAATGTGCTTTCATCTTCGATTAAGCACAATTGCCAAGTATAATTGACCATAGTAATGTAACTAGTAATTGGAGGACATTCAAACACACACATGCTGTACACATTTTGAAGTAGGTTCATATTACTTCATGCAGCTTTAGGCCTAGGAAGAGCTTCATGAAAGATTTAGTTCAATTCTCTGAGAGCAGGAGAGATAACTGTAAAATACAGTTAGATGATCAGGAAGTATAAGGTAAAAGTAAGGGGAAAAGTCAAGACTGATATTACATGTATCAAGGTCAGGTTAAGCATTGTCCACTGACTTTGTTCCTGGAATTTACACTAATTGACTAGTATCCTCATTTAAATTTTTCCTCCTCAATTCCAAGAAATCAGTTAATAATGTTTAATTCTGTTATCTAGCTGGGAGCCATTAGCATCTAACTACAAACTAGATTTAGAAAAGGCAGAAGGAACCAGAGATCAAATTGCTAATACCCTCTGGATCATAGAAGAAGCAAGGGAATTCCAGAAAAACATGTACATCTGCTTCATTGACTAAAATAAAGCCTTTGACTGTGTAGATCACAATAAAGTATAGAAAATTCTTAAAGAGGTTGGGATACAAGATCACCTTACCTGCCTCCTTATAAACCTGTATGGAGGCAACAAAGAAGCACTTAGAACTGGACATGAAGCAATGGACTGGTTCAAAATTGGGAAAGGAGTATGCAAGGCTGTATATTGTCACCCTGCTTATTTAACTTATATGCAGAGAATGTCATGCAAAATACTGGGTGGGATGAAGCCCAAGACGGAATCAATATCACCAGGAGAAATATCAGTAACCTCAGACATGCAGATGACAGCACCCTAATGACAGAAAGTGAAGAGGAACTAAGGCGAAAGAGGAGAGTGAAAAAGCTGGCTTAAAACAACATTCAAAAAACAAAGATCATGGCATCCAATCCCATCACTTTATGGAAAATTCATGGGGAAAAAGTGAAACCAGTAACAGATTTCATTTTCTTGGGCTCCAAAGTCACTGCAGATATCACTTTGCCAGCAAAAATTATGGTTTTACATCAGTCATGTATTGATGTAAGAGTTGGACCATAAAGAAGGATGAGTGCTAAAAAACTAATGATTTTGAACTGTGATGCTGGAGAAGACTCTTGGGAGTCCCTTAGACAGCAAGGAGACCAAACCAGTCAATCCTAAAGGAAATCAATCTTGAATAGTCACTGGAAGAGCTCTTTCTGAAGCTGAAACTCTGATACTTTGACCGTGCGATGGGAAGAGCTGACACATTGGAAAAGACCCTGGTGTTGGGAAAGATTGAAGGCAGAAGGAGAAAAGGATGACAGATGATGAGATAGTTGGGCTGAATCACTGTCTCAATGGAAATGAGTCTGAACAAACTCCAGGAAATAGTGAGGGACAGGCAAGCCTGGCAGGCTGCAGTTCATGGGGTCGCAAATTGTTGGACACAACTCAGGGACTGAACAACAACAGAAACAGCAACAGGATATGTCACCATCCCAGTATTAAAATGTGAAGATTCAGACACAAAAGAGTAAACATGTGATATTTAAACTTTGAAAATTCAGGTTAGAGAGATCCTTGTCACTATACTAATTGTATGGAAGGTAAAGCTGAAAACCAAGGTGTACCCTTTAGACAGGAGGAACATGGGAGGTAAAAATATGGCTAAATTTTACTATACCCAATTACTATAAATTTTAAAAACTATTATTGATAATTAGTGTTAGTTGCTCTGTCATGTCTGACTCTTTACAATCCCATGGGCTGTAGCCCACCGGGCTCCTCTGTCCATGGAATTCTCCAGGCAAGAATACTGGAGTGGGTTGCCATTCCCATCTCTAGAGGATCTTCCCAACCCAGGGATCGAGCCCAGGTCTCCTGCGATTCACAAAGATTCTTTACTGTTTGCGCTACAGGGAAGACTATTATTGATATGTAAGGCTGCTTTTATTTTTACACTGCTTTAGGTCACCCCACATGTCATCACTTGTACTATGTTGGCATAACTCATTTATGTATGCTTTCCAATTCCACTATGGGTTTATGATTTGTGAATTATTCTAATGTTTCATGTTTTAATTTCTAAACTTAAAGAGAGAGTCTATTATTTATTTAGTTATTTCTCAATCTATGGACAAAGAATATATATCAGCATTTTGAAACTGCTTTTTTATCTGAATATGTTATTAGTTACTGAGAAATTGCTGTTATTGTGGATTTGTCTCTTTTCCATGTTACTCTGTAAGTTATTCAGTTGTACACATTAAATTGTATTAAATTCTGGCAGCCTTGCTATATCATCTTGAGAATTGATTTTATTATCAACATGAAATATTTCATTTATCTTGTAATATATTTGAGGCTTACATTTTTTAATTTGGTATTAATATAGCAATAGATTAATGTTTGCATGGAATATTCCTCTTCTTTGTTTTCCTTGCAAGCATTCTCTAAATTCATGTTTTGATGCTTCTCTTGTAACTAATTCAGCATTTTTTTTTCTGATTCTGAGTCTTTTTTATTGGTACATGCAGTATTTTCCAATTAATACAATTATTGACATGAGTAGATTTAAATCTGTTATTTTAATATGTGCTATTTTTTATCTTCTGATATATATTTCTACTTTTGCTTGCTTATCTTGTATTGTTTCCTGTGTTTCTGATTTATTCCCTCTATTTGTTTGTATCTTACACCCATTATTTTGTAATTGTTTTATAGTAATGGTTTCATTAGAGATTACAACATATTAAAGTATCTCAGAGTCATATTGATTGCAACCTTTTACTCTTCTTTGCAAGCAGTGTACTGACCCTTCATTTCCTCCTCCACAAGAATATTCTATTACTTCTGAGTTTTAATTAAGTCTATATTTTAAATCCTAC
Source organism: Hydropotes inermis (assembly GCA_020226075.1). Classification (NCBI taxonomy): domain Eukaryota; kingdom Metazoa; phylum Chordata; class Mammalia; order Artiodactyla; family Cervidae; genus Hydropotes; species Hydropotes inermis. The sequence goes on from CM035295.1 coordinate 41,189,919, forward strand.
ATGGGTTCCTATTGTTTTATAAAGTCAATATTTGTTTAAATGAAACACATTTACCTTTCATTTTTCTCCTGCATAAAACCATATTTCAGTATTTCCTTAAGGGTAGTTACAAACTCTTTCTCTCTGTCTTTCTGTCTCTATTGTTTTACTCCTCTTTCTGTTAGTTACCTTGTTTATCCTCTCTCTTCTGCTTTTTACATACATTTTTTTTTTTTACCATAACAAAAGGAGATTGTCACTGTCAGTATGTTTTTCCAGTACACGGAAAATTTATATCATTATCTTCCTGTTTTGATTTATATCCCACCTTTAGAATTATCTTCCTTTTTTTTTTTTTCTCCTGTTTCTGGCTTTTAAAATATAGTTTTCTGGCTTTTGTTTTCTTCAGAAATAATAATAATACATTAATCTTTTTTAAATTCATTCTACACATATAGATTTCTTGTGCATTTTGTTTTTATATCTTTTAACATCAATACCTCCAAATCTTGATTCCTTCTTCTTTCTCAGTCATATTCTCAGAGGCATTTTGTTTCAACTGTGATATTACTCAAATTTATATTCCCGAGGTCTCAGTCATTTTTGATCTTGGTTCTGCTTATCATAGAGATACTCATAATGACACTTAAACTCAACACCAAAGGGATCCATCATGCTTGCATCTTTCAGCCTTCTTATATTTACTTTACCAGCCAAAAGTAAATCACAATGACTATAAGCCAAATTTTTTCTTACATGTCTTTCCATGGGATTATTCACTGAACTCCTAAGGATTGTTGTTCAGCCACCAAGTCTCATCCAACCCTTTGACCCCCATGGACTACACCCTGCTGGGCTTCCCTGTCCTTCATCATCATCTCCTGGAGTTTGCTCAAACTCATGTCCATTGAGTGATGTCATCCAACCATCTCATCCTCTCTCACCATGTTTCCTTTTGCTTTCAATCTTTCCCAGATCAGAGTTTTTATCAATGAGTGTGCTCTTCACACCAGGTGGCAAATATTAGAGCTTCAGCTTCAGGATTCATCCTTCTAGGAGATATTCAGGGCTGATTTCCTTTAGGATAGGATGGTATGATCTTGCTCTTCAAGGGACTCTCAAGAGTCTTCTCCAACACCACGATTCAAAAACATCAGTTCTTTGGTGCTCAGGCGTCTTTATGGTCAACTTTCACATCCATACATGACCACTGGAAGAAGCATAACTTTGACTACATGGACCTTTGTCAGCAAAGTGATGTCAGCTTTTTAAGATGCTGTCTAGGTTTGTCAAATCTTTTCTTCTAAGGAGCAAGTGTCTTTTAATTTCATTACTGCAGTTGCAATTTGCAGTGGTTTTGAGCACAAGAAAATAAAATCTGCCACTGTTTCCACTTTTTCTCATCTTTTTCCATAAAATGATGGGACCAGATGTCATTATCTTAGTTTTTTGAATGTTGAGTTTTAAGCCAGCCTTTTCACTTTCCTGTTTCACCTCTGCAAGAGGCTCTTTAGTTCTTCACTTTCTGTCATTTGAGTGGTATCACCTGCACATCTAAAATTGTTGATACTTCTCCTGGCAATCTCGATCCCAGTATGTGAGTTATCTAGTATTGCATATTGCATGATCCACTCTGCATATAAGTTAAACAAGCAAAGTGACAATGTACAGCCTTGACATACTCCTTTTTCAATTTCAAACCAGTCCATTGTTTCATGTCTGGTTCAGTTGGGTCTTGACCTGCATACAGGCTTCTCAGGAGGCAGGTAAGGTGGTCTGGTATTCCCATCTCTTTAAGAAATTTCCACAACTTGTAGTGATCCACAGTCAAAAGTTTTAGCATGGTCAATGAAGCCAAAGTAGATGTTTTTTTTTTTTTCTTTTCTGGAATTCCCTGGCTTTTTCTGCAATCCGACCAATGTTGGCAATTTGATCTCTGGTGCCTCTGCCTTTTCTAAATCCAGCTTGCACATCTGGAATGTCACAGTTCACATACTGTTGAAACCTAGCTTGAAGGATTTTGAGCATTGCCTTGCTAGCATATGAAGAAGATGAGTAACTGTTGGTGTTCAGTCACTAATTTGTGTCTGTCTTTTTTCCTATCCCATGGACTCTAGCCCACCAGGCTCCACTGTCCATGGGATTTTCCAAACAAGAATAGTGACATGTGCTGCCATTTACTTCATTCCTTCCAGACTCCCCGCAGCTAGAATAATTTCATTTGATGCTCATATGGTTTTGTCTGTATGTACCCGGTTCGATGGAAGGACTGATGTTGAAGCTCCAATACTTTGAACACCTGATGTGAAAAGCCAACTCATTGGAAAAGGCACTGATGATGGGAAAGACTGTGGCCAAGAGAGAAGGGGCATCAGAGAATGAGATGGTTCATGGTATCACAGACTCAATGGACATGAGTTTGAGCAAACTCAGGGAGATTATGAAGGACAGGAAGCCTGACATGCTGCAGTCAATGTAGTAGCAAAGAGTTGGATAGGACTTAGTGACTGAACAAGGAAAATCCTGAACACATACACAGGGGAATAAAACATCTCAGTGTTTTAACACAAGAAATGTTATCATTTCACTGATTTGTATTAGATTTCAATGCAGTTTGTATATCTCATATGGTAGCATGTCTCCAAGTAATAACCTCATTTTAACCATCTTCAGGATTTCAATGCCTTCCCTTTTGCCTCATTTCTTCAACCTTCATCTTATGACACATCTCCCTTACTTGCTGGAGAAAAATTTTTCTACCTTTAAAGACCTATGTAATTATATTAGACACCCTTGGATATTTCAAGATACTCTCATTTCAAGGGAGATATTAATGATTTTAATTTTTATCTGCAAAATCTCTTGATAGTATTATTTAGATTAGTGTTTGAGTGAATAACTTATAAATAGATATCTTTAAATGTCTACATACCATAATCAATAACATTAGCATGAACAGAAACACATACTTCATTCATTTATATGTATATTACCCTAAGCATTCCTAATGAAAACATACAGATGTTTTAGTTTAAAGGTAAACAGAAGCTTAAATTATAAGCATAAACACATCTATTAAGGAGTAAATTTAAACGTTAATGTGAAAGCCATTTATGAGATTTTATAGTTGTGAAATATATGATGGAGACGTTAGGACCTTGCTTTTCTTTTAAAATCAGTATTTAGGTTTAATCTTTGATTTATTACCCAGTGGAAGCCAAGGATCTGTGAATTTGAGTTCCACTGAAAGACGTTGCTACAAGACAGGCTTAATGACTCCAGAGAAATGTTAGTGTTAGTGTTTAGTTCCTGAACTTAGAAAATAGATCATGCAGGTGGACCAATGGAGAAATCCTTTAGATTATCATTGACAGTTGCTCCTCAGGAATGTACAAATTTTCCCTCTTTCCTGATATGCTCCCTTTCAGATCAAGGAGGCTTGTAGACTACCTGAATACAATTGGGGTGCAGGCACATAAGCAGGCTTTTTCAGGTAAGACCAATTATTGAGAAAGATGTGATAATGAGTTAGGACATGAAAACAGCATTTTATGGGAAAAGGAGACAGAGAAGATGCAGGCATCAGTGTCAAGCCAAGAGATAGCCTGACATTGTCAGTGAGCTAAAGGGAAAAAAAAAGTAAAATTAGAGCACAACCCATAAACTAGGGAGTTTTGAAGTCTAAGGCTACAAAAGGAAGCAAGAGTCATGTAATAAATTGTCTTGTTTGGACATGTTTTAAACAGTAGAGTAGTGAATAACTTGATTAGATTTATGTTGTGGAGACAGCAAATCAATAAAAAGGTGCTTGTAGTAATTGAAAAAAAAAAAAACATGATGGTTGTCTGAGCTAGAAAACTGGAAGAAGGAATGGAAACTGAAGATTCTAAGATTTAAGAGCTTCTAAAGACAGCATTATATACTGGAGAACAACAGACACTAAATTCAGGGAGAGCAGGTTTCAAACATCATCTTTATCATTTAATGGTTTTTGTACTTTGTCCAAAATATTTAATCTCTGTGGCTGTCAAATTGCATTGGTAAATTGAAGATAATAGCAATACTTATTTCTCAAATTCTTGCAAGGATTCATTGTAATATAATATGCAAAACTCTTGCACAGTGCCTGATATAAATCCTCGAAGATAGGTTTGCTAGAGTCCACTGAACACGGCCATTGATTAGATTTCCTATTAAAAAAAAAAGATGAACAAAGCAGTCTTACTAATATTTGATGAAAATGTTAATCACATTTCATCATCAATTGTTCTATTGAAATGTTTATATGATTTTGTTTGTGTTTTAATTGAGCACTGTATGTCACTTCATTTCAGCCACTCAGTCGTGTCCAAATTTTGCAACCCCATGCACTGAGGCATGCCAGGCTTCTCTGTCCATCACCAAATCCCAAAGCTTGATCTAACTCATTTCTATTGAGTCAGTGATGCCAGCCAACCATCTCATCCTCTGTTGTCCCCTTATCCTCATGCCTTCAATCTTTCCCAGCATCAGGGTCTTTTCCAGTGAGTCAGTTCTTCCCATCAGGTGGCCAAAGTAATGGAGTTTGAGCTTCAGTATCAATCCTTCCAATGAATATTCAGGACTGATTTCTTTTAGGATTGACTGGTTGGATCTCCTTACAGTCCAAGGGAGAATCAAGAGTCTTCTCCAACACCACAGTTCGAAAGCATCAATTCTTCAGCACTCAGCTTTCTTTACAGTCCAACTGATAGCTTACAGTGAATGATGTGATTCATGATCTCCAAAGAATATTTATCTTTGAGACCAAGGACCAGGCTTGATTGCTCAAGAGCTTTGGTGTAGCAGAGTTTTACTAAAGTATGAAAAGGGACAGAGAATGCATCTGACACAGACATCAGAAGGGGGGCAGAGAGCATCCCCCTCAGTAGTTTAAGCAAGGGAGTTATATACTTTTTAAATGGATTGCAATGAATCAAAAGAATGTCTCAAGGTTGTAAAGATCTTATCAGACTCAACCCCACAATTTGCCTTTTGAGATGACAGGATTACAACTAACAATAGAAAGATCTTATCAGGCTCACTCCCATAATATATATTTTAAAATAGCAGGATTAGTCAGAAGATTTTCAAGAAGCAGAAACTGTCCTCAAGCAGGATACACTGTTGTTATAAAATCCTTACTAAGACTAAATAATGTAGGGGAAAAAAAAAAAGTTTGTCCTTTCTTTCTCCTTGAAAATTCCAGACCCCTGTCTCCTCTTCCAGAGCCCCAGACACCCCTTTCTCCTCCTCAGGGGCCCTGGACATCTTATCAACCTGCCTAGGAATTGAGTCTCACAACTGTCACATCCATATATGACTACTGGAAAAATTATGGCTTTGACTAATGGAAACTTCTTGGCACAGTAATGTCTCTGACTTTTTATAGGCTGTATAAGGTGGACATTGAAGAATTATACAAAAAAGATCTTCAAGACCCAGATAATCATGATGGTGTGATCACTCAAAGAGAGCCAGACATCTGGAATGTGAAGTCAAGTGGGCCTTAGGGATCATCAATATGAATAAAGCTAGTACAGGTGATGGAATTCCAGTTGAGCTATTTCAAATCCTGAAAGATGATGCTGTGAAGTGCTGCACTCAATTTGCAATTTTGGGAAACTCAGCAGGGACCACAAGACTGGAAAAGGTCAGTTTTCATTCCAATCTCAAAGAAAGGCCATGACAAAGAATGCTCAAACTACTGCACAGTTGCACTCATCTCACATGCTAGCAAAGTAATGCTCAAAATTCTCTAAGGCAGGCTTCAACTGTATCTGAACCATGAATTTCCAGATGTTCAAGCTGATATTAGAAAAGGCAGAGGAACCAGCAAACAAATTGCCAACATCCACTGGATCATAGAAAAAGCAAAAGAGTTCAAGAAAAGCATCTGCTTCTGCTTTACTGGCCATGCCAAAGCTTCTGACTGTGTGGATCACAGCAAACTTTGGGAAATTCTTAAAGAAAAGGGAATATCAAACCATCTGACCTGCCTCCTGAGAAATCTGTATGCAGGTCAAGAAGCAAGAGTTAGAACCGGACATGGAGCAACAGATGGGGTTGAAATCAGGCAAGGAATAGGTCAAGGCTGTATATTGTCACCCTGGTTAATTAACAAATATGCAGACTACATCATGTGAAATGCTGAACTGGATGAGCACAAGGTGGAATCAAGATTGCAGTAGAAATACAATAACCTCAGATATGCAGATGACACCACCCTTATGGCAGAAAGTGAAGAGGAACTAAAGAGCCTCTTGAAGGTGAAAGAGGAGAGTGAAAAAGTTGGCTTAAAGCTCAACATTCAGAAGACTAAGATCATGGCATCTGGCCCCATCACTTCATGGCAAATAGATGGGGAAACCATGGAAACAGTAACACACTTAATTTACTTGTCTCCAAAATCACTACTGATGGTGAATGCAGCTATGAATTTAAAAAATGCTTCTTCCTTGGAAGGAAAGGTATGACCAAACTAGACAGCATATTAAAAAGCAGAGACATTACTTTGCCAACAGAGGCTGTCTAGTCAAACCTATGTTTTTTTTCCAGTAGTCATGTATGGAGGTGAGAGTTGGACTATAAAGCTGAGCACCAAAAAAATTGCTGATTTTCAACTGTGGGGTAGAAGACTCTTGAGAGTCCCTTAGACAGCTAAGAGATTCAACCAGTGCATCCCAAAGGAAATCAGTCCTAAATATTCATTAGAAGGACTGATACTGAAGCTGAAACTCCAAAACTTTGGCCACCTGATGCAAAGAACTGACTTATCTGAAAAGACCCTGATGCTGGAAAAGACTGAAGGCTGGAGCAGAAGGGAACAACAGATGATGAGATGGTTGGATGACATCACGGACACCAACTCAAAGGATATGAGTTTGAGTACACTCCAGGAGTTTGTGTTGAACAGGGAGGCCTGGCATGCTGCAGCACATGGGGTCGCAAAGAGTTGGACATTACTGAGCGACTGAACTGAATTGAAGGTTGGTCATAGCTTTTCTTCCAAGGAGCAAGCATCTTTTAATTTCATGGCTGCAGTCATCATCTGCAGTGATTCTGGAACCCAAAAGAATAAAGTCTCTCATTGTTTCCGTTGTTTCTCCATTTATTTGTCGTTAAGAGATGGGCCCAGAAGCCATGATCTTAGTTTTCTATGTTGAGTTTTAGGTTAACTTTTTCACTCTCTTTAGTTCTTCTTCACTTTGCTTATGGCACAAGTGTGGTGTCATCTGCATATCTGAGGTTATTGATATTTCTCCCGGCAATCTTGATTCCAGCTTGTGCTTCATTCAGCCCAGCATTTCTCATGATATACTCTGCATATAAGTTAAATAAGCAGGCTGACAATATACAGCCTTGATGTACTACTTTCTCAATTTTACTAGTCTGTTTTTCCTTGTCCAGTTCTAACTGTTGCTTCCTAACCTGCATACAGATTTCTCAGGAGGCAGGTCAGGTATCTGGTATTCCCATCTCTTTCAAAATTTTCCCCTGTGATCCACACAGTCAAAAGCTTTGGCCTGGTCAATAAAGCAGAAGCACATGCTTTTCTGGAACTCTCTTGATTTTTTGATGATCCAACAGATGCTGCTAACTTGATCTCTGGTTCCTCTACCTTTTCTGAATCCAGCTTGAACATCAGGGAGTTCATGGTTCATGCATTGTTGAAGCCTGCCTTGGAAATTTTGAGCATTACTTTGCTAACGTGTGAGATGAGTGCAATTGTGCGGTAGTTTGAGGATTCTTTGGCATGGCCTTCCTTTGGGGATGGATGAAAACTGACATTTTCCAATCCTGTGGCCACTGTAAGTTGTCCAATTTTCTGGGATAGTGAGTGCAGCACTTTCACAGCATCATCTTTTAGGGTTTGAAATAGTTCAACTGGATTTCCATCACCTCCACTAGCTTTGTTCATAATGATTTTCCCTAAGGCCCACTTAACTTTGCATTCCAGAATTTCTGGCTCTAGAGGAGTGATCACACCATCATGGTTATCTGGGTCATGAAGATCTTTTTTGTACTGTTCTGTGCATTCTTGCCACCTCTTCTTAATACCTTCTGTTTCTGTTAGGTCCATATCTTTTCTGTCCTTTATTGTTCCCATCTTTTCATGAAATATTCCTTTGATATCTTATTTTCTTGAAGAAATCTCTAGTCTTTCCCATTCTATTGTTTCCCTCTATTTCTTTACATTGATCACAGAAAAGGCTTTGTTATCTCTCCTTGCTATTCTTTAGAACTCTGCATTCAAATGGATATATCATTCCTTTTTCCTTTGTCTTTTGTTTCTCTTCTTTTCACAGCTATTTGTAAGGTCTCCTCAGGCAACCATTTTGCCTTTTTCCATTTCTTTTTCTTTGTGATGTTCTTTATCACTGCCTCCTGTACAATGTCACAAACATTTGTCCATAGTTCTTCAGGCACTCTGTTTATCAGACCTAATCCCCTGAATCTGTTTGTCACTTCCACTGTATAATTGTAAGGGATTTGATTTAGGTCATACCTGAATGGTCTAGTGATTTTCACTACTTTCTTCAATTAAAGTCTGGATTTGGCTCTAGGGAGTTCATGATCTGAGCCACAGCAGCTCCTGGCCTTGTTTTTGCTGACTGTATAGAATAATCTTTTACTTTGACTGCAAAGAATATAATCAATCTGATTTTGGTATTGACCTTCTGGCGATGTCCATGTGTAGAGTCTTCTCTTGTGTTGTTGGAAGAGGGTATTTGCTATGACTGGTGAGTTCTCTTGACAAAACTCTCTTAGACTTTGCCCTGCTTCATTTTATACTCCAAGGCCAAATTTGTCTGTTACTCCAGGTAGCTCTTGACTTCCTACTTTTCATTCTAGTCTCTTATAATGAAAAGAACATCTTTCAGGGTATTAGTTCTAGAAGGTCTTGTAGGTCTTCATAGACCCATTCAACTTCAGCTTCCTTAGCATTGCTGGTCAGGGCGTAGACTTGGATTACTGTGTTATTGAAAGTTTGTGTTGGAAAGAACAGAGATCATTCTGTTCTTTTTGAGATTGCACCCAAGTACTGCATTTCAGACTCTTGTTTACTATGATGGCTACTCCATTTCCTCTAAGGGATTCTTGGCCACAGTAGTAGATATAATGGACATCTGAGTTCAATTCACCCATTCCAGTCCATTTTAGTTCACTGTTTCCTAAAGTGTCAGTGCTCACTCTTAGGGATAGATGTTTTCCTAAACAAAACAAATATGCATTTACGCACAAATATCTCAGAAATATTTAATTTCATACAATCTAGAGTATTAATTTTACTTTGAGGTTTCATTTCAGTCCAGTTCATTCACTCAGTTTTGTCTGACTCTTTGTGATCCTATGAACCGCAGCGCACCAGGCCTCCCAGTCCATCACCAACTCTAAGAGTCCACCCAAACCCATGTCCATTGTGTCAGTGATGCCATCCAACCGTCTCATCCTTTGTTATCCTCTTTTCCTCCTGCCCTCAATCTTTCCCAGCATCAGGGTCTTTTCCAATGAGTCAGCTTTTCTCATCAGGTGGCCAAAGTATTGGAGTTTCAGCTTTAACATCAGTACCTCCAATGAACACCCAGGACTGATCCCCTTTAGGATGGACTGGTTGGATCTCCTTAAAGTCCAAGGGACTCTCAAGAGTCTAATCCAACACCACAATTCAAAAGCATTGATTCTTTGGTGCTCAGCTTTCTTTATAGTCCAAATCTCACATTCATACATGACTATTGGAAAAACCATAGCCTTGACTAGATGGACCTTTGTTGACAAAGTAATGTCTCTGTTTTTTAATATGCTATCCAGGTTGATCATAACTTGCTATTCAAGGAACAAGGGTCTTTTAATTTTATGGCTGCAATTATCATCTGCAGTGATTTTGGAGCCCAGAAAAATAAAGTCAGCCAAGGTTTCCCTATCTATTTGTCATGAAGTGATGGGACCAGAGACCATGATCTTAGCTTTCTGAATGCTGAGCTTTAAGCCAACATTTTCACTCTCCTCTATCAGTTTCATCAAGAGGCTCTTTAATTCTTCTTTACTACCTACCATAATGGTGGTGTCATCTGCATATCTGAGGTTATTGATATTCCTCTCAGCAATCTTGATTCCAGCTTGTGCTTCCTACAGTCTAGTGTTTCTCATGATGTACTCTGCATATAAGTTAAATAAGCAGGGTGACAATATACAGCCTTGATGTACTCTTTTCCTATTTGGAACCAGTCTGTTGTTCCATGTCCAGTTCTAACTGTTTCTTCCTAACCTACATAAAGGTTTCTCAAGAGGCAGGTCAGGTGTTCTGGTATTCCCATCTCTTTCACAATTTTCCACAGTTTATTGTGATCCACACAGTCTAAGGCTTTGGCATAGTCAATAAAGCAGAAATAGATGTTTTTCTGGAACTCTCTTTCTTTTTTGATGGTGCAGCGGATATTGGCAATTTGATCTCTGGTTCCTCTGCCTTTTCTAAAACCAGCTTGAACATCTGGAAGTTCACAGTTCACGTATTGCTGAAGCCTTCCTTGGAGAATTTTGAGCATTACTTTACTAGCAAGTAAGATGAGTGCAATTGTGCAATAGTTTGAGCATTCTTTGGCACTACCTTTCTTTGAGATTGGATTTAAAACTGACCTTTTCCAGTCCTGTTGCCACTGCTGAGTTCTACAAATGTGCTGAAATATGTGTGCAGCACTTTCACAGCATCATCTTTTAGCATTTGGAATAACTCAAGTGGAATTCCATCACCTCTACTAGCTTTGTTCATAGTGAAGCTTCCTAAGGGCCACCTGTCTTCACATTCCAGGATGTCTTGTTGTAGGTGAGTGTGAGTGATCACACCTTCATGATTATCTAGGTCATGAAGATCTTCTTTGTATAGTTCTTCTGTGTATTCTTGCCACCTCTTTGAGGTTTTAGTGTCTATATATGTCACAGATTCATGGGTCATGCTTAGGATGGTTGATGGTTACAAAACCTATTCCTTAATCTAGAAATAAATATGTTACTGACACAAATTTTGAAAGTAGTAGTAAAGGACCATGTTCAGTATTTAAAGGACAGCAATCTTTAAATATTGCTACTATTAGTAGCAATCAATATTTTATTGTTATTTATTTAATTAATATTAAGTAATGTTAATAGGATCATATTATTTTTACATTATTCCCTTGAACCCTTATTTTGAACTGGGTAAAGAGACATGTATTATTTTTGAGATAAATGGCCAAATGTAACCTTCTGTAAAGCTTTCTATTTTTTAATCTGGCATTAACATTTTAAATCTGATTTTTAATATATGTTTCTGAACTTATCCAATTTCACATTGGTTAAATTCCCTTAAGTAAATCCAGAAATAGCAATTACTTGCATTTTGTGCAGGAGAGGCCTCTTGCTGTTATACAGACTAGTTTACGACACCAGTTATCTCAGTTTGTGGCTGAGTATTCTTTTCTTCTGTGGCTAATCCAGAGCTGTTCATTTTTGCTCCTGCTGTGTATACTCCATAGATCAACTGTGGGTTTTTGTTGTTGTTATTGTTGTTGTTGTTGTTGTTTTGGGGGGAGGGGTTGTGTTTGTTGTGTGTTGTGTTGTTTTTTGCTATATCTTCCTTCCAGAATTCAAGTTAAAGGAGCAGCCAGCAAGAGGACCCTTGTTAGGCTTACAGGAAAATAAAAGAGAAGGCATAATGGTTCTTTTACTGGAAGTGATGCGTTTTATTCCTCTCCCAGGACATCAGACCAAACAGGTCCTGCAGAGATGCACTGTGTGCTTAGTCACTCAGTCATGTTGAACTCTGCGATCCCATGGAGTGTAGCCCGTCAGACTCCTCCATCCACGGGGGTTCTCCAGGCAAGAATACTGGAGTGGGTTGCCATGCTTTCCACCGGAGGATCTTCCCAACCCTAGGGCTCAAACCTAGGTCTGCCGCATTGCAGGTGAATTCTTAACCATCTGAGCCACCAAGGAAACTTTGTAGTTGAGTCTAATTTTATTGGGTAGGGGGTAAAATGTTCTCCCAGTGGGAGCAGCAGATACCTGATGAATAGTAATGCAGCCTACCACAGACAGCAAACACACATGGTGATTGTTTAGTTTAGTTTAGGTGGCTAGAATGTGCTTCTGTATTTTTTTAATATGTTCCTTCCTGGTTGTATATTTTTCCTTTATAAATGTTCATATCATCTACAGCATGTCAGGACCCTATTATGCTCTGAGTAGATCATGGTGTTATGAATTTTCCAAAGCACCATTCAGGGTCCCTCAGGAATCTCAGGATACATTTTAGGAACTGTCTGAAAGGCAGAATTGACTACTATGCTGATTTCATTCAGCTGTTTGGCTGCTGACATAATAGGTTCTCACTGCAGTCTCTTCCTAACCCATGTGGATAGTTTCAGATTTCAGAGAGTTTCTGAATGGATCCAGGTGAAAACAAAAACACAACTCCATGCATGACCACCTGCAAGTGATACCAAATAAACAAATAAAACCTAATGCAGAATGAAAACCAGACCCAGAATGTGGAAGACCACTACTCTGAATTTTATCATTTCAATCCACTTCTTACTGAGACGGAAAATATTGAAGTGACCCAAGGTATTTGCATCATCACCAAGGAATTCACTAAGAAGAAAAGTTTTCCGTGTCTTAGTTTTAATACTTCTGTCATAATCTAAATGTTCAAATTAAAAATTTTCTACACCCCAATGTGTTACATTATTTCATGCTCAAGGATGAATATTTCAGTTTTATAAATTTTCAGATTGTTGATAGTGGTGGATATCACAAAATGCCATGCCTTTTGAAAATATTAGGGAGTTTGGTAACTTGTATTCAATTACAGGTGGTTTTATTTTCCCAGATGAAAATATAATCTTATTTTAGAAAATGAAACTTTAAAGCACGAAATGGGGATTTGTAGTGATTAGTTGATAAATTATGTCCAACTTTTGTGACCCCATGGATTATAGCCTGTCAGGCTCCCCTGTCTATGGGGTTCTCCAGGTAAGAAAACTGGAGTGGATTGCCATTTCCTTCTCAAGGGGATCTTCCTGACCCAGGAACTGAACTCTGGTCTCCTACATTGCAGGTGAATTCTTTACCCACTGAGCAATGAGGGAAGCCCTATAATTTGTAGTAGAAATCAGAATATAATATCTAAGGTGCCATTTGTTAAAGCTGATGTTTTATGGTTATAATAAAACATTTTTGTTAAAATCAATACATTTATTTGGAAGCATGTAATTTGAGATTGTTATATAATCTTAGTTTTACTGAGACATTTGTTTTAAAAGCAATCATATGTTTTTCACTTAGCATTGCTTTCATTCCACATCTGAAACTATGTTTTCCACATAAGCATAACATCTAAAGCATGAAGACAAATAAATGGTAAATAAATGAACACATAAAGTTGCAATATATCTAGTAGTGGTAAGCTTTGAAAAACAAAAAGCATAATGACAGAAAATTGAGGGGTTACTGTTCTTATAGTTAGCATTTTTTTGATGGATAGATATTTTAGCAGAAATATAAATGGATATATCCTAAATAAATGGATTTTTATCAATTGAATTTTACTATAGCTTCAGTTTGGATCAGTGATGATGGTGAAACTAGATACGATCTATATCATACCATCAAGTAGATATTTGTTTAAGCAGAGGATGTGCAGCCTTCCTGGCCCAGAATTTTAGACATATCACTTTTTTCTCATTTTTCCTGACATAAATAAGAATTTTCTAGGTATACTTTTTAAGAATTTCACTTAATGTCATAAGGCAAAAGTGATATTTTCACTTTTGCATCCAGGTAAAATATCTAACTCTTGAAAAAAATAAGATAAAAACAAATCTAAACAAATTCAAAACAAAACAAATCTCCTCAATTGATGATGAATACAATTTGAATTTCAGAACCAGAGTTGACCATACTAAAACACAGGATTCCTAACAAGTGAAAATACAGCAGGTGAATCTTGTGAAGAATGTGTTTTGAAAGAATTACTGACCATGTCATGGTCACTCATTACCGAAGATTTCAATGAAATGAAGAAATGAAGATTTCAAGTGAAGATTTGAGTAAAGGAAACATATTAGATAAAATGAAGGACAAAACATGTGAGGAAGAAAAAAGAACCAAGAATTCTGCATTGGGATGCAAGGGTCTTAAAGGGGAATCTTCTTCTGGTAAGAGTATCTATAACTCTTTTCATCTGACTTTCAAAAAGTCATTGGCCTTTTATTTAGGTAAACAAATATTGTTTCAATAAATTGTTTCTATTAATATGAATATGCTTCTTCACCTTTTTTTTTCATTGTCATCTTCCTCTACTATCTTTTAGTTTTTTTTTAGTAAACTTTCTTGAAGCTTTAGTAATACAAACATACTTGCCATCTGTTTATGTGTTGGTTATCTTTGCTTTAGAAAAATAGTTTAAGTTTTTTTTTTTTTTTTAGCATCACCAAGAACCATTCTTTACCTACCTGAAGACAATGTTTCCCATTGATAATTAATGCTGGAAATCAATAGAATAACTTCTATTTTTATAGTTGTATTTTGTGCATTTTCTGAATATTGTGAAGGAAATAATAATTCTCAGGAAAAAAAGCAAATTTATATCAAGTCATTTGTTAGTTTTGTTAAAGGTTATAAAAAAATGCAGGCTTCCTAGGTGGCTCTTTAGGTAAGGAAGAGGAGACATAAGAGATATGGGTTTGATCACTGGGTCAAGAAGATCCCCTGGAGGAGGACATGGCAACCTACTCCAGTATTCTTGCCTGGGGAATCTTATGGACAGATGAGCCCGGCAGGCTATGGTACATAGGGTTGCAAAGAGTAGGACATGACTGAAGCAACTTAGCACATAAAAAATGCACTAAGGATTGCAGCTAAGTGGAAACTAAAGAGAATGTTTTTATTTGCAGAGCTACTTGCTGAACTTAATGATGAATGAAATGCACATGACTTAAAGTTTTATTATAAAGTGATAAAATGCTTTGAGACTCAAGACTCCTTCAAGCATAAATTGCCAGACTCCTCCAACCTTACTGAAGACTCATTTGCAAGAAAGATCTCTGAACTTACTGACACTATTAACTTAATTAACTAGTGTCTGAAACTTGTTTATTTCCATATTAACTCAATTAACTACCCGTGTAATGATGGCCAAGTCACCTAGCTGTAGGGGACAATAAGGTTTTTTTGTTTTGTTTTGTTTAAAGCTGAATACTCTTAAAAGTAAAAAAGGATTTTCTCTATTGTTGGCAGTTACAGTTTATTGTGAGGCTGGGCAACATAAATCTGTTTGCATACTGCCATCAGAGAACTAAATTATACAAATCACTCCCTATATCTGAGCTATATTCCTACTTATTAACTGTGATTTGTATCCTTGTATATCCTAGCCCCAGATAGAATTCATGAGCCAAAGGGCACCAGAGTAAACACATATTAACAGTCATAAAGTTCATTTTAAATGAATAAAGTACATTCTATTTTTATATTAGTCTCCACTGTCCCTGGTTGCTAGACAGTCATCATCTAGTGCTCTTTTCACCTTTTATGAGCTGCTAAATCCTGTGGCTGATACAGGATTTGAATTGTGTTGATTTGTCCAATTCCCCAGCCCGATGGTTAATGGCAGCCTACTATGGTGCTTCTCACTGAAATGTCCAAGGCTTGCCTTGTGATTCTTTCTAAATATTACATCTTCTAGTTCTCTTTTTATTATTACTAATATAAGCCCATGCAGAATATCAGAGCATCACTTCTTATGAATACAAGCCATCATCCTAACCAGTACAAAGAATAAACTATCTATACAAGATTCTTATGTCACTCACAGATATAAACATAAGTTAAAGGAAAAAACAAAAAATCAAAACTTCTTTCAAATAAGACAAACAGAGAAAAGAAATGGAAAGACCTCATTTTGTAAATCTCAGAGATTATTATAAATATCACTAGAAGCATTAGTTCAGTTCAGTCACTCAGTCGTGTCTGACTCTTTGGGACTCCGTGAATTGCAGCACGCCAGGCCTCCCTATCCATCACCAACTCCTGGAGCTTATTTAAACTCATGTCCATCGAGTCAGTGATGCCATCCAACCATCTCATTCTCCACTGTCCCCTTCTCCTTCTGTTCCCAATCCCTCCCAGCATCAGGGTCTTTTCCAATGAGTCAACTCTTCACGTCAGGTGGCCAAAGTATTGGAGTTTCAGCTTCAGCATCAGTCCTTCACCCAGGACTGATCTCCTTTAGGATGGACTGGTTGGATCTCCTTGCAGTCCAAGGGAATTTCAAGAGTGTTCTTCAACACCACAGTTCAAAAGCATCAATTCTTCGACCCTCAGCTTTCTTCACAGTCCAGCTCTAACATCCATACATTAGAAGCATAGATTCATTTTATAATTCACCAAGTGTCTTTCATAACATAGCTGAGAAGTGGAGAACTATTCTCTAAAACATCACTAGGAAAAACTAATCTGTAAAACTAATCTGTAAAAGAGTCTGTAAACCTTGGCTGCTACTAGTCAAGTGGCTAATTTAGAATAGGATAAAGTGAGCTTCAATGTAAACAAACATCTTTAGCATAGAACAGTATAAATGTCCATTTCATCTCTGAACTTTTAAAACTTTATCAGGACCAGATAATATTTCTTACATTGGACAGGAATTTTTGTCTTTAAAATCTATTTGATTCTGATTCTTACCACTTTAGTTATGCTAGTAAAGGTCCCATTATATTCCAAATAATATTACAAATATTATGCATTCAAGCATTTGAGTCAGTCCAATTGCCCATCATCAAGACATTTCAAATTAATATTTATGTACCATTCTTATTTACATTATGTTAATGACAGGTTCATAATATATCATGAAGAAATGAACAACATTATGAAACTGTAGAAAGATCAGACTAAAATGGAATAATGAAATTTTTCTTAGATGACATTGTCATTTTATTATTTCTCCTGCTATTTTATTCATCTTTAGTAAAGATAGAAAATGTTTTCTATATTTCACTAAGTTAACACAGTTTGACATCAAAGATTTCTGCCTTTATTCCATATCATATTAATACACCCTGATTGGATTTACTACTTAAATTGAAGGAGGTGTTTTTGCAAATTTGATTTTACTTTTAGGATACTTCTATTTCATCTCATTTGTAAGTTTTAAAACTAAGACAATTGTGAATTCGTATATCAGATATGATTTAAATCGATTGTTTTATTTTATATCCTTTCCTTAATATTATGTAGATACTTAATATCAGATAAATACACCAAAAGCTCCCATCTCTCAACCCACTTTTACCTATTTTAACACAATAAACAGTGTGCAATATGCCAGGTATTTAAAATAATTAGAGTTGTATAGTTTATTGATTAACCATCTACTAGCCAGCTGGAATCAAAATGACATTTATACTCTGAAATTTTGCAGTTTCTTAGCATTTATTTTTGATGTTCTAAGTACTTGTTGCAGGTTGAATTGTGCTCCCCCAGAAGTTCTTGAAGTCCTTATCCCTAGGACACATGAATGTGATCTTATTTTTAAACAAGTTCTTTATAGCTGATCAGAGTCAGCCATGACAATGTGAAGATACTGAGAGAACATTCTCTACAAGTCCAGGAGCTCTTGGAGCTATGCATTGCCAGTGGATTCTTTTACCAGCTGAGCCACAAGGGAAGCCCAAGTACTGGAGTGGGTAGCCTATCCCTTCTCCCGTGGATCTACCCAACCCAGGAATTGAACTGGGGTCTTCTGCATTGCAAGCAGATTCTTTACCAACTGAGCTATCAGGGAAGCCCCTCACAACTATCAGAGGTTGGGAAAGGCATGATGCAGAATTCTTTCTAACAGCTCTCAGGAGGAACCAACCCTGCCCACACTTTTATTCAAGACTTCTAAATCTAGCCTTAAGAACTATTAAACCATATACTTCTGTTGTAAAATCACCCAGTTTATACTACAGTTATGCCAACCTCTTTCTATACTGTTCATGGGGTTCTCAAGGCAAGAATACTGAAGTGGTTTACCATTTCCTTCTCCAGTGGACCGCGTTTTGTCAGAACTCTTCACCATGACCCATCTGTCTTGGGTGGCCCTACACAACATGGCTCATAGTTTCACTGAGTTAAACAAGGCTGTGGTCCATGTGATCAGATTGGTTAGTTTTCTGTGACTGTGATTTTCATTCTTTCTGCCCTCTGATTGATAAGGATAAGAGGCTTATGGAAGCTTCCTGATGGGAGAGACTGACTGAGGGGGAAACTGGGTCTTGTTTTGATGTTCAGGGCCATGCTCAGTAAATCTTTAATCCAGTTTTCTATTGCTGGGCTGGGCTGTGTTCCCTCCAGGTTGTTTGACCTGAGGCCAAACTATGGTGGAAGTAATGAAGATAATGGCATTCAGTTCAGTCAGTTTAGTGGCTCAGTCCTGTCTGACTCTTTGTGACCCCATGGACTGCAGCACGCCAGACTTCCTTGTTCATCACCAACTCCCAGAGCTGGTTCAAGCTCATGTCCATTGTGTGAGTGATGCCATCCAACCATCTCCTCCTCCGTTGTTCCCTGATCTTGGCTGGCTCAGTCGTGTCCAACTCTGTGCAACCCAAGGACTATACAGTCGATGAAATTCCCCAGGCTAGAATACTGGAGTGGGTTGCCTTTCCCTTCTTCAGGGGATCGTCCCAACCCAGGGAGTGAACCCAGGTCTCCCACATTGCAGGCAGATTCTTTACCAGCTGACCCAACAGGGAAGCCCAAGAATATTAGAGAGGGTAGCCTATCCCTTCTTGAGGGGACCTTCCCAGTCTGGGAATCGAACCAGTTTCTCCTGCAACTGAGCTATCAGGGAAGCCCTTGATAATGGCAACCCCCTTCAAAAGGCCCAGTGCCACACTCAGGGCCCCTGACCCTGCAGCAGGCCACCAATGACCCACGCCTCCGCTGGATTCTCCTGGACACTCATGGGCAAGTCTGGGTCAGTCTCTTGTGAGGTCACTGCTCCTTTTTCCTGGGTCCTGCTGTGCATCACCAACTCAATGAACATGAGTTTGAGCAAGCTCTGGAAGTTGATGGTGGACAGGGAAGCCTGGCATGCTACAGTTCATGGGGTTGCAAAAAGTTGATTGCGACTGAATGACTGAACTGACCTGATGCCAACCTGAGAACACTTAAGGCATCCTTTTAATATTCTACATGTGTTTCCCTTTAAGAGCATATAGATTTAATGTAGTTGATCATATCATTGTGTAATGATATTGTGTTAAGCTCTATGCTTTATATTTTCTCCCACCCATTTTTTAAATTTTATGGCTCATGGCTACTTCAGAATGGGCAGACATTCTAAATTCTCTTTTCTTGTTAAAACACTATGGCGAAATAGGGTTTTAAGTTCAAAGATTCCACCATCCTTTAGAATCCAGCCGATTTATTTATTTTATTGTCATCAGTTTAATTGCATGGACATACTTTGTCAATAATTTTAAAAATTTTAATACCATTTTAAATTCAGAATATGCTCAATTTAATTTCAGTTTCATAAGTATTTTAACTGACCAAAAAGTTTGTTCAGATTTTGCCATAACATCTTAAAGAAAAATTCGGATGAAGTTTTTGTCCAACCCCAATAATATTTCTAAGCATAAGAAATATTTCTCTTTTCTTTTTGTCTTGGCCACTGTGGCAAATAATTTATTTTTGACCACGTAGTAAGTATCCAATAGATACTTTGGGAATAGTCAAAGTATAAGAACAGAAAAGCAGTTGTTGTATAATATTTTCTCAAATAAAATTGCAAATAATAGACAACAATGCAGCCACTTTATTTTAAAAACATAAATAATATCAATGTCTACATGTAAGAGGTTAGCAAATATTCTTATGTTCTAGATAAAATTTCTAAGACTGAGGAATAGACATTCAAATTCATTTCTTTCCACTTAAGTGTGCAATATTGGTTTTATAAGGAACTTTTCCAAGAACTTTTAAAATTTATATTCATCTTTAATTCCCTAATGATATTTAAAATGCAGTGCAGAATTTTCAGTTCAGTTCAGTTCAGTCATTCAGTCGTGTCTGATTCTTTGTGACCCCACGGACTGCAACACGCCAGGCCTCCCTGTCCATCACCAACTCCCAGAGCACTCATGTCCATCCAGTCAGTGATGCCATCCAATCATCTCATCTTCTGTCATCCCCGTCTCCTCCCACATTCAAACTTTCCCAGCATCTGCGTCTTTTCCAACAAGTCAGTTCTTTGCCTCAGGTACCCAAACTATTGGAGCTTCAGCATCAGTCCTTCCAATGAATATTCAGGGCTTATTTCCTTCATGATTAATTGGTTTGATCTCCTTGCAGCCCAAGGGACTCTCAAGAGTCTTCTCCAACACCTCAGTTCAAAAGCAGTATTTTTGTATTTCCTAAATCATTTTAGTGTTTAAGCACTCTTTGGGATCTAAATAAAGCTTGCAGTTTTACTGATTCTTGCTAAGTGCTACTGTATCTCCTGGAAGATCAATCAAACACATATATGAATCATGATAAAATAATACTATGACTAGACAGTTTCAAGTAGTCCCATTACCAGTTCAATTTAGCTTATTTATCATATTAAGGATGGGTTTCCCCGGCAGCTCAGTTGGTAAAAAATCTGCCTGCATTGCAGGAGACCTGGGTTTGATCTCTGGGTTGGGACAAACCCCTAGAAAAGGGAGAGGCTACCCACTCCAGTATTCTGGCCTGGAGAATTCCATGAACTCTATAGGCCATGGGGTAAGATTTTTAATTATAATTTTTTACTGGTTTCTCATTGATTGTACTGAAGCATGTTTTTTTGTACCATAAACTTCGATCTATTTCAACTGTATAGTTCGATGATTTGTGACAATGTTATAAATCTCTGCAATTACCATAATGATCAAAATCTAGTATATTCTACCCCAGGCTTTGGAACACACAATTTCTCAGGTGTTTTGGCAATATACTCCTTCCTCCACCCCTGGAGTCAGCAATGGCATGCTTCTTATCTCTACAGATTAACTTGCATTTTATCTGCACTATTTTGTACCTGGTGTCCTTCATTGAGCATGATTTTGAGCTGGGGTTGTGCTCATCAGTAATTTTTGGTTTCTGCTTGTGGCTGAGAAGTACTCCATTGAAATACACAATGCATTTTATTCATCCACTTATATGTTGATGGAGAATCAGATTGTTTCACTTTTGACAACTATGAATTTTGCTGCTATAATATTCAGTTGCTTGGTTTTGTTTTGTTTTGTTTTTTGTGGATATACGTTTTCATTTCCTTTGTGTAACTATGTAGGAGTGGAAAGCTGGACCACATGGGAGGACTATGTTTAAATTATTTAAGAAACAAACAAAATGTTTTCCAAAGTAGATGTTCAGTTTTATACTCCTAGTTGTCTATGAGAGTTTCAGTTGCTCCAAAGCCTCACCAAACTTTTGGTCATTTTAGCATTAGTCATTCTAGGAAATATCTATTTAGTAGGCTCTCATATTTTGCTTTTAATTTGCATTTGCCTTATTTCTGCTTCTATTGAGGATAGTTTTATTGCTTAATTGTTTTTAGGTTTATTTTCTCTACTACTTGTTCAGATATTTTGATCTTTTTTAGTGAGTTGTTTCCCCATATCATGATTGAGTTGTAAAAGTCTTTTATGTATTCTGCCTGTAAATCCTTTCTCAGATATGTACATTAAAATATTTCTCTCATTCTATAATTTGCATTTTTATTATCTTAGGTTTTTTTTTTCTGATCAAGTCAAATTTATCAATTTTACTTTATCTAGTATGCCAGATTATTTTGTCTGAAACATATTTTCTTATTTTAATATAACAAATATTTTTTTTCTCTATTTTTGTCTAGGAGATCTTAGTCTAGATTTTATATCAAGGGTTTCCCTCATAGCTCAGTTGGTAAAGAGTCCACCTGCAATGCAGGAGACCCCGGTTCGATTCCTGGGTCGGGAAGATCCCCTGGAGAAGGGATAGGCTACCCACTCCAGTAATCTTGGGCTTCCCTTGTGGCTCAGCTGGTAAAGAATCTGCCTGCAATATGGGAGACCTGGGTCTGATCCTGGGTTGGGACAATCCCCTGGAGAAGGAAAAAGCTACCAACTCCAGTATTCTGGCCTAGAGAATCCCATGGACTGTATAGTCCTTGGGGTCACAAAGAGTTGGACACAACTGAGCAACTTTCACTTACTTACTCATGCTATATTTTATGTCAATTTTGTTGTAGTATGAAGGAAAATCAATGTTCTTAGTATCTCACATAGATAACATTTCATAATATATTGACTTGCTCCAACACTGTTAACCAAAAAGTTTTTTCCCCTTAACTAACTTGGTATCTTTGTTAAAAATTAATTGTCCATTTATGTGTAACTCTATTTCCATAATTCTCCACTGCATTCTATACACTTATATATTGCTCATTGAGACACTTATCATAAGTAGTTTAAAGCTTCCAATGTTTTTCTTCATTTTAGAAGTTGTTCGAAGAATAACTATGTAAAATGAAGGATATGCTAATTAGCTTGATTGTGTATATGTCTTATACATCTCAATGTACACATATATCAAAACATCAGGTAGTGCATCCTATATGTGTGTGTGTGTGTGTGTGTGTGTGTGTGTGTATTTGTGTGTCTGTGTGCATGTTAAATCACTTCAGTAATGTCCAACTATTTTTGACCCTATGGACTGTGGCCAGCCAGGTTCCTCTGTTCATAGGGATTATTCAGGTAAGAATACTAGAGTGCTTTTCCATGCCCTCCTCCAGGGGATCTTCCTGACACAGGAATCGAACCTACATTTTATGTTTCTTGTATTGGCAAGCAGGTTCTTTACCACTAGCAACACCTGGGAAGCCTATATATATATGAATGTGTATATATATATATATATATATATACATATAATATATAATATATAATATATATTATATATTATTATATATATAATATATATAATATAATATATAATATAATATATATATATATTATATTATATATATAATATATATATTAATTTTACTTATATCCAGTAAATTATTCTATTAAGTATATCAGTAAATTATTCTATTAAGTATATCACAGCTCTATAAAGCTAGAAAAGTGTTGCTTAATTTTTAGGCATATTCAATCTTCCAAACTTTGGATATGGTTTATCCCACTATTTATTTAGGTCTTTTTAAATTCGTATCAGTAATGTTCTGTTGTTTTCAGTTTAAAAATCTTTCATGTCATCTGTTAAATGTGTTTCTAAGTATTATATGTCAGTGCTTTTATAAATAGAATTTTAAAAATCCTATGACATATCATAGAATGTTATGTGCTTCCATTTATATAACTCTCTGGCATTTAGAGTCTGTGTTAGGTTAAAAAAAAGTACAGGCTTTATAGTCTGACATATTTAAATTTAATTCTGACAGTTATTAAGTATATATTTTATTCAGCTCTAAAGTGATTATGATGATAATACCTATTTACTTAATTTTGAAAATAAAAAGAGATTTCATGGCATATAGAGAATGCCACTATATTTAAATCCCTCATTGCAAATGGAGTGGAGAAGGAAAAACAAAAAGTTCCCTGTATCACTTCCAAAGAAAATAAAAATGTACTTTCCTTTTCTATTTCATGTAACAATTCCCATGTCTGCCAACACAACACTCTCCTCTCCATATCCTATACAAATTGTCTTGTTGGAAAAAATCAGATAGCTATCCAAATAATTAAAAACACTCTACTTTAATCACATGTAACTATTTTCCCAGCTTAAACTCTTTATACTATGCACATTCTAAACAAGTACTTATAATAACCTTTAAAAAATGATCTTAATGCCTACTGTTTATAAAAAAAAGAGTAAACAAAACAAATCATAGTAAACATTATAGAAACTGCACCTAGCCCTTACATCAATTGTTGATAAAAAAAAATAACAAAACAGTCTCATTTCTTTTATAGATTGTGTCCTTTGAAGCAACAATAAATTGAACCATTAAAACATAAAACACTCCATTGAACTGAAAGACAAACAGTGAATGTGAAATCCAATACCTAAGGGAAAACTGTTTTCCAATCTCTGCTTTTATGCTTCCTCTTGCTTTTGATACATGATAAAAAACTGGATTCTAAATAAAAATGCCAGAGGAATTGCCATACTAATATTTCGACCAGTTCTGCATACCAACGAAGGTGACTAAAAAATAAAATAAATAAAATATATGAGATGCCACCTAAATTGAAGTTGGAGGATAGTGAGATAAACAATTCTATCAAATCTATATCATTAAGTAGCTCCTTTTCTAATGAAAAATATGACATTTATTTCATAGTCATTCAATGTATTTGTGAACAATGTGCTAAAATATATTGTGATGTTGTTCAAATTTTATCATTAAAATTTCTAAGTCTTTAGATCCTTCTTCAGCTTCTTCAAATCTTGGGTCACACATGTGTGCCTTTGTGTGAGTGTTGGTTCCATGATAAGAGGCCTTGATTTCTTCAGGACCCTCACTCTACTAAGGTCAGAGGTAATGAAAATTGACAGGAGTTTTAATCTATCTTTATGGGCTGCAGCTTATTCTTGTAGGTGCTGGCTTGCTCTTGATCTTGCCAGCATTGTGTTTATTTGCCTATCCCAACTACTTACACTGTGCTATTCAGGCCCTAATATCAGTTAGAAAGGAAGACTACCTCCTTAGAAAGACTGCCTAACTTGTTCCCATAGGAATCAGTTTCCTTAGGTCAGCTCCTTCTAGCAAATCTCTCACTAAATTTTGATTGACCCTATTCCTAACACTTCCCTGGACTTCCCTGGTGGCTCAGATGGTTAAAGTGTCTGTCTACAATGCGGAAGACCTGGGTTTGGTCCCTGGGTTGGGAAGATTCCCTGGAGAAGGAAATGGCAACCCACTCCAGTACTCTTGCCTAGAAAATCCCATGGATGGAGGAACCTGGTGCAGGCTACTGTCCATGGGGTTGCAAAGAGTTGGACATGACTGAGTGACTTCACTTTCACTATTCCTAATACAAAGGATTTATATCTTTGAGGAAAAAAAAAAGTTATTTTTTTTTTAAGGATAAGCTTGTAAGGTCTGACCACATATGTAGTCATTTCAAAATTATCTGTATTTTTCTCTTTTCACTTTCTCAGAATGCTTACTTAGTGAAAATATATCCTACACAAGAAACTGAGCAATACTATGCAAGGGTATAGTGTTTTTCTATAACATTACTGAGTAGAACTTAATATCCTTTGAAATAATTGACTGCTTTTGCTTAATCGTCTACTAATATGTAGAAGAAAAAGGAAGCATGCTTTGTATGTTTTTGTTAGGTAGATACTTTACAAAAATGATATAAGTACAATCATGCACTGCAACTTAATTCAAAGGGTTAGTAGACCTATTCAACACATTTTCTATAGTTTATTGACTCAGACTTCTAAGAAAAGTTTGAATGGTCACAGAAAAGATACAACTTCTTTCTCTTTTAATATTTTTCACAGAATATGTTATCACATAGTGTCATTCTTTTTCCCTGGAGGAGATACACTGCTTTGACTTCCAATTGAAAATGAAAGAAGCTCACTAGAAAACAAAATGAATTTTGACATGTTTTACTCTTGAGAAGAATTCTGGACTTTGGAAGCACTGAATCTTATCAGAACAATTCACAGTGGAAGGCTAAACTCTGAAATTGAGGCAGAATTTCAAAACTCTATAGATATAGGGAAAAAATATATAAAGAAGCCTCTAAGTAACTCTTTGATAAACTGTGCTTCTTCTACTGTATTTTTCTAGCTAGCTTTGATCTTGGAGAGAAAATAGTGAGCGGTTCTAAAGAGAGATCTTAGCTTCCTGCACAGGAATTTAACCTGGGTAAGCTGGAGTAGGAAATGGCAACCCACTCTAGTATTCTTGCCTGGAAAATTCCATGGACAGAGGTGTTTGGTGGGCTACAGTCAATGGGATCACAAAGAGTCAGACACAACTGAGCACACACAAACACACAGTCTGAATGAAAACCAGAAATCTTAGCCACTAGACCACCAGGGACCTAGAACAGTGGCCCTGGCTCTTTCCCTCATTTGAAAGCAAAAATGCTTTAAGGAGGTAAAAACTAAAACAGGTATGTGAATATTCAGTCATTCAGTCATATCCAACTCTTTGCTACCCCACAGACTGTAACCTGCCAGGCTCCCCTATCCATGGGATTTTCCAGGAAAGAGTACTGGAGTAATACAAAGTTTACTATTAGAGATACAGCATAGAATGTGGGCATGCACACAGAGATACAGCTTATTTAAAACTGAAGCAAGGCAGAAATACACACCAGGAGAGAAAGGGTATGGGCTTCCTTCCTAGGGAAGAGGAGTGCAAGCATCCTGAGTGAGCACCAGGAAAGAGGTGATTGTAATCACTTATATAGAACAGTCCTTCTGGGTCTTTGCTTGCTTTTGGCCAATTATCTTATTTCTTTCTTCTCTCCTGACAGATCCTAGGACCCTCTGCAATTCTCCCATGTGCTATGCTATGCCTCTAATAATGAAGTCAACCCTCCATGAAGATTCTGCAAGCGTGAATTGAACCAACTTCAGCTTAAAAAGAAAAAAAAAGCTAATTTTTAAAAATTTCCAGAAAAGTCGCTCAGTCCTGTCTGACTCTTTGCAACTCCATGGATACAGTCCACGGAGTTCTCCAGGCCAGAATACTGGAGTAGATAGCTTTTTCCCTTCTCCAATGGATCTTCCCAACCCAGTAACTGAACCGGAGTCTCCTACATTGGAGACAGATTCTTTACCAACTGAGCTAACAGAGAAGCCCAAAAATTCAATACTATGGCATTTTTTATAATTTTACCATCCATAAATTTTGGTATTTTGCAAGGATCTTCCAGTTGGGAGAACACACAGGAGATGAGTATTGGATCCCTGGGTTGGGAAGATCCCCTGGAGGAGGAAATGGCAACCCATTCCTGTATTCTTGCCTGGAGAATTCCATGGACAGAGGAGCCTGGTGGGCTATAGTCCATGGGGTTGCAAAGAATCACACAACTGGCATGCATGTGACATGACTCATGATATGGACCCAATCCATCTCAGCTACTGAGAGGCAATTGTACTTTTATGCCATACTCTGGTCTGAACTACAAGTTCAAATTATTTTCTAAAATAGACTCAAAAAAAGGAGGTTAAGAGAATGCTACCAGTTTATTAATGATATGTTATTATTAACATATTGATTATGCAGAGGAATCTATCAAACATGAGGGAAGAAAGGTATTGAATTAAATGAAGAGTTCAGTTAGTAAATTAAAGACGGACATAGTTCAATTAAATATGACCTTGAAAGTAAAAATAAAAACAAACAAGAAATTAGTCCTGTGGATTGACTTTTACTCTTCTAATTGCAAGAAAAGATAGGCAAGGGCAGGTTACTATTAAGATGAACTAAAGTGAAGTGTCTTACTCAGAGTGCTACTGAACATACTTCATTCCCGATTGTCCTAAGAGTCAAGTCTCTCAACCTAAGCTTTTAGCATTGCAGTGACAAAATGCATGTGACTTAGACAAACACAATTTGGGATCAGAAACTCAAGCAATTTGCTTATTAAAAATATCTGAATATTTTAGAGTTGTACATCAAAATCTATCCAGTTAAGTCAAAGAACACACTGTTTATGAAAGAACTTTTTTTTTCCCCCTACTTTAAAAATTTATTTTTAGTGATTTTTTTTTATTTGTAGTGAATTTTGTCATACATTGAAATGAAACAGCAATGGGTTTACATGTGTTCCCCATCCCGATCCCCCCTCGCATCTCCCTCTCCACCCGCTCCCTCTAGGTCTTCCCAGTGCACCAGGTCCGAGCGCTTGTCTCATGCATCCAACCTGAGCTGGTGATCTGTTTCACCCTAGATATATACATGTTTCAATGCTGTTCTCTTGAACCATCCCACCCTCGCCTTCTCCCACAGTCTAAAAGACTGTTCTATAAATCTGTGTCTTTTTTTTTTTCTGTTCTGCATATAGGGTTATCATTAACATCTTTCTAAATTCCATATATATGTGTTAGTATATTGTAATGGTCTTTATCTTTCTGTCTTACTTCACTCTGTATAATGGGCTCCAGTTTCATCCATCTCATCACAGAACTAGAACAAATAATTTCACAGTTTGTATGGAAATACAAAAAACCTCGAATAGCCAAAGTAATCTTGAGAAAGAATTGAACTGGAGGAATCAACCTGCCTGACTTCAGACTATACTACAAAGCCACAGTCATCAAGACAGTATGGTATTGGCACAAAGACAGATATATAGATCAATGGATCAGAATAGAAAGCCTAGAGATAAATCCATGAACCTATGGTCACCTTATCTTTGACAAAGGAGGCAAGGATATACAGTGGAAAAAAGACAGCCTCTTTAACAAGTGGTGCTGGGAAAATTGGTCAACCACTTGTAAAAGAATGAAACTAGAACACTTTCTAACACCATACACAAAAATAAATTCAAAATGGATTAAAGATCTAAATGTAAGACCAGAAACTATGAAAGAACTTTTAATAGCAAAGTAGTAATTGCCTAGGACTAAATATGTAAATCCTATCATACCAACAATGATATCTGTCACACTAAATTAAGTGTACTTGAAAGATTAAAGCTCAGGTAATATTTATGGTAACTTTAAAAAAAGAAAATGAACAATGTATTGCAAACTAGCAATTGTAATGGAGTAAGAGATCAGTGGATCAAAATAGAAATGAACCAATGCCAATGGGAATTTGCAATTGGACAAAGGTCTTTATATCAGCTGATAAAAGTGTATTATTTGAAAATTGGTACTGCTAAAATTGTTTTCTATATTAAAAATAAACTTGACTTAGAAATGCAAATATGATAATTTAGATAGTAATATGCTGGTTTAAATATTTAACAGATTTTGAGGGGTGTGGAGAATGTTGGCATGTACTATTTTCAAATTTCTAAGATGTAAATATTACCACCATGATCAATATAAAGCTATCAATATAAGGTCAATAGGTTCACAAAATTTCTGAAAATTGAAAAATTGGCCTTTGCAAACAGGTAGCAGAACTTCCAGCCATCATCATATCACTGCATAGAGTTGTTGTGAGAATGTAAATCACAGTTTTTGCTGCACAGGAAACAATTTGTATTAGCTCTCATGAGTTCCTTTTTTTGTGAAATATAGGATGATTTTCTTATTTGTTTAAATATCTGGATGAACAAATAGAATAATAAATTTTATTTATAGCAATATATATACACATAAGAACACATTAAAAAAAAGAGCTAATCTTGGGCTAGAGAACTCCTTAGCATTCCTATAATTGTACAGCACTCACCTGGTCAATGGTTTAAGGAGTATGTACTGCTGCTAAGTCACTCCAGTCATGTCCAACTCTGTGCAACCCCATAGACTGCAGCCCACCAGGCTCCCCCGTCCCTGGGATTCTCCAGGCAAGAATACTGGAGTGGGTTGCCATTTCGTTCTCCAATGCATAAAAGTGAAAAATGAAAGTGAAGTCGCTCAGTCATATGCAGTTCTTAGCAACCCCATGGACTGCAGCCTACCAGGCTCTTCCGTCCATGGGATTTTCCAGGCAAGAGTACTGGAGTGGGGTGCCAAAGAATATGTACAGTAAAGGATTATTCAGCAGACCTGGGTTGTTCAGTGCCTGCACATTCCAAAGAATAGTTTGACTTTTGACCACCTTTTGGGAGATAACCTCTAAGTCCTTGGAATATCCTGCCTGTCTTCATTTACCTGGGGCCTTGGGCCATGCCAAACTATGATATCATGCAATTTATGATGGGGGTCTTGGACCATTATGTGGTAGTAATTGACCTAGAGAAGAATTGGAAACTGAGTAACTAAAATCAGTTATGTAAACATTCATTTCATACAGAGCAACCCCTGAGAAAAACCCTGGACTTCAAGACCCTGGTGAATATCCCTGATTGTGACATAGTCAAGGCTGTCAGACAGTGTTTTCCTTAAGAGTCCATCGGGACAGGATGATTGAAACTTGCCTCTCTTTTCTTTTGAACTCTTTTCCACCTATCTTTTACTGATTCTGATCTGTATCCTTTTGCTACAGTGAACTGTAACATTGATTACAATAGTGATTATAACTTTGATAATTACAGATTATAATAGTGAGGATAGTTTATGACTTAATCTGAGGACTTCTTATTTCACTTTTCCCAACTTTCCCTCATAAATTTTCTGATTCCCCTGGTCCTATATCATGTTCTATTGTTTATTTATTCCATACTATTTTGTTAAAAAGCATTGTGATCTATTAATCTTCACTAAGGAATTAGCAGGGCTTCCCAGTGGTCCTACTGGTAAAGAATCAGCCTGCCCATGCAAGAGGCATAAGAGACTCAGGTTTGATCCCTAGGTCAGGAAGATCCCCTAAAGAAGTCACAGCAACCCACTCCAGTATTCTTGCCTAGAGAATCCCATGGTCAGAGGGCAGGTGGGCCACAGTCCATAGGGTTGCAAAGAGTCGAACATGACTGAGGATACTTGGCACACACGCACACAAGGAATTAGCACCCTAGTTTTGCTTTTTCCAATCATTATTGTGTTTTAAGAGGTTTTTTTTTCAGATTAAAAAATTAATTGGAGGATAGTTACTTTTCAATGTTGTGTTGGTTTCTGCTGTAGAACACAAATCAGCCATAACTATACATATATACATATATGTATATATATCTCATCTTCATCATGGTCATCCCTCTCACCTGTCCCCCCATCTCACCCATTTAGGTCATCACAGAGCACCAGGCTGAACTCCCTGTGTTATACGGCAGCTTCCCATTAGCTCTCTATTTTACCCATGGTAACATATATATTTCTCATGCCTTAAGGTAAAAAAACCCTTTGGATAATTACTGAAAATATAACTCCATCCAAGATGGGGAATGAGGACAGTGTTAGAAATTAATTCCTTGATGGCAGTTGAGCATTGAGCAATGTCTAGAGAAATTTCTAGTTGTAAGAATTGGGGTGGGAATACTACCTGTAGCTAGTGGGTAGAGGCTGGGGATTCTGCTAAATATCCTATAATGCACTGGACAGGCCCCCACAAAGTTATCCAGCTCAAAATGCTAATAGTGCCAACTTGAGGAGATACCTGCACTAAAGTTATCTACAATCATTCCATCTGAAAGTATTGAATCCCATACTACTTCAGGGAACAGAAGAGCACTAAAATATTCCTTATCAAAGACAAAACAGCCTATGAGGTTCACAGTTTGTAATGAATAAACACAAGCCTATAACACAGACAGCTAAAGATATTAAACCTATGTGGAGTTTAATCCTAGGTATAATCAGCTAACAGGACTTGATTACTAGCTTAAATACATGTGATACTTTATTGGTTAATGTTTTAATTACAGTGACAGATTTCTTTTCCTATTTACTAGGTGAAAATTTCTTCCTTATTGATACTTTAATGAAAAAAATAATGCAGTATATGCTTGTATGCATATGAATTATGATGTTAATAAAATAGTGCTTTGTATAGAAATATCTCAGTTAAAAATTTCACACTATATTAAGTCCCATCAATATATATGATGTTTCAGTTAATTTTGCTATGACCTACAAACTACAAATAAAACTTCCTTTTAAGTTTTTAAATTTTGAAATTAAACTAGTATTGTTCCCATATGTAAACAGCTGGTGAACTTTTTACACTAAGTGTCCTTGAAGATTATAAAGTCAATACAACAAATTTCAATTTTTTGGTCACCAAACATATTATCAATCAAATAAACGGTTATCCTTTGCCCTCAGTCCATACACACAAAATTCTGATTGATTTCAATGGAAGCTGTGCAAGGCTTCTGAGGGCACTGAAGTTTGAAACTTTATGGTGTTTTCAGAATATCTTTGAAGTCCAATTTCTGAGGAGAAATACAATGGTTAAAAAACAGTTCTTCCAGGCTTATTCTTATCCACTGGGAACAAGTTTAGATTGCCTATTTTAAATGCAGTGTTAGGTTGGAATTGTAAAACACAATTTGCGTAGTGAGTAGTTGATTTCTAATGGATTGTTTCAGTTGATTTCCATTCCAGATTTATAGCCTTGGGGGTCTATAGTGGCAAATTGTCCACCACTCTATTTGAGAATCAATATTCATGAGTTTCTTGCATTCAGTTGCAATAAGGGTAGGTATTTGTTTTATTCATAGTATAGCTATAATTTACATGCATTAACTTCATTAACATAGTATTCTAAATTCATTATCAGAACAAATGAGAACATCTTTGTGTCAACAGATTCATTAGTGAACTTTGCTTTTACTTTGTAACCAAGTATGTTTTTATAAAAATGTCTTCATCTTTATTGGTGCTTATCTTGATAAATATATTTAAGTACTCAACAAATAAAATTGCTTGAATTTACTCTTACATCAAGAAACGGGACTTTAGAGCAATTCCAAGCTACCACCAAAATGATGACAAGTGGTGATTTGTCTCAAGAGATATTAAGTGCATAAATATACTATGTAGCACATAACATTTATCATTTTAATCAAAATTAAATAGATCAGTTGTTTCAACATGAAGCAGAATTTTTGAAAAGCGCAGACTTCTTATATAACAGGACTAAAAATAACTAAGCATCCAGTTACTAAATGAAATACATCATTAGAAATAATTGTTTCATTCCAGTCATCAAAATATTTAGTTGGATTTATAGATGTTTTTAATAAAATTCATATCATGTATAAAAATAATCATATTTTTAAAATCAGAAACATATTTTTTCTGATACCTCCGTATTTCTTCATTTGAAGATCTAAATGCCATTTATTGTTGCTCAGTCAGTAAGCTGTATCTCTTTGTGACCTCATGGACTGTAGCACACCAGGCTCTCTGTCCTTCACAATCTTCTGAAGTTTTCTCAAATTCAACCCTAAATTCCATAACCCAAGTTAAATATCCTATAATTTGTCTTCTTTGCTACCTCTGATTTCCATTTTGGAAAATATTGATAAGTTCTGCTTAGAACTCCTAAATCTGTGAAGCTTCTCAGAAATATCTGCCATTTTGCTACCTCACTGCTCTTGACAGCTCATTCTGCATGAGCTTGATAATCCATTTCAATCATAACTGAAGGAAAGTGCTGAGGCAGCAATCAAGAGAAGGGATGTTTCACAGAAGATAAAGGAATAACAGGCAGTTTTTCTACTAGGAGCTAAGCTTTATATTCAGGAAGATTTCTGGGTGAGTATGCAGAAGTCAGGATTCAAACAACAGAAGGTCAAAAGACAGGAAATAGAATGTAGAAATGAGGCCAAGAGATGGAAGCAAGAAGAGAGTATAGACACAATTTAATAACTTTGAATATTTTTCTTGGTAAAAGAAAAAATATTGAAGGGTGTTAAGTAGGCAAATGATTCATTAGATTCACATTTTAAAATGCTGATTCTTATTTTAAGGAGATAGCACAATGAAATGAAAACACGTCTCTGAGACAAGTTAGACTCTTGCAACTGAGAGATGATAATGTCCTGAGGTCATACAGAAGATGAAGAGAAATAGAGAGTAGTGAAAATCCAGGTTGTAGAACTAATTATTTGGATGAGGAAAAATGAATAAAATAGTCAAAGATAACCTTAAGTCTTTGCCCTGGGCCATTTTGCAGTCATAAATTTCATTCAATGAGAAATACAATACAAAGGATAAAACAGCATTTTGGAGAATAAGATAAATTTAGTTTTCTGTATAGTTTTGGAGATTCTATAGACATTTAAGTATGAAAATTTGGTAGTTACTTTTTAAGTTAATGTGACACAGAAAATCACCTCTTCTGCTGCATAAACTATGCCTTCAATTAGATTCCTCATAACTGAGTACTGCACTAGTAAATATAAAACTACAAAACTCATTTCCCTTGGGTAATGGCTTGTATCTGAGGTTGAGTTAGAGCGGTCTCATATCTTCCATCAGATCTACTCTTTGCTATCCTACACTGTGCAGCTGGCTGCATCAATGGATCTCTTGTTCTCTGGCTTCTGATCAATTTTAGCTAATAATAAGAGATCAAAATGGGAAAGGAGAGAGAGGACACACCTCTGTGTGGAGCTGACACCGCTGGTTGCACTGGACTGAATATTTGTGCCCCCCTTCACCCTTCAAACTCATATGCTGAAACCACAATCCTCAAGTAATGGTGTTTTAAAATGTGGCCTTTGAGAAGTAATTGGGTCTTTAGAGCAGAGCTCCCATGACACTGTTAGTGTTGTTTTGCAAAGAGGAAGAGATAGGATGCCTCCCTCTCTCTCTAGGTGAATGTACTAAGGAATGGCCACTTGAAGACCTCACCAGGAATAAAATCCTCACCAAGAACCTGACCCTGTTAGCACCCAACCCATCCCAGAATGATGAGAAAACAAAGGTTGGTGTGTAAGCTGCTTGGTTTATTGCGTCTTTCTGATAGCAGCCTGAATCATCTAAGGCACTGGTTATTGAAAGGTCAGCCCCTTCATCAGACCCTCTTTTTCCAGGGTTTGATAGCCAACTCTTCCTCTTCTTGTCCTATCAAATATAAATGTTTTAAGCCACCAACCAGCACCCCACTTCCTGACCTGTAGAAAGTACCAGCCCCACCACTAATTGCATTTTCTCAGAAAAATCTTAATTTCCTTCATTTTATTTGTGTAAAATACATGGCTTTGAATGATATTCTAAAATTTTAAGAGTCCATATTCTAAAATCATGGAAGTATATTTTTCTAGAAATCTTTAAAACAAAAGGCAGAATCTTATAGTTATCCACACCATAGAAGAAATGTGCCTACCCATAAATACTGCCTCAATCCAATGTTTCATTATAATGTGCTCAATTTCTAGCCACACAGAACATATATACACCACTGAAGCACTTTTTTCTATTTGCTGTATTTTGCCTTCAGCAACCATTACCGAGATGGGCTTGCTGCTCATAATACTGTCGGGAATGAGTACCAAACATGAAAATAATCCTAGTAGCTGAATTCTCTCCAAGCTTTTGGTAACTTTGGGTCTTAGTGGTATATCAGTTAAGCCATAAGCAGACACGGGACATAGAGAAATAGTAAATCTCAAAAAGTGAGATATAAATGGAACACACAATAACCCAAGGGATGTTACATGGGAATTTCCAAGATCACAGCACAAACTGTAAGTTCTTAAAACTGAAAGGGGAGAGAATAATCATATTTGTTGTGTTTCTAGATAAAACAAAACATTTCTGGAGAGTAGCCAGCCATACACCTTGAAAGAAAACATTTTAGATTCTAAGAAGTAAGAAAAGGGTGAAGGGAAGACATTAATATTCTTTCTTTTCAAGGGAAATATTTATTATGCCACTTAAAAATGTTTGAAAGTGTGGTAAAGTAATTTTAACTGACAACTGGATTTTCTATCCCCCAACAAAAAGCTCTGAACAGTTTGATCACCATTCTACTCAAGCTTTCTGTGATACCAGAAACAGTCTATTGGCTTTAGATGGTCAAAGATACTACACTTCCCCTGGAAACCACCAATATTTCCAGTTTTCTGCCACATGCCCACCCTCAAAGCTATCATTCATCATTCCTTCGAGTGGGATTCCACTGAGTTGGTGCCACTGTACATGGGATTCATAGGAGTAAGTTTTCTTAACCAGTACCCCTGAGATGAAGAAGATTTAACTCAATTTGAAAGGAACTAGGGACCCTAGGGTCTACCAACCAAGTTGCCATTTTGGATGCAGTATGGACCTTTGCCCCCCAACTAATGGATTCTACCTGAGGAGTCCCCACAATTCCAAATGTTTTATTTATTCAGGGGCACTGTTCTTGGTAGAAGCCAGGCGTCAGCTGATGTGCTTCCAAAAACACTAACATGCTCCTTAGGGACAGTCTTAAGAAATCTAAATGTGTTTAAGGAAGAACTAGCCCTCAGAGGAATGAGAGAGTTTTCCCAATCAGGCTACCCTAGGTTATGTGGAGCTTCCCAAGGGATGGTTGTTGTTCTTTAGTCACTAAGTCACTTTTGACTGTTTAGTGACCCCATGGACTGTAGCCCTCCAAGTTCCTATGTCCATGAAATTTCCCAGGCAAGAATACTGGAGTGGGTTGCAGATTCCTTCTCCAGGGCATCTTCCCTACACTGCAATCGAATCCATTTCTGCTGCACTGCAGGTGGATTCCTTATCACTGAGCCACCAGGGAAGCCCATCACACCCAATTTTATCTTCCTCTGTCTGATCTAAGTTTTGTTTCTTTTACCTAAGTCTTTGCCATGGACTCCTTTTTCTTACTCTGTGAAACTGGCAATATCTCTACAATTTAAAAAGTGTCTTAATAAGGAAGAATTGATGCTTTTAAACTTGTGGTGTTGGTAAAGACTCTTGAGAGTCCCTTGAACTGCAATGAGATCCAACCAGTCCATCCTAAAGGAGATCTGTCCTGGGTGTTCATTGGAAGGACTGATGTTGAAGCTGAAACTCCAGTATTTTGGCCACTTGATGTGAAGAATTGACTCATTTGAAAAGACCCTGATGCTGGGAAATATTGAGGGCATGAGGAGGGGATGACAGAGGATGAGATGGTTAGATGGCATCACTGACTCAATGGACAGTAGTTTAGGTGAACTCCAGGAGTTGGTGATGGACAGAAAGGCCTGGTGTGCTGCGGTCCATGGGGTCTCAAAGAGTTGGACATGACTGAGCGACTGAATTGAACTGAATGAAGATTACAAGTAAGTATGATTTAAAAGGGTGAGCTCAGATGGTGGCTCAGATGGTAAAGAATGTGCCTCAGTGTGGAGATCTGGGCTCAATCCCTGGGTTGGGAAGTTTCTCCTGGAGGAGGGCATGGCAACCCACTCCAGTATTCTTGCCTGGAAAATCCCCATGGACAGAGGAGCCTAAAGGGCTAAAATCCGTTGGGTCTCAAAAGAGTCAGACATGACTGAGTGACTAAGCACACACAGGATGTGACTTAAAGATAACTCTTTATAAATAAAATATATAAGAATTAAAGAAAAAATTAAATTTGCCTCATAAAAAAATTTGACAGTTTCACCAAGCTCTTATAACACTTGATTCTCAACTCCTGTATTAGCTTTTTGCAAAAATTGTTTTTTCTGGGAGCACTGCTTGGGAGTCCTTTTTCCTTTTTGTTTGATAATCCTTATGGCAACAGTCTAAGCTAATTTCATTTACTCAGCTTATGGTGGTGAAAGTTTATACCTTAAAACCCTACTTGATTGTTCATTTTATATATCCAGAAGCAAAATTTATTTGAACTTGAAGTTAAATATTGTCATTTTTCTTAATTTAATCGGTCAAAGGAAAAAGAAATAGAAAGTATCCTAAGTATCATAAGTTTTGTCTGCTTTTAGACAGGTTTTTCCATGATTATACAATCAATTATATATAATATTAATAGATATAAGTAAGAGTTTTTTGCTATGTTCACATACTAAATATTTATATACATTTATTCACTGCCTTCAATTAAATAGCAAGTTATTTGGGAGCAGCAGAACTGGCTTTTCTTTTGTTGATATAAAATCTCTTCTCAAAAAACTTATATTTTTGACCCACTGATTTCAGTTTATATTACATGCTTTTAAATAAACATTTATATCAAATGAGTCACAAACTTCTAAATATCATGGGGTAAAAATAAAATAAGTGTTCATTAACACTAGAGATGACTTATGTCCTAGTTCAATTATTCTTTGTAAGACATCATTGTGCTTTTTAATCTAACAATCACAGAGAGGAGACTCATGACTTTTTAATTTTCTCAAGCTCATCTATGAAACAGCAATTTCAGAAGCATTTTTTTCTGTGACACTGTGCAGCGCAATAAAATGTAAAATTCAGAAATTACATCCTATGATAAATTCTCAAAGAAGTTACTTTATCACATTCATTGACATTTCTGCAGTGCAGAGATGAATTTATAACAGAACTTTGCCCAATAAAACTGAACTAGATTAATGGAAGAGAAAAGGAATCCTGTGTAGACATATTTTGTGAATCTATTTCAACTCAACTTCTTTTAGATAGCAGTAGTTCTTTTATTTAAAGTCATGCTAAAAACTAAAACAATTAGTCTTTGCATATCTATTTTCTGGTAAAGAATCTGCCTACAATGAGGAAGACCTGGGTTCGATCCCTGGGTTGGGAAGATCCCCTGGAGAAGGAAAAGGCTACCCTCTCCAGTGCTCTGTCCTGGAGAATTTCAAGGGGGTCGCAAAGAGTCAGACACAACTGAGTGACTTTCACTTTCACTTTCATATCTATTTAGGGGTACAAAAGGTCTTTTTTATCTACTTGAAATGAAATCTAATGTTCAATTGTATTACAATTACTTATGTTAATTTGATGTATTTTAAGATTGATTTTAGGCAAAAAACCATTTTTATTTTTGTTACTAGGTATAAAAATGAAGTCTTTCATCCTAGCTATGTGGTGTTTCATCAATAGGATATTTTAAAATATGAAATGCAAAAGGATATTATTCAGTACAGATTTATTTTCTTAGGTATATGAAGAATATTTTGAGTACTATGGAACTGTCAAAATTCCTTGACTGTACAAAAGAAGAATGAGACTTTGTTATATAGTTTACTTAGTGACCCCTGGGAATTATGGCAGAACTAGTAATGGGCTGGTGATTAGTGAAATCATTTTTTACCATTAATCTCTGTGGTTACTTAGGAAGAAATAATTGCTCACCTCTACATCTAGTGTAGTTTAAAATAGCAAGAGAAAACTGAACAAGAAAATTTCTAAGTAACTTTCTTAACAAACATATTTCTCAGTAGTCTTCATTTTATTTTTAAATTTTTCTAGGCAATGCAGGAGATGCAGCAGGAGCCTTGGGTTTAATTTCTGGGTCAGGAAGATCACCTGGAGCAGGGAATGGCAATGGACTCCATTATTTTTACCTGGAAAATCCCATGGACAGAAGAGCATGGCAGGCTACAGTCCATGGAGTCGCAATGAGTTAGACATAACTTGGTGACTAAACAACAACAGAAGGCTTTATTTTGAAAATTTGAAATATTTCTATGGGTACAAGCACATGCAGTCTAAAACAAATGAACAATGAAAAGTATTTTAAGTAGATACAAAAGCTAAATCAGTCACTCAAAAATACACATGATAAAGTCTGTAGATAACTTCATTGCAGAATACACTCAATCATTAAACAAATAAAAAAGCTTCTAAGGCATATATTTCATTTTTTTTTTTTTTTTACTATTTAGCTTAATTTGGAGCCTTCTATTTGAAAATGCAAGATAAAAATATTTGCAGCTTAAATTTGCATTTTAATTCTCTAGATCATAATTGTGATTAGTTCTTAAACAGGGAATGATTGCAAAGTGTTCACCAAGGTCAGCATTATTTTCAAGTACTGTATTTTCTCTGATGCATCAGACACAATTTAAACTTAAGAAAAAATGTCCCTGGAAGAACATGTATGTGACTTTTAGTTTCATGTTCTACACATAGGAGGCATAGAAGTCATCACTTTCTAAGAAGTAAAAAGCTAAAATGCCTAAAAAATCAACAACTCTTCTTGGATGTATAAAAGAGGGGAGGACAGACAGCAAACCTCTGTCCCAATAGTGAGGAGACAGGTAGAGAATATAGGGAGGTACCTGAACAGAGGCTCCTGAGATGAAACCATGGGGGGGGGGGGGGGGGCAGTGCAGTTGGGTCAGGAACCACTGAGGTGGGGGATGGAAGTGGAAATGATGAATTGCCGGAAGCTCAGCACAGTCAAAACAATAGGGGGACCTTGTCACGGAGGAGACCAAAGCAATCAATTAATGTCTCAAAAGTTCTCATAGTTCTCCACTCAACTTTTATATGAATTGGCAGTTCAAAATTTCTAGATTTGAACTTAGGAAATATGAGATAAAAATGAGAATTATAGGATGTTTTAGAAAATCACTTTTGGCCCAAAAGACCAAACCAGGAGGGTAGATACTCAAAGATCTTGATGTTTGTCATGTGAACATACTTTATTCCTCTAAAAATAAATAACAAAAGTAAGAACTCTAAGACTTGAATAGTGCTACTTATAAGATATAATTTCTGCAAATAAAAATGAAGAGTGAAACACCAAATATTAGTGCTTGTGGAGCAAAAGGAACTTCATTCATTGCTGATGGGAACACAAAATGGTACATCTCCTATGAAGATAATTTGGTAAATTCTTATAAAACTAAATGTATTCTTCATCATATGACTTTGCAGTTTTGCTCCTTTGTGTTTAGCAATGTGATCCAAAAATTCACATTACACAAAACTGTTAATGTACATAAATATTTATAGTATCTTTATTTGCATTTTCCAAAGTAACCAAGATATCCTATCATAGGTCAATTGATAAACAATCCTTGGTATACCCATACTATGGATTACTATTCATAATTTAAAAGAAATAATTAGAGACTATTTTGGGGGGCTCCAAAACCAATGCAGATGGTTACTGTAGCCATGAAATTAAAAGGTGCTTGCTCCTTGAAAGGAAAGCTATGACCAACCTAGACAGCATATGAAAAAGTAGAGACATTACTTTGCCAAAAAAAGTCCAACTAGTCAAAGCTATGGTTTTTCCAGTAGTCATGTATGGATGTGAGAGTTAGACTATAAAGAATCCTGAGCACTGATGAATTGATGCTTTTGAACTGTGGTGTTGGAGAAGACTCTTGAGAGTCCCTTGGACAACAAGAAGGTAAAACCAGTCAGACATAAAGGAAATCAGTCCTGAATATTCATTGGAAGGACTGATGCTGAAACTGAAACTCCAATACTTTGGCCACCTGATGCAAAGAACTGACTCATTTGAAAAGACCCTGATGTTGGGAAATATTCAAGGTGGGAGGATAAGGGGATGACAGAGGATGAGATGGTTGGATGGCATCACTGACTCAATGAACATGAGTTTGAGTAAGCTCTGGGAGTTGCTGATGGACAAGGAAGCCTTGGGGTGCTACAGTCCATGGGGTTGCAAAGAGTTAGACATGACTGAGCATCTGAACTGAGTGGAAAAGAAATAGTGTTGCTATTAAGCTACAGAAAAACATGAAGGGGAACCTTAAATACATGTGTGTTGAGTGTTAAGTTGCTTTAGTTGTGTCTGACTCTTTGCTCCCTATGGACTATAGCCCACCAAGTTCCTCCGTCCATGGAATTCTCCAGCTAAGAGTACTAGAGTAGGTTGCCATGCCATTCTCCAGGGGGATCTTCCTAACCTAGGGATAGGAACTGTGTCTCTTAATCACTCCTACATTGGCAGGTGGTTTCTTTAACACTAGCACTACCATATAGTTAAGTGAAAAACAACAATTTTAAAAGGCAGCATACTACATGATTCTGACTATATGACCTTCCAGGAAAGAAAAACTATGGAAAGAGCACAGAGTAGTTGTTAAGAGAGGGGGATGGGGTGGGGAAGAAGAACAAATAGGTGGAACTCAGGAGATTTTTAGAACAGTGAAACTATTATGTAAAATGATAAATGATAAAGTTGTGAAAACCTATCATTACCAACCTGCCAAAATCTAAGAACTGGGTAAACTTGAAATAAATTAGAAATAAGTCAAGTCAAGGGGAATTCATCTGTTTAATGAGTAGTGATGCCTGATAGCATGGAAAATCATAGCAACTTCAGATTTTCTATGATTTACAAAATACACTCATCAAATTTTTGGTCTCAGGAAACAATGATCCTGTTAGCCCAGGCAGAGATGCCAGAAGCATCTTGATTCCAGCATAGTTTCTGGTGTGGAACCGAACATTGTGTTTCTACTAATGTATTTGTTTTGTGTTCTTTTGGGAACCATTTATGATAATTCAGCCTAGAATATGCACCTTCATCCATCTCAATGATTTTGAAACCACTCAGCCCTATACTTCATACTATATCCTTTAACAGTGCAACATGTTGGAAGTTTGAAGAAAGTGGAGAAGTCATTAAATACTTATTTTTGAAATAATGGAAGATTGACCTGTGTAGGGAAATAGCATAGAAATCTCTATAGCAGTAAAGACCTTAAGCAGGGGTTGAAAGTGAAAGTGAAGTCACTCAGTGTGTCCAACTCTTTGTGAACCCATGGACTGTAGCCTCCATCCATGGGATTTATCAGGAAAGAATACTGGAGTGGGTTGCCATTTCCCTCTCTAGGAGATCTTCCCCACCCAGGGATTGAACCGAGGTCTCCCGCATTGTAGACAGATGCTTTACCATCTGAGCCACCAGAGGTTAGTGTTTATGAAACTAAAATTAGACCATTCATGATGATAATTTTTCACCATTGCTCAGTGTCTCATGCCTGCAAAATGAGAAGGAACGAACAAGCAAAGAATTAATTTTAACCTGCATTTTTCTTCTTTGATAAAATGAGAATATTCATTAAGCTGGGTAAGATATAAAGTTAACGGTGTTTGGTGGTGACAGTTAAAAAGTAGTAGGAACTATGCATTGGACAAGGTCATTATGTAGGATATTGTTAAGAGGAGCCAATGTAATGAAAGATCATAAAGTATGAGACTAACACTGTAAAATTTTGAATAATATATTATAGTTTGGAAATGCAATTTAGCTGTTCTTTTGGGTTCCTGGACCCAATTTCCAAAATATATGTGTGTGTGTGTGTGTGTGTGTTGCAGTATGGGGGCTTCTAACACAACTTTGAGCAATTCTCAGGGACCGGCTGGTGAATTCAATTCAGTTCTGACACTATCTACCCACATGTTGTATCAGATTTCATAGGCTAAGGGCTCAGCCCTCCAGGACTATCCCCTCCCACTTCAGATGCCAATTACAAGTCCAGATTGGCAACTGCACTTCTGATCCATAGGTTATAAACCAGAGGCTTTCAAAACCTCCTCAGGTTCAAATAGAGAAGCTCATAGAATTAGGGAAACCACTTTACTCATTTAAACTACCAGTTTCTCATAAAAGAATGTAACTCAGAAAGAGCCAGTTGGAAGAAAGCATAGGGTGGGATGTGGGGAAAGGAAGAAGACCTTTCATGCCCTATCCAAATGCACCACTTTCCCTAAATCTCTATGTGCTCACCAACCCATAAACTCCTTGAACTCCATTATTTTGGACCTTTTATGGAGGTGTTATTACTCAGGCAAGATTGATTAAATTATCAGACTTTGGCAACTGAATTAAATCTTCAGTCTCTCTCCCTTTCTAGCAGGTTTGGGGGGCAGGGGTTGGAGTGTAAGGAGGTGAGATTAAAAATTTCAACCCTCTAATCACATGATTAACTATATTGGCCACCAGTTCCAACATTAAATGAATTCCCCAGGTCATCTTATTAACATCAAAAACATCTTTATGGCTCTCATGACTTAGGAAATTCCAGAGGTTTTAGGAGCTCTGTGCCAGAAACGAAGTCAAAGACCAAATACATATTTATTTTTATAACTCATAGTATCACATTGTTTCTATTCCTATTAACTGACTTCATCTGCTTATTTTTAGATTAAAATTTTGTGGTTAGAAAAGTAGTGTTATATTCCTGTTTTTATAGTCAGTAATAACAATAGCAAAAATTATTGTTATGTGTTATGCCTATTCTAACTGATTTTACTTACTTATTTAATATCTAAAACAACTTTATGAGAAGGAATATTATTAATATTATATAATGAAAATTATATTGCTTGCATGCTAAGTCACTTCAGTCGTGTCCAAGTCAGTGTGACCACAATGACTATAGCCCACCAGGCTCCTCTGTCCATGGAATTTTCCAGGCAAGAATGCTGGAGTGGATTTCCATGCCCTTATCCAGGGAATCTTCCCAACCCAGAGGTTGAAACTGCATCTCTTATGTCTCTTGCATTGGCAGGCAACATAGTGAAAACTATATTATATAGAGTTAAATGCTATTTTGTTGAGATTTAATAAATGAAGAAAAACAGGGACAGAGATGCACAAGTTCTTAGGGCCAGTTGCAGAGCTAAGATTAGAACCTGGCAGTCTACTCTGAAGCCAATGTGCTCACTTGGCATATTATCATGTATTAATCTAGATCTCCTGATTTCCAGTTGTCTTTTCCCTCTGTCACATGGACATTTTAATTGACCAAATATTTTATTTACATATAAATTGAATGTATTCTTGATTGTGTCCTTAATTCACCATGCAGCCTTCTTCAAACTAGCCTATATAAATTAACTGGTATTAAGTTTGGAATAATGTATAATATCTGTAATCTTATTATTTTTTCATATGCATAACTAAATCAGAACAAGCATGCAGTGTTCTGATTAAAAATATACTGATCAATATGCACACATTCAACACAGTTGTCAAAAAATTCATACAGGGAAAATGTTCCAACTAATTTTAAGCTATACATACTGGCCCTAGTAGTTCATAAGGTTACATACAAAATATTCATTGAATTCATATTCATTGTAAGAAATTCTAAATTTAATATTT
The DNA here is from genome assembly GCA_020226075.1 of Hydropotes inermis. NCBI lineage: Eukaryota > Metazoa > Chordata > Mammalia > Artiodactyla > Cervidae > Hydropotes > Hydropotes inermis. Next base: position 41,234,482 of record CM035295.1, read on the forward strand.
TTATGTTATCACAGATTTAGTCCAGATAATAGATGCAAAATGCATATAAAAACCTGTAAGCTATAAAAAAATGAAATGATATGAAGACTTGAGTTTTATATTTTTTTTAATATTTTAATCTTGACCATTATTGAGTTGAGCATTAATTTCAGCATTGACTCAAAAATTGTAAGAGAAAATTAATTTCCAGATTTTTTAAATGATAATTATAACTTTCTTTCTAGAAACATTCAAAACATTTCTGTGTGCAATGCAATTAATTAATGTAATGCTTGTTACTCTTGAAACTAGGAGATGGAACCATCAAAAATTTAATTGGATAATAAATATCACAATAGGGAAACAACATTATCTGAAACGTCCTTCTGGCTTGATTCCCAGAATCCAGTAAACTAATGGAGTTTTATAGATATAGAAAACAATGCACAAGTTTTGTGTTCAATAATCTTTTTATTCAGTTCTGCACAGGAAACACTTATTTTATTTTTGAAATACCACTAATAGTTTTGCCATAGTCTGAAATTCTGTAGGAATTGCTAGGAATGCCAAAGTAGCAAAATATATATTTTTCCTTTTATCCAATATAGTATATATCAGTTCATTTCAGTCACTCAGTCATGTCTGAGTCTTTGCATTCGCATGGACTGCAGTACACCATGCTTCCCTGTCCATCACAAACTCCCGGAGCTTATAGAAACTCATGGCCATCAAGTCAGTGATTCCATCCAATCAGCTCATCCTCTATCGTCCCCTTCTCCTCCTGCCTTCAATCTTTCCCAGCATCAGGATCCTTTTCCAATGAGTCAGTTCTTTGCATCAGGTCTCCAAAGCATTAGAGTTTCAGCTTCAGTATCAGTCCTTCCAATGAATATTCAGGACTGATTTCCTTTAGGACAGACTGGTTGAATCTCCTTGCAGTGAAGGGATTCTCAAGAGTCTTCAACACCACAGTTCAAAAACATCAATTCTTCGGTGCTCAGCTTTCTTTATAGTCCAACTCTCACATCCATACATGACTACCGGAAAAACCATAGCTTTGACTAGTTGTACTTTTTTTGGCAAAGTGATGTCTCTGCTTTTAATATGCTGTTTAGGTTGGTCATAGCTTTTATTCCAAGGAGTAAGTATCTTTTAATTTCATGGCTGCAGTCACCACCTGCAGTGATTTTGGAGCCCACAAAAATAAAGTCTCTCACTGTTTCCACTGTTTCCCCATCTATTTGCCATGAAGTGATGGGACCGGGTGCCATGATCTTAGTTTTCTGAATGTTGAATTTTGAGCCAACATTATCACTCTCCTCTTTCACTCATCAAGAAGCTCTTTAGTTCTTTGCTTTCTGCTGTGAGGGTGGTGTCATCTGCATATCTGTTTCTCCCAGGAATCTTGATTCCAGCTTGAGCTTCATCCAGCCTGGTATTTTGCATGATGTACTCTATATATAAATTAAATAAGTAGGTATATATGGTTCCATCTATAAAACATCATACAAATATTTTAGCCTTGGTTCCAATTTTTTGACAACCCATGCTCATAATTATTCATGCTAATTTGTTGTCACATATTGAAAGGGGAAGAATCAGGCAGAAGAAGCAGTACATTTTGAATTTTGCCCATTTAAAAAAATGTTCCCATCAATAATGTAAGATGAAGTGGTTTCCTCATTTAGTTTCTAGGTACAGTCTCATCTTGAAATGAGATTCTTCTGGAGATTACACTTATAAGAAATATAGACTTGAAAAGGCAAATATGGGACTAAAAAAAATTGTGGAGATACTATTGATCAATAAGAGGAGCATATTAACAGGATGCAAGAAAGTAGTTACATTGAAGACCTTCTTCGTTTAGGTGTTACATGGAAGGAGAGGCCATTGCACTTTTACCTTTTTCCTTCCACTATTGCAGTTGTAAACTCAAGCTCCTGCTCACCTCTGAGGACTGATCTGGTGTAATTTCTGCAATCCCTCACTGCTGCAAACAGCACCCTTGGGAACAGAAAATATTTCCTTCCTTCAATACTGACATATCCACTTTTTATCCTCTTTCCTCTATGCATTCACTCAACCTCAATCAATCTGTGCAGTGTCTCCAGTACCAGACCATTCTGATTAAGGCTTATCTATTAATGTAAGAGATGCAAGACTTACATCCCAATCACATGTATTCTTTTTTCTCCCAGAATACATTTATTGACCACTACCCAGTCACATTCATTTTGATCAAATGGGTTAAATGTCACTAATGCACATGTTCATGGTAATTATTAGTTGTCATAATTTTAGAATTCCTCAAATTTTATTGAAATAGTTTTTCTTTGTTTCTTTAACCCTCAAAATTTTAAGTTTGGTAGGATTTAGAAGATCATCTGGAGAAGGAAATTGCAACCCACTCCAGTATTCATGCCTGGAGATCCCATGGACAGAGACTCCTGGCACTCTTTAGTCCATGGGGTCCCAAAAGGGTCAAACATGACTGAATAACTAAACAACAACAACACAGGGAATAGGAATCTAGTGCCTAACATGTGTCCATGGTGTAAGTTCTCGATAAATATTAGGATGAATTGTTTATTTATAATATTCCTCTCATTTTTCCCCTGAAAACGTTCACTTTTTAGGTTTTCATATATAACAAAGTGTCTTACAAGTAGAATTTCTGTTATGTAGTTTCTAGAATACTTCAGCTTAGTTCTATTTACTCAATAAGACATTAAAATGCGTGTATGCTTATAGTTGCTCAGGTATTAAAAGTCAACATTTACTGAAAATGCAAAAATATTTAAAAATTATATTTTAACCATTTTCATGTTTCATGTGGGTACTATAACTTCTAATATATTAATATTATAAGAATGAGAGAAACTTTAATAAATTCATTCAAATAAGTTGAAAATTCAGATTTTAGCAGTGCTGTGTCTCAAGGATCTATGAGACTCAACTGCTTGTCAAAACAATATCAACTCACTGACAACCAAAAGGTACCCAGGTCAGTGTGAAAATTAAACCTGAGAGAAACCAATAAACAAACCCTCTCAAAATTCAGGACCAACCAGGAAAATTTGCATTTGATAAAACTACGAGTTTTCAAGATAATCACTCAACATGTTAGCAAGGTATATTTATGTGAGGCTTCATGATAGTCAAAAGGATAAAATACAGCAGGAGAAAGAACACTGACAAACATCAAAGATGTGTGAGGTATTTAAGCAGTTTCCAAGGTTTCTTTTCAATCACCTCAGGTATGGTGTATCTCTAGATTATAAACCACCAGTATTCAGGTTCAGTATCTTGATTTCAGGAAAGACCCAGTTTCACTCAAGGAGTTTTTTTCTTGTTAGTTTGTTTGTTTGTTTTTAAATATAGCCTTCTGGCTGTATGACCAGACTTCAGTGCAGAAATCCAGAGGCCAAAACAGAAATCAAGTGCAAACCACTATTCTGGATATTGTCTATACAAACTTGATTGACAGGAATACATTGTTTGAGACAGATGCAGAAGAGAACTATTTCCTTGATTTTCAAGCTTCTAGAGGCTGCCCTCATTCCTTGACCTCTGTTCTCACAATTCTCTAACCTCTATTTACACCATCATATCTTTTTCTCTGACTCTGTCCCTCTGCATTCCATTTTATGCAAACCTTCATATTTACATTGGGTCCATCCAGGCAGTGCTAGTAGTAAAGATCTTACCTGCCAATACAGGAGACATAAGAGATGCAGATTTCACCCCTGGGTCAGTGAGCTCCCCTGGCAGAAGTCATGGCAGGCCACTCCAGTGTTCTTGCCTGGAGAATCCCATGGACAGAGGAGTCGGGTGGGCTATAGTTCAAAGGGTTGCAAAGAGTTGGACACAATCGAAGTGACTTAGCATGCACGCATGTCCAGATAATCTCTCCATCAAAGCACCCTTAATTTAATAACATTTCCAAAATTTCATATACAATGTAAGATAATATATTCACAGGTTCTAGATACTAAGGGGTGAACATCTTTGGGAAGCTTCCATAGCTGTGTTTACTTGGTGCATTGAGCATGGGCAGTTAAAGAGCTCACATGAAAATTATATTCTCCAGTTTTAATTTCCACTGAGGTGAGACCATAATTATCATATACATTTATTTATTTTGCTTTTTACTTCCAAGATCCCAAACCATAGTACTTGACCTAGGCCAACTTTCACCTATAGCATGTGTGCATAATCAGTTGCTCAGTCATGTCTGACTCTGCGACCCATAGACTTTAGTCAGCCAGGCTCCTCTGGCCATTGATTTTCCCAGAAATAATGCTGAAGTGAGTTGTCATTTCCTTCACCAGGAGATTTTTTCAACTCAGAGACTGAACCCAAATCTTCTGTGATAGTCATAACCTATCAAACACAAACCAAAAGACAAAGAAACTATTACATTTATTCAAGTGCTCACTATGAATCATTATAATATATCATTTAGGTGAATATAGATTAACTGCTTTTATTATACACCAGAACACAACCAAGATCTTCATTTTAATATAAAATAATAGAAAATTTCACCCTATGATCTTCTATAATACACCTAAGAAACAATATATTTTCTTGTTCTGCACCTCTCAGGAAGCACCAAGACAAAGTAATACTTTTTGCTTTGTATTAACTATTAATTTGCTCCCCGTTGATCAACATACAATATTCTTTCTTGTCATTTGTCATTATCTTCAGTCACACCCTCACTTCTGGGGTGTAACAATCAAGGAAGCCAAAGACACACCTGTAGAGACGACAGTAACATGAGTCTGATCAATGGTTTCCCACTGTCAGTCGTTCACAGAAATATTGGATTATTACATGAATAAGGGATCATTTTACCCACTGATGGAAAGAGGTAGATTAGACACAAGAACAGTTATTCTTCAGAAAAATAATCATTCCCCTAAGAATTTAAACAAATAGTCCTGATGCCATGTTTAGCAATCATGTTTTCCTTCAGAAAATTCATGAAGTCAACACATTATCTAGCATTACAACTTGAAGCACAAATATAAAATTAAAAAAAAAAAAAAAGGTAGAGTGAAACGGACAAAAATTTCTGTGCTATCCCCCAAGACAGGAAACTGTTGTCTTCACACAATATCTTAACCATTGGTCCACCAGTGACCTCTTACACACATATTTATTCAATCATGTGTACCCTCCCTTGAGTTTCCTATGAACCCTCAATATAGCAAGAAAGTGCTTCAATCACCTGTTATAATTTCAAATTATCTAGTTTTTTGTGTGTACATTTAAAGAAAATTATGTTAATTCAGTTTTATGATACACCTACAATTAAGTGGATACCTTTATCAGTTGTTCATCAGGAGATCCATATTGATATACCATTTTAAAATGTGTTCTGTCAAGTATCAAATATGCAAATCCAACCAGAATCAATACATACACCAAGTAAATTGGTGCTAATATTACTGCTGTTAATGTTGCTCAATATGACTATATTTGTCATATTAATTGCTGATATTAACATAAAGCCCTTACAGAGAATTTCTTGCTAAATATTTAAATATATTTTCAAATTAACCTGGTGAAATATGGTTATTAACAAGCTCTAAAACAGTTTCAGGAAATGAAAAGTAAAAAGAAACAAATATGATTTAGAGAATAGAATTTTTCTAGCAAATATAGCTTATGTAAACAAATGTAAAACTCTACTTTCTATAATGCAACTTGGAGAATGTTAATCATTTTCACTTCAGATACATCATTTGTGAATTAAAAGCAATTATTTTAAAAAATCTTTTAATAAATAGCAATCCCAACAAATTTGAAAACTCTCAAAGGCAATCAGCAACATTAAAGTCACACATGAAAAATAGCTACTTTTATGAGGTAAGCTTGGCTAGTTTGTTGCCTTTTTAACAAGGGATGGGAACAGGGAAACTTTTAAAGTGAGGGACATTTAGAAGGGCTAAGATAATAAATTATGCACACATTCTGAAATGGAATTCAGGAATGCGATGAAAATTGAAAGCCTGAGAGACTGGACAACTTGCTGTGGATGTGAATGTATTCTTTAAACCACATCCATCTCAATTGCTGAAAAACTGTCTTGAAGAGTCGAAGCAGTCTCTGAAAATCCTTGCCTGACCCCTGAACCATGCCTGTGCAGGAGACATCATTATGAAGACAGTCTAGAGAGAAGTCAAGTGATACAAACTTACAAATCTGAGTCCAGACACATTAACTGCATAAGCATATTAGAATTCTATTGGTTTCAAAGAGCAAAGCAGACTCTAAAAACCCCTATATATGTTGTCTATAAGAGGCCCACCTCAAAACAAGAGACACATAAAGATTGAAAGTGAAGGGCTGGAAAAAGATGTTTCATGTAAATGGAAACCAAAGGAAAGCAAGAGTAGTAATACTCATATCACATAAAATAGACTTTGAAATAAAGGTCATGAAAAGAGACAAAGAAAGACACTACATAATGATCAAAGCATCAATCCAAGAAGAAGATATAACAATTATAAATATATGTGCACCCAACATAAGAGCATTGCAATATATAAGGTAAATGCTAACAAGTATGAAAGGAGAAATTAACAGTAACACAATAATAGTGGGAGACTTTAATACCCCACTCACACCTATGGATAGACCAACCAAACAAAATATTAGCAAGAAAGCATGAACTTTAAATGATACAATGGACCAGTTAAACCTAATTGATATCTATGGGACACTTCACCCTAAAAAAATTAATTTCACCTTTTTCTCAAATGCACATGGAGCATCCTCTAGGATAGATCACATCCTGGGCCATAAATTTAGACTTGGAAAATTTAAAAAAAAAATGAAATTATTTCAAGCCTCTTCTCTAATCACAATGTGGTAAGATAAGATGTCAACTACAGAAGGAAAAAAAAAGACATTAAAATGCAAACATATGGAGGTTAAAAAACATGCTTCAGAAAAACCAACACATTACAGAAAAAAAATCAAAAAAGAAATAAAAATATGCATAGAAAGAAATGAAAATGAAAACACAACAACCCAAAACCTAAGGGATTCAGTAAAAGCAGTGTTAAGGGGAAGGTTCACAGCAATACAAGCTTACCTCAAGAAACAAGAGAAAAATCAAATAAATAACCTAACTTTACACCTAAAGCAAGTAGAAAAAGAAGAAATGAAGAACTCCAGGGTTAGTAAAAGGAAAGAAGTCATAAAAATTAGGACATAAATAACTGAAAAAGAAACAAAGGAGACTATAGCAAAAATCAACAAAACTAAAAGCTGGGTATTTGAGAAGACAAAAATAATAGACAAACCATTAGCCAGGCTCATCAAGAAAAAAAGGCAGAAGAATCAAATCAACAAAATTAGAAATGAAAATGGAGAAATCACAACAGACAACACAGAAATACAAAGAATCATAAGAGACTACTATCAACAGCTATGTGACAATAAAATGGACAACTTGCAAGAAATGGACAAATTCTTTAAAAAAAAGTACAACTTACCAAAACTGAACCAGGAAGAAATAGAAAATCTTACCAGACATATCATAAGCATGTAAATCAATACTGTAATCAAAAATCTTCCAACAAACAAAGCCCAAGACCAGATGACTTCACTGATGAATTCTACCAAAAATTTAGAGAAGAGCTAACACCTATCCTACTCAAACTCTTTCAGAAAATTGCAGAGGAAGGTAAACTGCCAAACTCATTCTAAGAGGCCACCATCACCCTAATACCAAAACCAGACAAAGATGCCACAAAAAAAGAAAATTACAGTCCAATATCACTGATGAACATAGATGCAAAAATCCTCAACAAAATTCTAGCAAACAGAATCTAACAATATATTAAAGAGATCATACATCATGACCAGGTAAGCTTTATCCCAGGGATGAAAAGAGTCTTCAATATTTGCAAATCAATCAGTGTGATGCATCACATTGACAAATTGAAAAATAAAAACCATATGATTATCTCAATAGATACAGAGAAAGCCTTTGACAAAATCCATTTATGATTAAAAAAAACAAACAAACAGAAAGCAGGCATAGAAGAAACATACCTCAACATAATAAGAACCATATATGATAACCTACAGCAAACATTGTCCTCAATGGTGAAAAATTGAAAGCATTTCCCTAAAGTCAGGAACAAGACAAGGGTGCCTGCTCTCAACACTACTAGTCAGCATAGTTTTTGAAGTTTTAGGCACAGCAATCAGAGCAGAAAAATAAATAAAAGAAATCCAGATTGGAAAAGAAGAAGGAAAACGCTCACTGATTGCAGATAACATGATCCTTGACACAGAAAACCCTAAAAACACCACCAGAAAATTACTACAGCTACTCAATGAATATAATTAAGTTACAGGATATAAAATTATAGCAGAGAAATCCCTTGAATTCCTATACACTAACAATGAGAAAACAGAAAGTGAAACTAAGGAAACAATTCCATTGACCATTGTGATGAAAAGAATAAAATATGTAGGAATAAATCTACCTAAAAAAACTAAAGAACTATATATAGAAAACTATAAAACACTGATGAAAGAAATCAAAGATGACAAACAGATGGAGAAATATTCCACGTTCATGGATCAGAAGAATCAATATAGTGAAAATGAGTATACTACCCAAAGCAATCTATAGAATCAATGCAATCCTTATTAAGCTACCAATGGTATTTTCCACAGAACCAGAACAAATAATTTCACAATTTGTATGGAAATAAAAAAACCCTCGAAGAGCCAAAACAATCTTGAGAAAGGAGAATGGAACTGGAGGAATCAACCTGTTGGACTTCAGACTATACTACAAAGCTACAGTCATCAAGACAGTATGGCACTGGCACAAAGAGAGACATACAAATCAGTGGAACAAAATAGAAAGCCCAAAGATATATCCACACACCTATGGACACCTTATCTTTGACAAAGAATGCAAGAATATCCGATGGAGAGAAGACAACTTGTTTAAAAAGTGGTGCAGGGAAAACTGGTCAACCACCTGTAAAAGAATGAAACTAGAACACTTTCTAACACCATATACAAAAATAAACTCAAAATGGATTAAAGACCTAAGTGTAAGACCAGAAACTATAAAACTCTTAGTTTAAAACATAGGCAAAACACTCTCTGACATAAATCACAGCAGGATCCTCTATGACCCATCTCCCAGAGTAATGGAAATAAAAGCAAAAATAAACAAATAGGACCTAATTAAACTTAAAAGCTTTTGCACAACAAAGGAAACTATAAGCAAGGTGAAAAGACAACCTTCAGAATGGGAGAAGATAATAGCAAATAAAGTAAATGACAAAGAATTACTCAAAATTATATAAGCAGCTCATGCAGCTCAATACCAGAAAAATAAATGACCCAATCAAAAAATGGACCAAAGAACTAAACAGACATTTCTCCAAAGAAGACATACAGATGGCTATCAAACACATGAAAAGATGCTCAACATCACTCATTATCAGAGGAATGCAAATCGAAACCACAATGAGGTACCATCTCATGCCAGTCAGAATAGCTTCTATCAAAAAGTCTACAAACAATAAATGCTGGAAAGGGTGTGGAGAAAAGGGAACTCTCTTACACGGTTGGTGAGAATGCAAACTAGTATAGCCACTGTGGAGAACAGTGTGGAGATTCCCTAAGAAACTGGAAATAGAACTGCCACACAACCCAGCAATCCCACTGCTGGGCATACACACTGAGGAAATCAGAATTGAAAAAGACATGTGTACCCCAATGTTCATCACAGCACTGTTTACAATAGCTAGGACATGGAAGCAACCTTGATGTCCATCAGCAGACAAATGGATAGGAAAGTTGTAGTACATATACACAGTGGAATATTACTCAGATATTAAAAGGAACACATTTGAATCAGTTCTAATAAGGTGGATGAAACTGGAGCCTATTATACAGAATGAAGTAAGAAAGAAAACACCAGTACAGTATATTTATGCATATATATGGAATTTAGAAAGATGCTAACAATGATCCTGTATTTGAGACAGCAAAAGAGATACAGATATAAAGAACAGACTTTTGGACTCTGTGAGAGGAGGCAAGGGTGGGATGGTTTGAGAAAATAATATTGAAACATATATATTACCATATGTGAAATAGATCACCAGTCCAAGTTTGATGTGTGAAACAGGGCAGTCAAAGCAAGTGCACTGGGATGACCCTGATGGATGGGATGAGGAGGGAGGTGGGAAGGGGATTCAGGATGGGGGACACATGTATACCCATGGCTGATTCATGTCAATGTATGGCAAAAACCACTACAATACTGTAAAGTAATTTGCCTCCAATTAAAATAAATTAATTAAAAAATAAAGTCACTACAATCTTTTAAAAAAGTATCCAATCTTCAGCAAAAAAGTACTAGATATATAAAATGATGAGTTACTATTATTCAACATAAATAAAGTCAACATAAATTAACTTTTCATGCTTGAATACTAAGTCACTTTAGTCCTGTTTGACTTTTTGCGACTCTATGTACTGTAGCTCTCTAGGCTCCTCTGTCCATTGGATTCTCTAAGCATGAATAGTGGAGTGGGTTGCCATGCCCTCCTTAAGGGGATCTTCTTGACCCATTGATTAAACCTGTGTCTCTTTTATTTCCTGTCTCCACTTGGGTTCTTTTGTAGCACCACCTGTGAAGCCCCAAAACCAGCTCTGCTGCTGCTGCTGCTATCACTTTGGTCGTGTCTGACTCTGTGCGACCCCATAGACGGCAGCCCATCAGGCTTCCCTGTCCCTGGGATTCTCCAGGCAAGAACACTGGAGTGGGTTGTCATTTCCTTATCCAATGCATGAAAGTGAAAAGTGAAAGTGAAGTCACTCAGTTGTGTCCGACTCTTAACGACCCCATGACTGCAGCCTACCAGGCTCCTCTGTCCATGGGATTTTCCAGGCAAGAGTACTGGAGTGAGTTACCATTGTCTTCTCCAAAAACTAGCTGTAGTTAGACACAAATGCTGAATTTAGCAAACACTTCACTGTTTCTGTTAACATGCTAAAATAATTAAAATAATAAATCCTAACAATTAATGCATAAGTAAGAAATCTAAATTTTTAAAATAGGGAATTAATCTTATTGAAAATTTTTAGGTGAAAAATATAATACACTGAATTGAATGAAAAATACAATACTGATGTATTCATTAATTGGATCTAATAAAGATTTAGAATGGCACAATAAAAAAAAAAGACATTCTTATTGGGAATACAAGATCCTCTGTTGCATAGTAAGGTCTTAAAAAGTGTATTTTTTAAGACCTTGCTATGCACGGTGGGTTAGAGAAGCTGTAATCCATGTGATCAGTTTCATTAGTTTTCTGTGTTTGCAGTTTTTAATCTGTCTGCCCTCTGATGGATAAGGATAAGAGGTTTGTGGAAGCTTCCTGATGGGTAGGATTAACTGTGGGAGAATGTGGGTCCTATTCTGATGTGACAGGGCATGCTCAGTTCAGTTCAGTTCAGTTCAGTCGCTCAGTCGTGTCCTACTCTTTGCAACCTGGTGGACCGCAGCATGCCAGGTCTCCCTGTCCATCACAAATTCCAGGAGTTTACAAAAACTCGTGTCCATTGAGTTGGTGATGCCATCCAACCATCTCATCCTCTGTCGTCCCCTCTTCTTCCTGCCCCCAGTCCCTCCAAGCATCAGGGTCTTTTCCAATGAGTCAACTATTTGCATGAGTTGGCCAAAGTACTGGAGTTTCAGCTTAAGCATCAATCCTTCCAATGAACACCCAGGACTGATCTTCTTTAGGATGGACTGCTTGGATCTCCTTGCAGTCCAAGGGACTCTCAAGAGTCTTCTCCAACACCATAGTTCAAAACCATCAATTCTTCAGTGCTCATCTTTCTTTATAGTCCAACTTTTACATCTGTTAGGTAGTTAGAATAGGGAAAAGGAGTCCAGAATGGCGGTGGCTAAAAGACCTGGAAGGGAAAAGCCGGTGACAATAGAACAAAGGAAGGTCCGAGGACTGGAGTGAGAACCTCAGGTAAAACAAACAACACTCCTGGCTGGCCTAATTTACATAAGACAGGCCCAGGGACAGAGAAACATATAAAAAGAGGAGCCAAAGCCCTCTTCACTCTCTCTCCTGCACGATGGGCGCTCTTCTCTTCCCATCTTTGGATCGATGTGCCCTCACACGTCGAAGATGGATTTTCCTTCTATTATCTAAATAAGTAGAGCTGTAACACTGAGCTGTAACACTGATTTATTTAAGAGCTATAACACTGGTTTGTCCAAGACCCAAGAGCTGTGACCTGCCAAGGGGGCTTCAGTGTCTGTCCCTCCAAATTTTTGTTGTGACAAGACAAAGAACCGAGGAGCATACACTCGCCTGACATCTAGCTCCTCGGTTCTTTGTCTCGTCACAACAAAAATTTGGAGTGATGGACATTAAAGCCCCTTGGCGGGTTGCAGCTCTCGGAGGACAGACCATGTTTTAGCTATTAAATAAATCAGTGTGACAGCTCAGTGTTACAGCTCTACTTATTTAGATGATAGCAGGAAAATCCATCTTAGAGACATGAGGGCACGTCGATCCAAAGACGCGAAGAGAAGATCACCCCATAGCGCAGGAGAAAAAGAGAGAGAGAGAGAGAGAGAGAGAGAGAGCTTTGGTTTTTCATTTTATATGTTTCTCTGTCCCTGGGCCTGTCTTATGTAAATTGGGCCAGCCAGGAGTGTTGTTTGTTTTACCTGAGGTTCTCACTGTGGTCCTCGGACCTTCCTTTGTTCTATTGTTACCGGCTTTTCCCTTCCAGGTCTTTTAGCCACCGCCATTCTGGACTCCTTTTCCTTATTCTAACTACCTAACACATCCATTCATGACTACTGGAAAAACCATAGCCTTGACTAGATGGACCTTTGTTGGCAAAGTAATGTCTTTGTTTTTTAAAATGCTATCTAGGTTGGTCATAACTTTTCTTCCAAGGAGTAAGTGTCTTTTAATTTCATGGCTGCAGTCACCATCTGCAGTGATTTTGCAGCCCAAGAAAATAAAGTCTGACACTGTTTCCACTGTTTTTCCCTCTATTTCCCATGAAGTGATGGGACCAGATGTCATGATCTTAGTTTCCTGAATGATGAGCTTTAAGCCAACTTTTTCACTCTACTCTTTCACTCTCATCAGGAGGCTTTTTAGTTCTTCTAAGCTTTCTGCCATAATGGTGGTGTCATCCTCCTATCTGAGGTTATTGATATTCTGCCCAGCAGTCTTGATTCCAGCTTTTGCTTCATCCAGCCCAGCATTTCTCATGATGTATTCTGCATATAAGTTAAATATGCAGAGTGACAATATACAGCCTTGACATACTCCTTTTCCTATTTGGAACAAGTCTGTTGTTCCATGTCCAGTTCTAACTGTACCTTCCTGACATGCATATAGATTTCTCAAGAGGCAGGTCAGGTGGTCTGGTATTCTGATCTCTTTCAGAATTTTCCACAGTTTGTTGTGATCTACACAGTCAAAGGCTTTGGCATAATCAATAAAGCAGAAATATATGTTTTTTCTGGAATTCTCTTGCTTTTTCGATGATACAGCTGATGTTGCCAGTTTCGTCTCTGGTTTCTTTGCCTTTTCTAAACCCAGCTTGAACATCTGGAAGTTCATTTATTGCTGAAACCTAGCTTGGAGAATTTTGAGTATTACTTTGCTGGCACCACAGAGCTGCCAGAACTCACATAGGACTGGGCTATAGACTCTTGGAGGGCACAACAGAACCTTGTGCACCAGAACCCAGGAGAAAAGAACAGTGACCCCACAGGAGACTTGCCTGTGGGTGTCCGGGAGTCTCATAAAAGCTGTGGGTCAGTGGTTTCCTGCTGCAGGGTAGGAGGAATGGAATATAGCAGAATATGCATGGGATCTTTTGAGGGAGGTCACCATTATCTTCTTTATCTCAACCATAGTTTCAATTCAGTTCAGTAGCTCTGTTGTGTCTGACTCTTTGTGACCCCATGAACTGCAGCACGCCAGGCCTCCCTGTCCATCATAAACTCCCAGAATTTACTCAAACTCATCCCATTGAGTCGGTGATGCCATCCAGCCATCTCATCCTCTGTCTTCCCCTTCTCCTCCTGCCCCCAATCCCTCCAAGCATCAGGGTCTTTTCCAATGAGTCAACTCTTCGCATGAGGTGGCCAGTTTTGGAGTTTCAGCTTCAGCATCAGTCCTTCTAATGAACACCCAGGACTGATCTCCTTCAGGATGGACTGGTTGGATCTCCTTGCAGTCCAAGGGACTCTCAAGAGTCTTCTCCAACACCACAGTTCAAAAGCATCAATTTTTAGCCACCCAGCTTTCTTCACTGTCCAACTCTCACATCCATACATGACCACTGGGAAAACCATAGCCTTGACCAGACAGACATTTGTTGGCAAAGTAATGTCTCTGTTTTTTAATATGCCATCTAGGTTGGTCATGACTTTCCTTCCAAGAGGTAAGCGTCTTTTAATTTCATGGCTGCAGTCACCACCTGCAGTGATTTTTGAACCCCCCAAAATAAAATCTGACACTGTTTCCACTGTCTCCCCATCTATTTCCCATGAGGTGATGGGACCAGATGCCATGATCTTAGTTTTCCAAATGTTGAGTTTTAAGCCAACTTTTTCACTCTCTTCTTTCACTTTCATCAAGAGTCTTTTAAGTTCCTCTTCACTTTCTGCCATAAGGGTGGTGTCATCTGCATATCTGAGGTTATTGATATTCCTCCCGGCAATCTTAATTCCAGCTTGTGCTTCTTCCAGTCTAGCATTTCTCATGATGTACTCTGCATATAAGTTAAATATGCAAGGTGACAATATACAGCCTTGACGTACTCCTTTTCCTATTTGGAACCAGTCTGTTGTTCCATGTCCAGTTCTAATTGTTGCTTCCTGACCTGCATACAGGTTTCTCAAGAGCAGGTCAGGTGGTCTGAAATACCAGGGAGAGAACACAGCTCCACCTATCTACAGAAAATTGGATTAAAGATTTACTGAGCATGGCTCCGCCCATCAGAACAATACCCAGTATCCCCCCTCAGTCAGTCTATTCTGTCAGGAAGCTTTCATAAACCTCTTATCCTTCTCCATCAGAGGACAGACAGAATGAAACCACAATTACAGAAAACTAACCAATCTAATCACATGGACCACAGGCCTTGTCTAACTATGAAACTATGAGCCATGCCATGTAGGGCCACTCAAAACTGATGGGTCATGGTGGAGAGTTCTGACAAAATGTGGTCCCCTGGAGGAGGGAATGGCAAACCACTTCAATAGTCCTGCCTTGAGAACCCCATGAACAGTATGAAAAGGGGCCATGCTCAGTAAATCTTTAATCCAATTTTCTGTTGATGGGTGGGGCTGTGTTCCACCCCTGTGGTTTAGCCTGAGGGCAAACTATGGTAGGGGTAATGGTGGCAATGGAGAACTTCTTCAAAAGGACCCACTTCTACACTGTTGTATTCAGTGTCCCTGACCCCTTAGCAGGCTGCTGTCGACCCACATCTCTGCTGGAGACTCCTGGACTCTCACAGGCAAGTCAACCTCCTGTGGAGACATTGCTCCTTTCTCCTGGCTCCTAGCATGCACCAGGTTTGTTTGTGCCCTCCAAGAATTTCTTTTCACAGTCATGTGGAAGTTCTGTAATCAAATCCCACTGGCCTCTGAAGTCAATATGCCACTGAATATGGAAAGTCGAGCAGCTCCCACAGGACTAGGAAAGGTCAGTTTCACACCAATCCCAAAGAAAGCCAAAGAATAATTTGAATATTCTTTGCACATTCTACTGCACAATTGCACTCATCTCACACACTAGCAAAGTAATTTTCAAAATTCTCCAAACCAAGCTTCAACAGTATGTGAACTGAAAACTTCCAGATGTTAGAGCTGGATTTAGAAAAAGGCAGAGGAACCAGAGATCAAATTGCCAACATCTGTTGGATCATCCAAAAAGCAAGATAATTCCAGAAAAACATCTACATCTGTTTAATTGACTATGCCAAAGATTTTGACTGTGTGATCATGCCAAAGCTGTTGACTGTGTGGATCACACCAAATTTTGTAAAATTCTTCAAGAGATAGGAATACCAGACCAGCTTGCCTCCCTCCTGAAAACATGTATGCAGGTCAAGAAGCAACGGTTGGAACTGGACATGGATCAAGGGACTGGTTAAATAAGTAGGACTGGGAAATAAGTAGGTCAAGACTGTATGTTGTCACCCTGCTTATTTAACTTATATGCAGAGTACATCATGGGAAATGCCAGACTGGATGAAGCACAAGTTGGAATCAAGATTTCTTGGAGAAATGTCAATAACCTCAGATATGCAGATGATACCACCCTTATGGCAGAAAGCAAAGAGGAACTAAACAGCTTCTTGATGAAAGTGAAAGAGGAAAGTGAAAAAGCTGCCTTAAACTCAACATTCAAAAAAGTAAGATAATGACATCTGATCCAAGCACTTCATCACAGATAGGTGGGGAAACAATGGAAATAGTGACAGCCTTTATTTTCTTGGGCTCCAGAATCACTGCAGATGGTGACTGCAGCTATGAAATTAAAAGATGCTTGCTTCTTTGAAGAAAAGCTATGGCCCACCTAGACAGTATATTAAAAAGCAGGAAAAGAAAATAAAAAATAAAAAGCAGAGACATTACTTTGCTGACAAAGGCCCATCTAGTCAAAGCTATGGTTTTTCTAATAGTCATGTATGGATGTGAGAGTTGGACCATAAAGAAAGCTGAGCACGGAAGAATTGATGGTTTTCAACCACAGTATTGGAGAAGACTCTTGAGAGTCCCTTGGACTTCAAGGAGATCCAACTAGTCCATCCTAAAAGAGATCAGTCCTGAGTGTTCATTGGAAGGACTGATGCTGAAGGTGAAGCTCCAATACTTTGGCCACCTGATGCAAAGAACTAATTCATTTGGGAAAAAAAAAAAAAAAAACCTGATGCTTGGGAAGATTGAAAGAGGGAGGAGAAGGGGACAACAGAGGATGAAATGGTAGGATTACATCACCTACTCAATGGACATGAGTTTGAGTAAGCCCTGGGAGCTGCTGAGGAACAGGGAAGCCTGGCATGCTGCAGTTCATGGGGTCACAAAGAGCCGGACACAACTGAGCAACTGAACTGAATTGATGCATGGTGAATGATGAATCAAGGTCTAAGGGATTTTGTTGGAGTGGTCTTTAGTAAGTACACTTTTCTTACTTGAATTGTATACACGTGTATACACATTATATGAAATTCATGGAGATGAGAGTATACCTAGTGGTATTTCAGCACTACCACTATAACCTCCTTATTCCTGTCATTTGTGTACAAAAGAAAGAATGCTTCTGTTCATCTCTGATTTATTCTATTTTTTTCTTTAAACACAACAAACAGGAGTATCAGTTTCATAAGTATGTTTCAAGATAATTCAGTGCATGTATTCTGCCTAAAAGTTCATTTCTTTCAGTTTTGTTATATCAAATTTACACAAAATAAAATTCATTCATGTAAAGCATTCCATCTGCTAAAGTTTGATCAATGTAAAAGAAGTGTAAGCACCACCACTATCTAGTTTTAGAACACTGCCACACACCCTAGACACTCTTTCATACTCTTCTGGAGTTAATTTCATCTTCAGATCCTTGGTGTCTGAGAATGACTATTATGCCTCATATAATTTCATGACTTCCCTGGTGGCTGAATGGCAAAAAAATCTGCCTGAAATGCAGGAGACCCAGGTTTTATCCCTGGTTGGGAAGATCCCCTGGAGAATAAAATGGCAACCCACTCCAGTATTCTTGCCTGGAGAATCCTATGGACTGAGAAGACTTGTGGGCTGAATATACCTTCAGTTCAGTTTGGTCACTCAGTTGTGTCCAACTCTTTGAGACCCCAGGAACTGCATCACTCCAGGATTCCCTGCCCATCACCAGCTCCCAGAGCTTTCTCAAACTCATGTCCATCAAGTTGTTAATGCCATCCAATTATCTCATCCTTTGTCATCTCCTCCTCTTTCCTTCAGTCTTTCCAAGCATCAGGGTCTGTTCCAAAGAGTCAGTTCTTCTTTTCCTGTTAGTCTTTCCCATCACTGAATGGCAAGGGACATTGATAGTTTTATTCCAGACTATTTTTTTTCTAAGAATATTTGCTATCACAAACCCTGGGAGATAGAGATAATGGATCCCTCAAAAACAGGCAGTTTTGTTTTGTGATCAGAATAATATAGATAATGTCTCTGTCCAGGACAAATTTTGAGCAGGTTTTCCAGTAGAACATTGTAAGATTAGGTGTTAAGCAACTCAGGGTTCCTAAGCTGTGACATAAAACCCTTGTGTGTTAGGCATCAATGTACACCACTTTACATCACCCCCACAACACTTGGACACAAGAATAGATGCAAGTGTGCAGGTTAGGCAGCTTACTCTGCTGTGAGTAAAAATGTCTTTGCCTCTGACCTAGGAGTCTATGTCTTATGCCACCATCTATAGACCTGTAGCACTTTAATTTACCAGCCTACAAGTAAAGAAAATTCTAAAACTCTTCCCAGTTCTTGACCTCTTGGTCTCACAAAGCTTACCTTCCAGTACAGGGAGACACATACTAATACAGTAAACAATTAGGTGTTAGTCCTGCAGGTCATGGAGCATGATGAAAAATAATAATGCATATAAAGGGAATAGAATGGTGGTAGTGGATGCCCTTTTAAATGAGGTGATCCAACATTGAGCAGAAAATTAAAGGAATTAGGAGAGTGAGATATGCAAATATTCCAAACAGATGGCTACTTCTTTATGTAAATCCCCAAATTGCTTTAGTTGGAAATATTTTAGTTGTACAGCTTGAATTTGTTTAACCAGATGCATGTATTAGCTTTCTTAAAAAAAAAAAAAAAAGAAAGAAAGACAGAAATTAGACTTAGTGGAAAAAAAAAATAAAATGAGCCAAAAGAATAAACAAACAAACAAACAAACAAATAATCTAAAAGGACTTAATTGAGGTACGGCTAAGATATTCTAGATAGGGAGAGATCTAAGCAAATAAATAATGAAAATGATTTTGCCATTGTTAACAGTAAAATAATTTTCTTAGGCTTTTTTCCTGTCCTAATTTATATCCCCATATTTTTATTTTCATTTAGTTTATAAATGTATGTCTTCAAGATGATGTCAATTAAAATGTGTAGTTTTACTTTGAGTAGATAAAGTACTATCTAAAGTATTTGAGTAGATAAAGATACAAGATATACTATCCTCCTACTTATTCTTAATAAGTAACATTGTACATTTTGAAATAAACCACAGTGAAAATACTGTTTCTATGTTTTGTTGGGGAAAAAGAATGAACAGATGTATAAAACCTGAGATTCTAGGACCACAGAAGAAATTGGATTACAGGTGTAAATTTCAACACGTTGCTAGCATCCCAATGTACATAAGGTATTACCAGATGTTTTTCCTATGTCTAGCAAATTTTTCATAGGGTTTTCATAGGGTTAATGATATTTTGCATCACAAATGCTTTTTGTTGTGACTTTTTCTGCATTATTTTAAAGAAGTAGATGTACAAGATATTTTATAGTCTTAGGTTAAAATTCTTTCACATCTTTTCATATTCACAATACATTTATTCACTAATTTTACATTCTTTTTGTAAAAACTTGCAACTCTATTGACTTATTTATTTTCCACTGCAAAGCTTTTAGATATTTAAAATTGCTCCTGCTTAGGTTCTTAAAATTGAAGATCATTTTTCATGTAAAATATGAGATGATAAGAACATAATGAGAACTTGCAGAAATAAGCAACTTTTATTTAAGAGGAAATGCTTTATGATTTGCATTGAATCTATTACCCTAAAATATATACTGTTGGCTGAAATGAGCATAGATGAAGAATGAGAAATCTCATTCACTGTGCATCATTTACATATTCAATCCTCGGGCATCTCCATTGCTACAAAAATCTATTTAAATGTGTTTGGCTTTTTCAGGATGTCCTTTTAAAGATGCTACAGAATGTGGAAGTTTTAATACTTTGGTAAAACACATAAACCTGTTTCCTCCAACTCACACATACACACACATTTAAGTTCTTTGATAATATAAAGGAAAAAAAAATGATGAATTGGTATTTTATTGATGCAAACTAGCAGAGTACAAGTGCTTATGATGTCACCCAACTGATTTGTCTGGGAAGAAGGCTAGCCTTGATACATTGTTTCCTACCCCATACTGGTGAGGACACAGGTTCATCTGGGCAATTTGATGGAAAAGAAAATGAACAAAAGCTCATTTGGAAATAGGAAAACTCTGGCCAAGATTCTCTGATCTGTGGAGCTGACATGCCTTAGGACTTGGTATATTTTCATCTCTACTCTCCATACATCTAGTGGTGGTTGAACATCCTTTGTATTTGGGGGTTATTTTTGTGATTTTATTACATTTCAGTATCCATCTCTTCTCGGTGGGAAACACTCTGGGCTTTTGTGGTGGTAAAGGCATGTCACTCTCAATAACTAGTGGAGCTAGATGTCTGATTCTACCTCATGTTGGGTGGGCAGTAAGCCTCTAAGAGAGAGTCTGATCCCAGAACTCTCTGTAACTGGCTCCTCTTTGGAGCCATTAACTAGAAAAATTCTTAAATAAAATAAAATTCCACAGAAACATAGAGAAAGGGAAAATGCATGAACTATACTCTAGATAAACAGAGAAAAACTTTAGTGTGTTGCAGTTCAAGAATTAAAAGCTACAAAGGAGAACCACTAAAACAGAGAAAATCAAATTGGTGTTTTTTTCTGAAGAGAGTAGTAAGATGAAAAATGTGTTATATCCTGAAGGTTATTCCAGTTTTTGTGTGAAGACACTCTGTATGATATAAGAATGTATAAGAATGCAGTGTTTTGCAAATACTTTGTTGCGTGTGTGTGTGTGTGTTTAACTGCACTCTATGTGTTGTTTAGATGATTTAGTAAAACTGAGAATTTTTTAAAAATATCTGGCAATGGAAAAAAGCCTAACAAACATAAAGTTGTATGAATTTGGGAGAGCAGGATAATTTTAGATTGTGTAAAAAGGTAAATATATATATAGGAAAATGCAATGAAGCATACTGAAACAAATACTGCTTATTCAAAATTCCAAAGTTGTAACATATTACACATTTCCTAATTCTGCTGTTGTTCAGTCCTTAAGTCATGTCTGACTCTTTGTGACCCATGAATCACAGTACATGAGGCTTCACTATCACTCAGAGTTTGTCCAAATCCATGTCCATAGAGTTGGTGATGCTATCTCATCCTTTGTAACCCCCTTCTCTTCTTGTCCTTAATCTTTGCAAGCATTGGAGTCTTTTCCAGTGAGTTGGCTCTTAACATCAGATGGTCAAAGTATTGGAGCTTCAGCTCCAGTATCAGTCCTCCCAATGACTGCTTAGTGCCTAATTCTATAAAGACACAAATAGATGGTGGTGTGTGATTAATTAATCAAATCTAAAATTAAACAACCAAACCTCTGTGTGTGTCTGTTTATGTGTACATACACCTATATACACACATCGTTCTGGAAGCAGAGTATTGATGTAAGCTTAGCACAATCCTAGAACTATGAAGACCAACTGAGAGGGAGAAGAAATAATGTATTCCTTAATAATTTTACCAATGGTAATTTTGGTTGAGAATTTTGATTGAAAAATGAAGATTCTTATAATAGGATTAGATGATTTAGGGTTCAGGTAAAACTGAAATGTAATCAATTTGCTAGAATGTCAAGTTGTCCAATTGCCTAAGTTTTGGCTCCATTCTGCCTTCTGTTTCCTCATCCTGTTAGTTCTCTATACTAAAATGCATGTCAATCAACCTCTCTCGCCACTCCACGCCCAACTCCAAGTTCAAAAACAGCTTCTTGCTTTTTTTTTCTCTTAACTTCATAGAAGTTATCAAATTTAGTTGTTATTAGCTACAGAGAACTGCAGTAATCCTTTTGGTTGAATAAATCCTTCACTTTGATATATTGAACTGCCCTCAAATAACCCAATTGATTCACACCATCTGTTTCTTGCCAGGACTGATACAGAGTAATGGATTGTGATATCGTGCATCTATTGAGAAGTAAGTAATTTGGCCAATGGGACAATGAATAACTTTGAAGGAAAGTGAAATGTTTTTGGAAATGGTTTTGAGGAAAATATAGAAGAAAGAATGAAATATTTTCAAAACTATAATTTAAGTGAAAAATATTTTGGCTTTTTTTGTATCATAAAGTGCCAAGACAAATATAACACTGCAGAAGTATACCATTCATTTAGGAGCATAATGTCATCCGTTTTTGTTTCCATGACTACCTGCTTAAAAAAGTGAGAGTCTCTTCAAATAAGATATATTCCCACTACTTCAGAAGTAATGTTATATTATATAACCACTGTCCTCTTATTCTTATAGGTATCACTTTCAGAACAAAACCAGTAGTGCACATATTGACATATGTTTTACTCTTTACTTATATTTATGTTGAAAATAAAAATACATATTTTGACTACAATCAATAAACTGAAAATATATGGTTTAAATTCTTCCTTTCATACTATTTCAAAAATTGCCCAAATATTTTTATAGATATGTCATTAAATTGATTAGTTAAATGACCAAAAAGAGTGTAAGAGGGTCGTGAATGTCAGAAAAAAAAATGCAAATTAAAACCAAAAAGAGATACCAGTACATACTCAGCAGAATTGCTCAAAATAGTCAAAACTATCAAGTGAAGACTAAGATGTGAAGTTTACTTTTATTCTGATCTACTATTCTTATTCTCTAACTAAAGAAGGGTAATGTTATCATTTGTTTTAACCTTCACTTTAATGACAGTGTCAAGAGTGCCCTGGAGTTACAGAGGATACTCAACTATCTCTTAAATGACTAACAGCCCTATTTACTTGGGGCATCCTTTCATTTCTCATGCAAACAAACATACATACATGGAGGCACTTCTGCAAGTTTTCCTGCTCTGGGTATGAGTTTATTTAATCATTAAACAAAGAAAGAAGAAGTGAAAGTGTTAGTTGCTCAGTCATGTCTGACTCTTTGCAACCCCATGGACTGTGGCCTGCCAGGCTCCTCTGTCCATGGAATTTTCCAGGCAAGAATACTGGAATACTGGAGTGGACAGCCATTACACTCTCCAGGGGATCTTCCTAACTCAGGGACTAAACACAGATCTGCTGCATTGCAGATGGATTCTCTACTGCCTGAACCACCCAAACCATAAGTAAAGTAAGAGAGCAACTCTTACTTTACATGGAACTTACTTTACATGATACATGGAACTCTCTATAATACCCTAGCAGTGAGACAGGTCAACTCATGTCCCTAACATGCTTTATATATATATATATATATATATATATCTTTTTTAAACCTTATCATAGGAGATCACAGCTAAAAATGATGAAGCAACTACAGATAGAGTCTGCCACCAGCTTCAACTCATTAGTTCAGACTCTTATTAGACTATTAAGGAAAAGTATAGAGTGGAAGATGGCTAAACCACTATCCAGAGAGGAGAAAAAAAAAAAAAATAGCGGGGCTGGAAACTGTCTGGGTCCTTGATTGCTGGTTGTTTTGGACCTGTTTGTAGATTGTTGTTGTTGTTTCCTAAGGAGCTTGGACCTCTGCAACAGATACAGAATCTCTATCCTCTACCCTTCCCCCTGTCCACCTCTCCCTAGGGAAAATAGAACCTTAGGGTCTTTGGCCTTGGGCTGTTTGGCGACCTGATTCATCATGACCTGAAGTTACTATCTGAGTGATGGGACTGGGTTACTCAGCAAAGTGTCACTTGGGTACAGTCAGTGTGAATGGGAGGGGATGAGGGGTGGTGGGAGCAACTAGAGAAGAAACACTGGTCAATAGCAGGAAGATGGGATGTGTGAATTGAGAGGGTCAGCAGGAAAATCCAATATTCCTGTTGGGTCAGGAATGGTGAGATGAATTTGCAAATGGAAAATAAATTAGTTTAAGATGTGAAGGAATGTAGTGGTGATGAAGTTTATTTTTATTCTGATCTACTATTCCTATTCTCTAACTAAAGAAGAGTAATGCTGTCATTGTTCCTTTGTTTTAACCTTCACTGTCACTTTAATGACAGTGTCAAGAGCACCTTGGAGTTAGAGAGGACACTCAACTATCCCTTAAATGACTAAACAGCCCTATTTGCTGTTACACCCCTATAGCTAGTCACACACACACACACACACACACACACACACACACACACACACACAGAAGCTCTGTACCCTTATTCAGAAACTGGAACCTCTCAGGAACACTCCTTTCCTGAAGCCCAGTGCCCAGACTGGGTTCCTTTAGGACATCTAAGACCTTGGCTGGGTGGTGAGCTTGGGGGACCTGGGCTCTACTTTCTATTTCTCCCAACTTGTTTCCAAACTCCTCATCCCATCCAAGTCTAGGAATAAGGCTTAAAACCTCAATAAATAATACCATATTGCTTTAAAAAAATCTTATCACATTTTTGGAGTAATCTTGATATATATTCACTTTCTACTCATTTTCTCCCTATTTTACCCAGATAACTAAGAAAATACTGGTTATTTTACTCATGTTTTCTTTATTATCAGCATACCTGACAAATAATCAGAATTTTAAGACAAAATACCTTGACACATTAATAAATAAATATTATCATCAAATAGATATTAGGAGTAGAGCAGGAAAGCAGGATATACAAATAAAGTACAAATTAAATCACATTTGAAATAACTTTTTTCTACTTTGAAAAAATCAATCATAAACACAATCAAAAGAATCAAGGTGCATGGCCACAAATCTGATATCAGACTAACAATACAGAAGTCTTTCAGGTACAGAGGTAATCAGATCTAAAGAGCATGTATAGCTAGACAAAAATAGGACCATTTTGCTTTCATGCAGAAGTTCTTATAGATTTGCATAGAATCTCAGGGCAAATTTGAAAAAAAAAAAAAATTACAAAACAAACAGAAAACATACCTCGCTGGTAAATTTCAGAGAATGAGGGAAAATAAATTTTATATTCAATCCACAACCTACTTTACTGTCTATTGCTCTAAGGGTTCTCCTTCCAAACACCCAGTTGAGTTTTTCCTTTCTAATTGCTACAGCAACCCTGTATGTCTGCCTAATACAATCTGACATTATGGAATAAAGATCTGAATTATCCCTTATGGTGTCAGTGTTACCGAAAGATATGTATGTAGGGTCTGGCTGCTTGCCACTCAAAAGCCAGTAAACAGGCTGGGTTGATGAAAAGGAAAGTTTGCTTTGTTTCAGATGCCAGCAACTGTGGGGGGAGAATGACAGACATCTGTCTAAAGGCCTATCCTGCCACCCCCCAGGCAAGCACGGTGTGAGAGCCTTTATAGACAAAGTGGGGGGCAGTTATATGCAGAAACAATACAGTCATCTTCAAATTGGTCATCAGTGGTCTGACCAGCATCATCTTGGTTGCTTTAGGTGCAGTTGGTCTTCAATTCCGGGGTGCACTTGTTCTCATTTCTTTGCAGTCAATTCTGGGAACTGTGGTATCTTGTGTCCTGGGTACAGTCTGGTATCATGTAGTTAACTCCTCCACCTGGTTTTTGGTATCTACAAGACAGCTCACAGGATGTGGCTCAGAATATTATCTATAGCCCGTGAAAAAGAACTAAAAGTCCTTGACTATCCTCAATGACTACATTATTATTACTTAGTCTCCTTGGCTGTTTTCTTTTGTTTCATAATTTCTCACTTCTCTGATAAAACTTATTCTTTGACTAAAATTTTCCACGGGCAAAAGGCAGGCAGAAGATGTGGAGTGGGGTGGGCGGGCAAGGATCACAGAGTCCTGCTCTGTTTCATCAGGTCTTGAGGCTACAGGGAAATTGAAACATTTGTTCATCACGCATGGAATAAACATGTCATGCAACTTACATTTCCACTTATAATGTGCTGTATTTGATTTAATTTGCTTCACCACATTATCAGCCTAAGTAGCTCCTTGGAGCTTAAAGATGTGTTAACTGTTTTCCAGGCTTTGTATTCATTCTGCTTATTTAAATTTCTTTATTATGTTCTGTTTATTTATTTAGTTAGTTTCTGCCTTGCTGCATGGCTTACAGGATCTTAGATCCCCAGCCAGGGACCAAACCCTGGCCCATGGCAGTGAAAGCTTGGAGCCTTAACCACTGGTGTGTATGCATGCTAAGTCGCTTCAGTCATGTCTGACTCTTTATGACCTTATGGACTGCAGCCTGCCACAGTCCTCTCTCCATGGGATTATCTAGACAAGAATACTGGAGTGGGTTGCCATGCTCTCCTCCAGAGGATCTTCCTGACTCAGGGACTGAACTCAAGTCTCTTGAGACTCCTGTATTGGCAGGCAGATTCTTTACCACTAGTGCCACCTGGAAAGCTATATCTGTGTATATATAACTATATATGTATCATTGAATATGTGTGTGCTTAAATTTTGTATTTAAAATAATGAATATTTTATATACTTTTTGTACCTTTGTTTGTGTGTATATTTCTTATATGAGTCGTCACAAGTGGAATTTATTGTTGTTTTTTTCATTTTCACATGTAACAGATCATGAGCCAGTGCTTTAAAATTTATGGGAGAAAAATGATATCAATATGATTCATTTTTTAACTTTGGAAGATACTAACAGATATTATGTTTGGGTGCTGCTATACATTATTAAACAAAACTTGTTGATCTGATATATAATCTTTCCTTCTTTCTTTCTATGACTCCATTTATTTTGAAAAGTGAGTGAAGAAAGCTGCTGTTTCAGCAAACAGATCAATTTATAAACTCACAGGGAAAATTTCACATCTATATTGTATATAACATCACAAAATGAGATTCATTATAAGCTATATTTTTATAATAATCTTAAATGGGACAGATGACAGTTTATTTCTGTTACTTTGAGTATAATAGTTTTATAATAGTTTAATTTTTATATCAACCTTCCTACTTAAGGTAAAATTTGCTAAATTATTGATATAATTCTCATAATTTATTTCTTTAAATCTTCTCTTTGCAATTATAAATTTGGTGTTTGAAATATAAAGCATACTTTATAATTACTAAAGTTTGTTATGCTGATATATTATCTGTTAAATTTTATATGCAAAACTCAACTTCATTACCCACTGAGATAAACAAGAGACATATTAGATTCTTCCAATAAATCATAATTAATCACACATGGAATCATAGTGAGTCACAATAAAAGATTGCCTGTATTACTTCACTAATACAAATAGTAAAATGGCAATTTAAATATTTCATAAAATATATTCTTTTGGGTATACATTCACTTCCCCAAAGCTCTAATCTATATTATTTTTATGTACAGTCATCATTTACTTTGAATGTTGTTGAAAAAGATAAATGCCAAGCAAAACTGCTGTCAAAAGTAATCAAAATGTCAATTTATTACAATATTGGGTAAATTAAGTTACTTAAAGTTTTCCCAAAGGAGAATGTGAACAGGGTCACTGAACTGTAAGAAATATGCAGAATGAAAGATATTTTCCCTCCCCGGGATCCAGCTGTCATTTTCTATTTCATTTTTGTTGTCGTTGTTCAGTCACTAAGTCACGTCCAACTCTCTGCAAACCCATGGGCTGCACCATGCCAGGCTCCTCTGTCCTCCACTACCTCCCAGACTTTGCTCAAATTCATGTCCGTGGAGTCAGTGATGCTATCTAATTACCTCATCCTCTGTCATCCCCTTCTCCACTTGCCTTCTATCTTTCCCAGCATCAGGGTCTTTTCCAACTAGTTGGCTCTTAACATCAAGTGGCCAAAGTATTGGAGCTTCAGCTTCAGCATCAGTCCTTCCAATGAATATTCAGGGTTGATTTCCTTTAGGACTGACTGGTTTGCTCTCCTTGCAGTCCAAGGGACTCTCAAGAGTCCTCTGCAGCACCACAATTCAAAATCATCAGTTCTTTTACACTCAGCTTTCTCTATGGTCCAAGTCTCACATCCATACATGACTATGAGAAAAACCATAGCTTTGATTATAAGGACCTTTGTTAGCAAAGCGATGTCTCTGATTTTTAATATGCTATGTGTCTTTTCATTTTAACCCCTAATATATCACATAACTCTATCATAAATCCTTGTCTAATGGAAATATTTGAATCCACATAAATTTGAGTTATTTGAACTCTATTCAAATATGAATTCATCTCTTTAATCATCCTTCCCTTTATTTTTGAAATAAAGACTAATATCAGGGGAAAAAAGAATGGATATATCTTTAAAATTAGGAGAAATTCCAGGTCTTTATTATGTGACTGAGAAGCAGAATATTCCGTTTGTGTTTCTTTCCGAATATACTCGGCTTCCAAATGCTTCTGGCCACATGCATTGCTATCATTTGAATCTGAGCCACATTCATTATTGCAAAATCCTCTCAGATTTTCCTGTCTTTTCAATTGCTCCCCTGTATGAAATTCTTACCACAATAATCAGATGGAGGCTTTCTAAATGGAGGTCTAATTACGCTGGGCTCAAAATTGTAAAACAGTTCTTCGTTTATTCAAAGAAAAGACAGTCCTTAAGCAATCCCACCTTCTGTGATTCAGCCACTACTCACTCCCCCAATGAGCTTATCTCTTTTCAGAGTTTCCTTTTGTGATTTCCTCTATAGCCACACTGATCCTCTCTGGGTCCTTCAAGGAACCAAACATTGTCACCAGCTTATAGCCTTTGCACTGGCTCTTCCCAGGGTTAACCCACATCTTGAAATCTACTTGAAGCATTGCCTTCACAATAAGGTCTCTTACATTGAACTCCATTATTATATATAAGTTCCTATTTCTAGCTCGCCTCCCCCTCATTCTTTCTCAACTCTGTTTTATTTACCTGAGTAACCATAATGTTTGGTATTCTAGATAACTTATTCTTATATTTAATGTTTATTTTGTGTTCTATCCAGCCAGAATAAAAACTCTTTCAGGGCAAAGACGCCTCTCATTTTTATTCATCAATGGGTCCTAAGCACCTCAAAGAGTTTCTGGCATATATAAATGGGTGCATACCTCAAAATTATTGTATGTTAAAAGAATATTATATACAATGCTTTCAAAACATGCTTTGAGGAAGTATCATATATACATTTTTAGTTTTAGAGTAATTTAACTAGTACTGTGTATATATGGTCATTCAGTCATGTCCAACTCCACCATGCCATGACTGCAGCCCACCAGATTTCTCTGTCCATGAGATTTTGCAGGCAAGAATACAAGAGTCAGTTACCATTTCCTACCCCAGGGGGAGTTCCCCACCCAGGAATCAGACCCATGTCTCCTGCATCTCCTGCATTGGCAGGTGGATTCTTTATGCTGAGCCACCTGCAAAGCCAACTAGTATTATAAATAAACACAAATCTCTAATATGGTGGTAATCTGATATAGAAGCAGTTTAATGGTGTTGGTCGCTCAATCCTTGTGACCCCATGGACCACAGCCAGCAAGGCTTCTCTGTCCATGGATTTCTCTAGGCAAGAATACTGGAGTGGGTTGCATTTCCTTCTCCCTTAGAAGAAGCTTAACAAAGGTTATTTAATATACAGAAATGTAAAGTTGTTACAATAGGTTTGTTAAAAAGGAAAGGAGATATGCCAATAAAATGGACAACTTGGAAGAAATGGACAAGTTCTTAGAGAAGTATAACTTTCCAAAACTGAATCAGGAAGAAATAGAAGATCTTAACAAACCCATCACAAGCAAGGAAATCCAAACTGTAATCAGAAATCTTCCAGCAAACAAAAGCCCAGGACCAGATGCCTTCACAGCTGAATTTTACCAAAAATTTAGAGAAGAGCTAACACCTATCTTACTCAAACTCTTCCAGAAAATAGCAGAAGAAAGTAAACTTCCAAACTCATTCTTTGAGGCCACAATCACCTTAATTCCAAAACCAGACAAAGATGCCACAAAAAAAGAAAACTACAGGCCAGTATCACTGATGAACATAGATGCAAAAATCCTTAACAAAATCCTAGCAAACAGAATCCAACAACATATTAAAAAAATCATACACCATGACCAAGTGGGCTTATCCCAGGAATCCAAGGATTCTTTAATATCCACAAATCAATCAATGTGATACACCACATTAACAAATTGAAAGATAAAAACCATATGATTATCTCAATAGATGCAGAAAAAGCCTTTGACAAAATTCAACATGCATTTATGATCAAAACTCTCCAGAAAGCAGGAATAGAAGGAACATACCTCAACATAATCAAAGCTATATATGACAAACCCACAGCAAGCATTACCCTCAATGGGGAAAAATTGAAAGCATTTCCCCTAAAATCAGGAACAAGACAAGGGTGCCCACTCTCACCACTTCTATTCAGCATAGTTTTGGAAGTGTTGGGCACAGCAATCAGGGCAGAAAAAGAAGTGAAAGGAATCCAGATAGGAAAAGAAGAAGTGAAACTCTCACTGTTTGCAGATGACATGATCCTCTACATAGAAAACACTAAAGACTCTACCAGAAAATTACTAGAGCTAATCAACAAATATAGTAAAGTTGCAGGATATAAAATTAACACACAGAAATCTCTTGCATTGTATACACTAACAATGAGAAAACAGAAAGAGAAATTAAGGAAACAATACCATTCACCATTGCAACAAAAAAATAAAATACTTAGGAATATATCTACCTAAAGAAACAAAAGACTTATACATAGAAAACTATAAATCACTGATGAAAGAAATCAAAGAGGACACAAACAGATGGAGAAATATACCGTGTTCATGGATTGGAAGAATCAACATTGTCAAAATGGCCATACTACCCAAAGCAATCTACAGATTCAATGCAATCCCTATCAAGCTACCAAAGGTATTTTTCACAGAACTACAACAAATAATTTCACAATTTGTATGGAAATACAAAAAACCTCGAATAGCCAGAGTAATCTTGAGAAAGAAGAATGGAACTGGAGGAATCAACCTGCCTGACTTCAGACTATATTACAAAGCCACAGTCATCAAGACAGTATGGTATTGGCACAAAGACAGATATATAGATCAATGAATCAGAATAGAAAGCCCAGAGATAAATCCACAAGCATATGATCACCTTATCTTCGACAAAGGAGGCAAGGATATACAATGGAAAAAAGATAGCCTCTTTAACAAGTGATGCTGGGAAAATTGGTCAACCACTTGTAAAAGAATGAAACTAGAACACTTAACACCATACACAAAAATAAAGTCAAAATGGATTAAAGATCTAAATGTAAGACCAGAAACTACAAAACTCCTAGAGGAGAACATAGGCAAAACACTCTCCGACATAAATCACAGCAGGATCATCTATGACCCAAATCCCAGAATATTAGAAACAAAAGCAAAAATAAACAAATGGGACCTAATGAAACTTAAAAGCTTTTGCACAGCAAAGGAAACTATAAGCAAGGTGAAAAGACAGCCCTCAGATTAGGAGAAAATAATAGCAAACGAAGCAACAGACAAAGGATTAATCTCAAAAATATACAAGCAACTCCTCCAGCTCAACTCCAGAAAAATAAATGATCCAATAAAAAAATGGGCCAAAGAACTAAACAGACACTTATCCAAGGAAGACATACAGATGGCTAAGAAACACATGAAAAGATGCTCAACATCACTCATTATCAGAGAAATGCAAATCAAAACCACAATGACGTACCATTACACTCCAATCAGGATGGCTGCTATCCAAAAGTCTACAAGCAATAAATTCTGGAGAGGGTGTGGAGAAAAGTGAACCCTCTTACACTCTTGGTGGGAATGCCAACTAGTACAGCCACTATGGAAAACAGTGTGGAGATTTCTTAAAAAACTGGAAATAGAACTTCCATATGACCCAGCAATCCCACTTCTAGGCATACACACCAAGGAAACCAGATCTGAAAGAGACACGTGCACCCCAATGTTCATCGCAGCACTGTTTATCATAGCCAGGACATGGAAGCAACCTAGATGCCCATCAGCAGACGAATGGATAAGGAAGCTGTGGTACATATACACCATGGAATATTACTCAGCCATTAAAAAGAATTCATTTGAATCAATTCTAATGAGATGGATGAAACTGGAGCCCATTATACAGAGTGAAGTAAGCCAGTAAGATAAATACCATTACAGTATACTAACACATATATATGGAATTTAGAAAGATGTTAATGATAACCCTATATGCAGAACAGAAAAAAAAAAGACACAGATTTATAGAACAGTCTTTTAGACTCTGTGGGAGAAGGCGAAGGTAGGATGTTTCAAGAGAACAGCATCGAAACATGTATATTATGTAGGGTGAAACAGATCACCAGCCCAGGTTGGATGCATGAGACAAGCGCTCGGACCTGGTGCACTGGTAAAACCTAGAGGGAGCGGGTGGAGAGGGAGGTGGGAGGGGGGATTGGGATGGGGAACATATGTAAATCCATGGCTGATTCATTTCAATGTATGACGAAATTCACTACAAATAAAAAAAAAAAAAAAAAAAGGAAAGGAGATGAGGGTTTTTTTTTTGTTTGTTTTTTGTTTGTTTTTTTTTTTTTTTTGAGAAGAAATGGAGGAACCAAAGGAATACTGTGTTTTACAGAGTTACTAATACAACGTTACTAATCACTGTTATTCCCAGTGATTAGAAGCAGCCAATACCCCCAGGGTGGAAGTCTCAAACCTACACCAGATGCTGCATTTTATATAGTGATACAGAAGAATTTCTATGTCAGCTCAAGCTAGAATTGCCAAAATGTGTTTGCTGGATGGCTAGACTCCAGAATTACCCAACTGCTATTGCTCTTTCAGCAACTTAAAGCATCTTCTATCAACTGCCTGATGTTTAAGCCAGTGTTAGAAACATACATTTCTGTCCATCTCCTTATGTTCTACTGACATAATTGAACAGAAATTCTCTGAAAAGAGACTCTAAAAAGTATGATTTGTAGATTTCCTTATATAGCAGAGAAGAGTTCATATGAGACTGAGAAACAATGGAAAATAGCCAACCCATCAACCAACTACTAACAATTAAACAAAATATCTTTTTTTGGCATATACTCTGTCAATGAGTTATGGGGACATTTTCATGTTAATTATTATTTTTTGCCGTTTTTTGTTTTTTTTTTTTTTTCCTATTACATAAGTATAAGTTGAGAAATGAGGAGGTCACAGAAACACATTCCAGTATTCTTGCCTGGAGAACCTAATGGACAGTGGAACCTGGTGGGCTATAGTCCAAAGGGTTCCCAAGAATCAGACATGACTGAAGTGACTTAGCATGCATGCATGCAAGTTAAGAAACAAGTAACATTAAAAACATGAAGTGTTTTTGCCATGTGAAATTTCCAGAATCATTTCACTTTTACCAAACAATGACTTTCATTTGCATTTCCTTCAATTGGTGGCAAAATATGGTAGCTTTAATGAATCTCATCATTGCTACTTTTTCAATTTTATAATGCTCAGTTAGCATTAAATAGCATGTTTTAGGCCACCAGATTTGACAACTTTTTAAAAAGATTAAGTATGTTTGATCACTAGACTGGCTTCCTGAGATTTCAGTTTTGTGGACACATTTTCCATCACCAATTACATTGTAAATTACACTTTCTAGAATAGCAAACATAGTTGGATATTTCCTGAGATGTGTAGAAGCAAGATTATTTCCTCATTAAGCAGAAGTAATATCCACATGGAAACACTAACATGCCAAACATGCATACTAGAAAACAGATTTATGCACGTTGAATATTTATAAACATTATTATATGCAGTTTTCTTGCCAATCTTCTAATCCTCTCTACACAAATCAAAAACTTTACATAATCTTTCCTTGAAAAAAATATAAAATCAGAAGTAAGAGATGAAGAATTCATGAGGAAATGGTATCACCTTTAAAACAAAGAGATTATTAGTCAAACAGTAATTCACAAGCACTTATAAATTTCCAACTTGAGATAAACCAGGACAGTTTAATAAGCAAATGTTTCAATCAAGATTCTTGTCTCTCTCTCAGAAAATACAACTATATAAAACAGGAATCAAAGCTATGTATTAAGATAACAAAGGAACTCTCAACTGTTATGAATTTTGGGTATGATTCACTCAATACATCACTGTTTATTTTTAAAAGAAGTTTGTTTGAACTCAAAATGTAACATTTAAAAAAAATTGTGGGTACATTGATTTGATCACATTTAAAATCAATCAATGTAAGTCTTCATGAAAAAAGCAGAAAAATAAAGTAAAAATAAAAGCAAAAGAAAGCTCAGCAATATTGTCTTGATAAGAAGGCAAAATTTCCCTGTCATTCTAAGAGACAAGCATGCTGAAGTTATACTAACCCCAGCCTTATCAGTCCATTTCCGAAACACCCAAAGACCTCATCTTCCTCCCGCCTCAGGCATAAATTAGGAGTTGGCTCAATCTGAATTCTTGTGATAGTTTAATAGCCAACAAAATTCCATCATGGACAGAGGGACCTGGTGGGCTACAGTCCAAAGGGTTGCCTGGAATCAGACACGACTGAAGTGACTTAGCATGTATGCATGGAAGTTGAAAAATAAGTAACATTAAAAACATGGAGTGATTTTTCCATGTGAAATCTCCAGCATCATTTCACTGGTACCAAACAATGACTTTCACTTGCATTTTCTTCAGTTGGTTGCAAAATATGGTAGCTTTAATAAATCTCATCATTGCTACTAAAAGATCATATCATTGCTCATCACCCAATCTGTTTCCTCTCTGGCTATCCATCTTCTAAACTTCTATCCTGTGCTGTTTTGAGTACTTTCCCCTGACCCAGATTGAACCTCCCTATGCTTCTTTTTGGAACACTTGATTTTCTGTGTTTGTTTGTTTGTTTTTAATTGTTGTTGAGTTACTAAGCTGTGACAGACTCTTTGCAACCCCATGGACTTCAGCATGCCAGTCTTCCCTGTACTTCACTATATCCCAGAATGTGTTCAAATTCATGTCCACTGAGTCAATAATGCCATCCAAACATCTTATCTTTTTTCATCCCCTCTCCTCCTGCTCTAAATCTTTTCCAGAATCAGGCTCTTTTCCAATGAGTCAGCTCTTCACATCAGGTGGACAAAATATTGGAGCTTCAGCTTCAGCATCAGTTCCTCCAATTAATATTCAGGGTTGATTTTCTTTAGGATTGACTTGTTGGATCTCCTGCAGTCCAAGGGACTCTCAAGATTCTTCTCTAGCATGACAATTCAAAAGCACCAACACTCTGTAATCTAGACTAATTTTGAAGGCTTTCACCTTTAACTAAAAATAGATTGTCTTTTCATTATAACATCTCCTTGATCCTAGAATATGCCCATTACCCCACATGCTACATTACTGCATTGCTTATGTAGGGGAGGAAAATTTTTCCTCTACCTTTCTGAGTTCTTAGTTAATAATTAAATTTACACAAAACAAATTAGGGAGTTTCCCAGGTGGTTCAGTGGTAAAGTATCCACCTGCCAATGCAGGAGATACGGGTTCAGTCCTTGGGTCAGGAAGTTCCGCTGGAGGAGGAAATGGCAACCCACTCCAGTATCCTTGCCTGGAAAATTGCATAGGCAGAAGAGCCTGGCAGGCTGCAGTACATGGGACCACAAAGTGAGTGGCTATGACTGAGTGACTAAGCATGCACAAAGAAACAGTTAAAAAAAGAAAAGCAAATATAGTTACTTATGTACAAGAGCCCCAAAGATATGGAGCCCAAGGGAAAATGGAGGAGTTGTGGTCTCTACACGACCCTGAGTTAAGGAATGGCTTAAGGATCCAGGATTTTAAAAGGCAAGGGGGTAAGTCACTGGACAACAGGAAGAGCAAATGTTTGATAATTATGTTGTCTTTCCATACAGATATGTCTTACAGATAAAAGTTATCTCAGGTAACTGCACTCTGAGCTCCCTGCTCAGTTCAGTTCAGTCACGCAGTCGTGTCCAACTATTTCTGACCTCATGGACTGCAGCTCACTAGGCCTTCCTGTCCATCACCAACTCTCAGAACTTGTTCAAACTCATGTCCATTGAGTTGGTGATGGCCTCCAACCATCTCATCCTCTGTCATCCCCTTCTCCTCTTGCCTTCAGTCTTTGCCAGCATCAGGGTCTTTTCCAAGGATTCAGCTCTTCACATCAAGTGGTCAAAGTATTGGAGCTTCCGCTTCAGCATCAGTCCTTCCAACAAATATTTAGGACTGATTTCCTTTAGGGTTGACTGGTTGGATCTCCTTGCAGTGCAAGGGACCCTCAAGAATCTTTTCCAACACCACAGGTCAAAAGCATCAATTCTAGAGCACTCAGCTTTGTTGTTGTTGTTGTTGTTTTTTCTTTCATGGTCCACCTATCACATCCATACCTGACTACTGGAAAAACCATAGCTTTGACTAGATGGACCTTTGTAAGCAAAAACTCTGACCTTTTTCACCAAGAGCTCCCTGCTGCATAAATTCTTGTAAGTAGTTCAGAAGAAAATAAAAGGTTCTTCCTGGGTCTTCAGCTCAAAATAATTCACAGTTCAAAATATATCATTGGGGGGACAGCTTATTATGAACCTCTTCACTTACCTCTTGCAAAAATACTCTTTCAAGAATTGTGGCTTTATGACTTCTCATCCCTTTCTCTTAGTATTCTACAGACATTTTAGTGTCCCTGTTAGGAGTTAACTGGGTAGTTGCTGTTTGTTTCTACTTCAAGTTATTCCAACCATTTTGATTATCACATTTTACCAATTTACCATGTTGATAATACAGGTTTCTATTTAGATTAGTGTTGTTGAAATTTTGTTATTTCCAGTCAAAAAAGTATAATTGGTCCACAATGAAATAAGCACTGAAATCAAAAGCTAAGATGCTAGAGATCACAGCATTTATGCATATAATTATTTTTATAATTTCACTTGCTTTGGAATTTTTGTGAAACCACTTCTCTGCCACAAATTTGAAATTAAAAAGAAAAAAGTTCCTCTTCTTTCATGGTCTTTGAAAACCACTGTTCTAGATTAATTCTTCACCTCATCAGTTTCAGTGACATTAATTTCAACCCTATACCAAACTTTGAAGTCTGGACAATTTACAGGTTCAGCAATATATAGTTCAGCTTTTCAAAATATTATATTGAGATATTTTTTAATTGATTATAATCTACATTTTTATTTCTTTCATTATTATTCTTTCAATATACCTGCAATTTATGTAAAGATACCTACCTAGTCCCTGAATCCTTTTATTTAAGCTGAGTGTCCTTCCTTACTTCTTAGCTATTTAGCTCGTTTCCCATTCTTAATTTCCGCTATTTTCTTGGAAATTCACTCCTTGACAAATTTTTCCATACATGCATTGCATGTACAAATGGAAAAGTTCAGCCCTATCAAGAAAATAGGACATTTACTAAATGATACTGCTTATAATATCTTGGTTTTTAATCTGATCCAAATAAATGTTTTGTTTTTCCTTTTCTAGTCATTACTCTCTTTACTCTTCTTAACTTCTAATTCAGTGCATATCTTTACTTCCTACTTCACAAATGAAATATAAAGAAATATTCTGCTTTAGAAAATGAACTGATTGTGTTCAAGGTCCTAACCTGGACTCCTGTCTAACACTTGGAA
Organism: Hydropotes inermis; assembly: GCA_020226075.1. NCBI lineage: Eukaryota > Metazoa > Chordata > Mammalia > Artiodactyla > Cervidae > Hydropotes > Hydropotes inermis. The sequence goes on from CM035295.1 coordinate 41,272,182, forward strand.
ATCCATTGCCCAAGGAGACATATGTACTGACAAAGCAAAGACTTTGTCAGAAAGGGGCACAAGGGTGGAGTGGCAACGTAAGGGAATTCTGGAGAATTGCTCTGTGATGTGGCTACAGTCTCAGGTTTTAGGGTGGTGGGGTTAGTTTTCCAGCATTCTCTGGCCAGTTGTCTAGGCCCATATTTGGTCTGACATGGGGTCCTTTCTGGTGGCTTGTGCATCTCTCAGCTAATACAGATTCACAAAGATGAAAGTCAAATGTTCAGTTATATTACTTATCAAAACAATACAAACTTAAGCCCTAGATGAAGACTCACCCAACCTGCAAGTTTCCTAGCACCTCATTAGATAGTATCAAAGAGGGTGATTCATTTAAATTAAAATTTTCCAATAGTTAGGCAACATGCATTTTCATGAAATGAGATAGAGTAATAGAAGGTGGAGAGAGGTTTAACTATCTTACACTTCCAAAAACTAACTCATCTGTTCATTGTAATAGAGATACATTAGGGTCTGCGAATAAAAAAATATACATATTTTTTTAATTTAGTTTTATGAAAAACTGGCTTGTTAAATACTTTGCACACTTGATTCATTCCAAAAGATGGTGGTTTGAATATTCTGTCCACTTATGAGGGTCAGAATCTAGACCTAAGTCCATATATAGCTGGAAGAGAGACTACAGATAAATAGTCTTTAGTTACTGAGCAGGGGTCCATTCAAACTTCCATTTATAGATGTGTTTAGAATCCAAATAGGAGATAAATGGCGATTTCTGCCATGTTAATCACTGCTGTATCCTAATTTAAAAAATACATTACTTTGTAATTACCACTTTAATTAGGTTTTATTAATACTTAAAGAAGGAAATCCTATCACTATTTTATTTCCTAGTTTTATTATATGTTTTCAGTATATTATTTTCTTTTTATAATGTATTCAGAATTTCCACATGACTTAATATGTAATAAATATATTTGTATGAGTCCTTTTTATCTATTGGGACTTTCATAGAAGATATATGTACTATCTTTTCTATAAGACACTTTATTTTATATGATACTCAAAAAATTCTGTATGTTTTCTTCTGAATTATCTATATGAATTTAAAAATTTTTTTTCATTATTTCTTTCACTATGATAGTAATCCTTGGACTGCCCTGGTGGTACAGTAAATAAGAATCTGTATCCCATTGTGAAGCAAAGTGAAGTCACTCAGTTGTGTCTGACTTTTTGCGATCCCATGGACTGTAACCTACCAGGCTCCTCAGTCCATGGAATTCTCCAGGCAAGAATACTGGAGTGAGTTGCCATTTCCTTCTCTAGGGGATCTTCCTGACCCAGGGATCAAACCTGGGTCTCCTGCATTGCAGGCAGACGCTTTACCGCCTGAGCTACCAGGGAAGCCCTAATGTAGGGTACATTGCTTCAGTCCCTGGTGCAGGAAGATCCCATATGCTGTGCAGTAATTAAACCTATGTGCCACAACTACTGAAGCCTGTGTGCCCTAGAGTCTGCACATCACAACTACTGAGCACACATGCTACTGAAGTCTGTGCACCTAAAGTTCATACTCCACAAGAGAAGCTTCTGCATGAGAAGCCCATGTACCTCAACTAGAGAGTAGTTCCAGCTCTCTGCAACTAGAGAAAGCCCGGGCACAACAATGAAGACCCAGTATAGCCAAAAATAAATAAATAAATAAATGATTTTTTTTTAAAGAAGTAATCCTTAATCAAGAGTCTAATAGTATCTGGAATATGTACATAAAATTTATAAATAAGTTTTAGAAAATACCAATGATTTTATCAGATAAATTAATTCTTCTTGAAGAACATAACATTTAAGTTTGCATTTGCATATTTATATTCTTTGAAACATATTGTCTTGTTATATAAGAGGAAGAAACTATTATTTTAACTTTATATTTGCATAATAAAGAGAAGCTAAATATTAAGTATAATACATATATAGAAAAAAAGTGAAAAAGCTTTAGTTCAAGACATTTACAAAAAGATCATTTACTTAGACATACTAGTGAGTTCTTAAAAAGAAAATCTTTTGTGTTCTAGCTAGAGTAGAAAACTTCACCACTTGAGTTACTCAGCTCATTTGTTTCCTGACTTCTTTATTTCAAGTTAAATACTTGTAAGTTAGGTCATATAATTCAATGACCTTTAAAGTAAAATTGAAATATTTGATTTTACTGCTTTTCTTTATCTTTTTTTCTTTCACTACATGCAGCCTATAAATGCCAGTACAATTAATTGCCTAATTAAGGGGAATAAAAACATTGCCTTTTGAAAGGTTTCAAATTTGTATATCCTGCTGGGGAGATTTTGCTTGACTACCTGACCTATATAGTCTGCATTTCTCATTGGGGAAAAAAATAAAATAAAATAAAATAAGAGGTCTATTTTGGAATGCATTTTTAACTTGATAATGAGTTCAACAAGACTGCTGTATAATTTTATCTTATTTGAAGGGTTTAATCTGAACCCCCTTTACAATTTAATCTTTTACCATAACAATTACATATACTCTTTAATAAAATCCATTATGTGTTTTATTATTTTCCCGATACAATTTAATAATATGGCACAAAGATAGGAATAAAGCAAATGCTAATTGATGTTAGATTATGATACAATGACATGCATTTCCCAGAATGAGGATTTGGGGAGTTTAACTTATAAGTTATACAGGGAAGCTGCATATCTAACAAACAAACATAATTTCTTTTACCATATCACTTAAAGAAAAGCAATATATATTTAGTTGTATATGCTTCACATTAATTTTACTTTTTGGATAATCTTTTGTATAATAATTTTTGGATAATCTCTGAGTATCATGGCTTTAAGGTGTATCATACGGTCACATCATGTCAATTTTATAAGGTCCTACTTTACGCCTTAGATACATAGGCCTGGATGGAGGCCTAGAACCTTCAAAACAGTGTGAGAATTTCTTGATATAATTGTTCTCTAGTTCATGAGTCACCCACCTGGTGGGTATGGAATTCAATTTTATTATGATTGGGCCCTTCCTACCATCTCCTTGTGGCTCTTCTTTGTCCTTGGTTGCATGGTAAATTTTGGGGAATACAAGGGCAAGATTTCTAGGTTAAAAAGAGGTATTATGTGATATTATAGAAAGACAGAATGAGAGAGATTTTGTGATCAACCTGTGAGGGAAGAATAACTTGTGACCTAAGACTCAATTTAGGTATCTAAACTGATATCTGAACTAATATTTTAGGAATCAGTGAACTAAAATGGACTGGAATGGGCAAATTTAATTCAGGTGACCATTATATCTAATACTGTGGGCAAGAATCCCTTAGAGGAGAATGGAGTAGCCATCATAGTCAATAAAAGAGTCCAAAATGCAGTACTTGGGTATAATTGCAAAAATGACAGAATGGTCTCTGTTCGTTTTTAAGGCATGCCATTCAATACCACAGTAACCCAAGTCTATGTCCAAGCAGTAATACTTAAGCTGAAACTGAACAGTTCTACGAAGACCTACAAGACCTTCTAGAACTAACACTAAAAAAAAGGTCCTTTCATCATAAGGAACTGGAATGCAAAAGTAGGAAGTCAAGAGATACCTGGAGTAACAGGCAAATTTGGCCTTGGAGTACAACAACAGAATGAAGCGGGGCAAAAACTAACAGAGTTTTGCCAAGAGAATGCACTGGTCATAGCAAGCACCCTCTTCCAATAACACAAGAGAAGATTCTACACATGGATATCACCAGATGATCAATACTGAAATCAGACTGATTATTTTCTTTGCAGCCAAAGATGGAGAAGCTCTATACAGTCTGCCAACACAAGACTGGGAACTGACTGTGCCTCAGGCCATGAACTCCTTATTGCTAAATTCAGATTTAAATTGAAGAAAGTAGGGAAAACCACTAGACTATTCAGGTATGGCCTAAATCAAATCCCTTAGATTATACAGTGTAAGTAACAAACAGATTCAAGGGATTACATTTGATAGACAGAGCGCCTGAAGAACTATGAACAGAGGTTCGTGACATTTTACAGAAGGCAGGGATCAAGACCATCCCCAAGAAAAAGAAATGCAAAAAGGCAAAATGGTTGTCTGAGGAGGCCTTACTAAGAGCTGTGAAAAGAAGAGAGGTGAAAGGCAAAGGAGAAAAGGAAAGAGTTCCAAATGCAGAGTTCCAAAGAATAGCAAGGGGAGATAAGAAAGCCTTCCTCAGCGATCAGTGCAAAGAAATAAAGGAAAATAATAGAATGGGAAAGACTAGAGACCTCTTCAAGAAAATTAAATATACCAAGGGAACATCTCATGCAAAGATGGGCTCAATAAAGGACAGAAATGGTATGGACCTAACAGAAGCAGAAGATATTAAGAAGAGGTGGCAAGAATACACAGAACTGTACAAGAAGATCTTCATGACCCAGATAATCATAATGGTGTGATCACTCACCTAGAGCCAGACATCCTGGAATGTGAAGTCAAGTGGGCCTTAGGAAGCATCACTATGACCAAAGGAAGTGGAGGTGATGGAATTCCAGTTGAGCTATTTCAAATCCTAAAAGATGATGCTGTGAAAGTGCTGCACTCACTTTGCTGTCAGCAAATTTGGAAAACTCAGCAGTGGCCTTAGGACTAGAAAACATCAGTTTTTATTCTATTTCCCAAGAAAGGCAATGCCAAAGAATTCTCAAACTACTGCATAATTGCACTCATCTCACATGCTAGCAAAGTAATGCTCAAAATTCTCCAAGCCAGGCTTCAACACTATGTGAACCAAGAACTTCCAGATGTTCAAGCTGGATTTAGAAAAGGCAGAGAAACCAGAAATCAAACTGCCAACATCTTTTGGATCCTAGAAAAAACAAGGGAATTCCAGAAAATCATCTACTTCTGTTTTATTGATTATGGCAAAACCTTTTACTGTATAGAGCACTGCAAACTGTGGAAAATTCTTCAAGAGATGGAAATACCTGACAACCCTACCTGCCTTCTGAGAAATCTGTATGCAGGTCAAGAAGCAACAGTTAGAACTGGGCATTGAACAAAAGACTGGTTCCAAATTGGGAAAGAAGTAGGTCAAGGCTATATACTATCACCCTGCTTATTTAACTTATATGCAGAGTGCATCATGGGAAATGCCAGGGTGGATAAAGTGCAAAAAATCAAGATTTCTGGGGAAAATATCAATAACCTCAGATACGCAGGTGACACTACTTTTATTGCAGAAAGTGAAGAAGAACCAAAGAGCCTCATGATGAAAGTAAAAGAGAAGAGTGAAAAACAGGCTTAAAACTCCACATTGAAAAAACTAAGGTCATGGCATCCAGTCCCATCGCTCCATGGCAAATGGATGGAGGAAAAATGGAAACAGTGACAGACTTTATTTTGGGGGGCTCCAAAATCACTTCAGATGATAGGTGCAGTCATGAAATTAAAAGATGCTTGCTCCTTGGGAGAAAAGTTATGACCCACCTAGACAACATATTAAAAACCAGAGACATAATTTGCCAACAAAAGTCCATGTAGTCAAAGCTCTGGTTTTTCCAGTACTCATGTATGGATGCGAGAGTTGGCCTATAAAGAAAGCCTAGTGCCGAAGAGTTGATGCTTCTAAACTGTGGTGTTGGAGACTTTTGAGAGTCCCTTGGACTTTAAGGAAGTGAAACCAGTCAATCCTAAAGGAAATCAGTCCTGAATATTCATTGGAAGGACTGATGTTGAAGCTGAAACTCCAATACTTTGGCCACCGTATGTGAAGAACCAACTCATTTGAAAAACCCTGATGCTGGGAAAGACTGAAGGCAGGAGGAGAAGAAGACAAAAGAGGATGAGTTGGTTGGATGGCATTACCAACTTGATGTTCATGAGTTTAAGCAAGATCCGTGAATTTATGATGGAAAGGGAAACCTGGCATGCCACAGTCCATGGGTTGCAAATTTCTGACACAACTGAGTGACTGAACTAAACTGAACTGATCTAAACTGATGATGCACACATGCATCAAAGAAATATCAAGTCATATTTCTCCTATGATAAGGTTTTCTGGAAAGAGTATCACAGGTTTCCAGCAGGTCTGAAAATGGCTTTTGTGAAAACATGGAGTAATTACTATAATTACTGTTGGGGAGGGGTTGATTGTTCCTGTGTGTTTAGTATGTGGTTCACATGAATTGAACTTCCAACTGGCACCAGGGTGCAGAGCCACCTTGTATTATTGGCTTAACAAGGTGTGGGATGGAAGAGAAAGAGGGAGTTTGGGGTGTGAAAATTGTTAACAATTAAGCAAAAATGAATTCAGACTCAATTACAACTTTTCCCAATGTCTGACTAAATTAAAATATCCCTTGATTTATTTCATTGTGTTTTAACTTGCTAAAGTAAGCCATTATGATGCTCTAATGAGACCAGAAAAACCTTGTGTGCTGCAGTCCATGGGATCACAAAGAGCTGGACATGACTGAGCGACTAAACTGAACGAGACCAGTAAGGAAGGAAGAATTTTGACTGAATCCTTTGGTTGTCGGCTGTGACGGTGAATTGTACATGCCAACTTGAATGGGTCATGACGTGCTTACATATTTGCTTAAACATTATTCTGAGTGTTTCTGAGAGGGTGTTTGTGGATCGGATTAACATTTAAATCAGTAGACTGAGTAAAGCTGATTGTCCTGCATGCTGTGGGTGGGCCTCATCCAGTTAGTCACAGGTATGAATAGAACAAAACAACAAATTCTTCCAAATACAAGGGGAAAATCTCCTGCCTGAAGGCCCTCAGACTTGCAGATTGGCTTTTTGCCTGCCTTTCACACTCATCTTGAAATGTCAGTTTTCCCTGGGTCTTGAGCCTGCTGACTGCATGTTGAAATTATACCATCAGTTCTTCTGATACTTGAACTTTTGAACTCAGTCTGGAGCTATATCTGATTCTGCAAGATCTTTATGTTACTGACTCACTCTGCAGATCTGTAGATTTGCCAAATTTCATAATCACCACTTATAAGGTCATACACACACACACACACACACACACACACACACACAGATTATTTTTTTCTTTTTTTTCTCTGTTTCTCTGGAGAACTCTGACAAATACATATGTCCAGCATTGTGTATTTTGTGAAGTGAAGTGAGAATCTTGATCACAATCAGTGATGTCTAGAACTCCAAAGAAGGTAGGGAATGTCTTAATAAGAATTCTTACATGACTTAACCACTGAACAACAGTAAGAACTCTTAGTGTGGCTTCATTATGTGAAGAGACATGTCAGAATTTGATTTATATTATGGGCATTTGTGATGCACAAAAATCCCAGATTTCTTTCCCTCAATGGGGAAAACTTTCATATGGAAATTCTGTTGCTGCTGTTTGCCTGGCTAGATGGCCAGGTCACTGTCAGTGAGCAAAGATTCTGCAAAAATATGCAGATGAATCCAGTTGTTAGCCAAGATATTTGATGTTAAGATAAATGCATGAAATCTGACTACTGTAACTTGAATTCAGTATCTATCAGGGACCTTGGTCTGTGGTTTTCTTGAGTAGTTTTATCTGGCTCTGCTATCAGGATGAATATCTGATATTCATTGTATTCATTGTATCTAGCATCAGGTGGTCTTTGTATTAGTTGGTCTTTGTATCAGCCGGTCTCCTACAATACGTTTGGAGGTGTTTCATTCTCCTTAACGTTTTGGAAGAGTTGGAGAATGATTGGCATTCACTTTTCTTTAAATTCTAGGTAGAATTCACCAGTAAACCACCTGGTCCTGGGACTTACTGGGGTGGCAGGTGTGGGGGGTTGGCGGGGGCGGGGGGTTGGAATACTGATTTCAAATCTTTACTAGTTGTAGGTCTGTAAAAATCTGTATAAAATCTGTATAGTCTTTCTATTTCTTTATATTCTGCCTTGGTAGAGTGTATGTTTTTGAGAATTTATTCATTTCTTCTAGATTGTCTATTTAGTTGTCATATGTTTGTTCACAGTAGTCTCTTGTAAACTTTTAAATTTTTATTTATTTACCATATGTATATGTCCTCTTTTATTTCTAATAATGTTTGAGTCATGTCTTTTTTCTTAGTTAATTTTTCTAAATGTGTGCCAATTTTTTAAAATCTTTTATAAAAAAAATCATTCCATTTTTAAATTGTTTTTCTATTCATTTATTTTTGCTATACTATTTGTTTCCTTCCTTTTCCTAAGTCTGGCTTATTTTGCTCTTCTTTTTATACTTCTGTTAGGTTGTAGTTATTTATGTGATTTTTTTTTCTTTTTAATGTTGGCATTTATTACTATAAACTTTCCTGTTGGTACCGCTTTTGCTGCATCTCACAAGTTTTGGTAAGTTGCAACTTCATTATCTCAAGATATTTCCTAATTTCCTTTGGATTTCTTCCTTGGCTCACTGGTTTTTAAAGACAGTATGTTAAATTTCTATATATTTGTGATTTTTTCAGAAACTTTTATTTAGCATGATTTCAATCATCCTAAATTTGTTAATATATGTTTTGTGAGGTAACATTTGATTTATTCTGAATAAATGTCCAAAATATGCTTGAAAAGAATGTATATAGGCACACCTCAAAGATGTTGTGAGTTTTGTCCCAAACCACTGCAGTAACCTGAAAATCACAATAAAGTCACACAATATTTTGCTATTGCTCCCCAGCGTGTATAAAGGTTTCATTTATACTATGCTGTGGTTTTAACAAAAATACAAAACTAGAATTCCATGAGGGCAAATAAGGCAATCACTTAACCCAGACTTGAAGGACAAGAGTGTGCAGCCAAAAAGTCTTCCTAGAGGAGATGAGACCTGAAGACAGAGTAAATGTAACTAATCTAAGGGATGGAAGCATTCTTATGGCAAAAGTCCACGGATGAGAATCTAGCCTGACCAAGGAACCCTATGCTGTGTGGTTGAGCTTGTGGTGAGACGGCAGACACAACACAGGTTTGACTTTAATAATAAGAGGTGGCTGGATCAGATGGGTATAAAGATACATCAGGCAAGAGGACTTCCCTGGTGGTACAATGGGTGTGAGTAGATTCCCAAGATGTGCAGCGGTAAGGAATTTGCCTGCCAATGCAGGAGACACAAGAGACGAGTGTTTGACCCTAAAATCAGGACAATCTGCTGGAGAAAGAAATGACAACCCACTCTAGTATTCTCACTTAGGGAATCTCATGGACAGAGGAGCCTGGTGTGCTACAGTCCATGGGGTTCCAAAAAGTTGGACACAACTGAGCACACGCACACACACACACACACACACACATTTAGTGTGAAATAGCATTATATATAAAAGATGTACATATGTAATTTAAAAAGCACTTCATTGTTAAAAAATTTGAACAATCATCTGAGCATCCGGTGAATCATAGTCCTTTGGCTGGTGGAGGGTCTTGTCTCAGTGTTGATGGCTGCTGACTGGTCAGGATGGTGCTTGCTGAAGGCAAAGCTGGTTGTGACAAGTTCATGAAATAAGACAACAGTAAAGTTTGCCACATCAACTGACTCTCACAAATAATTTCTCTGGAGCTTGTAGTGTTGGTAGATAGCATTTTATCCAGCGCAGAACTTCTTTCAAGATTGGAATCAATCTTCTCAGACTGTGCTCCTGCTTTATCAATTAAGTTTATGCAATATTTTGAATCCTTTGTTGCCATTTCAACAATTTTCACAGCATCTTCACTAGTGATATATTTCATATCAGGAAGCCATTTTCTTTGCTCATTCATAAGAAGCAACTCTTCATCATCAAAATTCTATTATGAGATTGCATCAATTCAGTCATATCTTCAGATTCCTCTTGTAATTCTAGTTTTCTTGCTTTTGTCACCACATCTGCAGTTTCTTCCTCTACCAGTCTTGAACCCTTCAAAGTCATCCATGTGGCCTAGAATTAACTTCTTTCACACTTCTGCTAATAGTGAGATTTTAACTTCTTCTTATGAATTATAAATGTTCTTGATGGCGTCTAGAATGGTGAACCCTTTCTAGAGACTTTCAATTTACTTTGCCAGATCCATCAGTAAGTAGAATCATAATCTAGGGCTTCCCTGGTGGTCCAGCGGTTAAGAGTCTGGCTTGCAATGCAAAGACACCAGTTTGATCCTTGGTCTAGGAAGATCGCATGTGCCACAGAGTAACTAAGTACTGTATCACAACTACTAAGCCCACACTCTAGAGCCCACAGACCACAAATGCTGAGGCTGTGTCTAAAGCCTGAGCTCTGCAACCAGAAAAGCCACTGAAATGAGAAGTTTGTATCCCACAAGAGTAGCCCCCACTTGCCACAATTAGAGAAAGCCTGCACCCAGCAACAAAGACCAAGTGCAGCCAAAAACAGCTAAATAAACACATAAAACAATATTTTAAAAAGAAGCATCACAATCTAGAGTAGATTACAACCTTATAAAATGTATGTATTAATTCATAAGACTTCAAAGTCAAAATTACTTCCTGATCCATGGACTGCAGAATGGATATTGTGTTATCAAGCAGGGTAGCAGTTTCGTCACTAAGTTGTGTCTCACTCTTGTGACCCCATGGACTGTAGCCTGCCTCTGTCAATGGGGAATCTCCAGGCAAGAATACTGGAGTGGGTTGCCAGTTCCTTCTCCAGGGGATCTTCCCATCCCAGGAATCAAACCTGGGTCTTCTTCCTTGCAGGAAGATTCTTTATCAACTGAGCTATGAGGGGAGCCCACTGTTATCAATTATGAGAACAACATTAATCTCATTGCACATCTCCATCAGAACTCTTAGGGTTCCAGGCACATTGTCAATCAAGCAGTAATTTTTTTGAAAGATTTTTTTTTTTCCCCCTAAGCAGTAGCTATTACCAGTGGGCTAAAAAATGTTTGGTGAACCATGTTTTAAACAGATGTGCTGTCATATAGGCACACTGTTTTTCCCATTAGAAGCAGAGACGGAGTGGATTTAGCATGGTGGTGATGGTTTAGTCACTAAGTCGTATCTGACTCTTGTGACCAAATGGACTGTAGCCTTCTGTGTTCCTCTGTCCATGGGATTCTCCAGGCAAGGATATGAGGTGGGCTGCCATTTTCTTCTCCAGGGGGACCTTCCCGACCCTGGAATCAAACCTGGGTCTCCTGCATGACTGGCAGATTCTTTACCGACTGAGCTACCAGGGATGCCACCATAGGATTCCTGAAATAGTGGATGAACATTGGCTTCAGCTTAGTTACCAGCTTCATCAGCTCTTAACAAAAGAGTTAGCCTGTCCTATTGTAGCTTGAAGCCAAGCATTGACTTTTCATTTCTAGATACGGAAGTTCTAGATGGCAGCTTCTTCTAATATGACTTTTATCTACATTGAGCATCTCTTATTTCATGCAGGCATCTTCATTAATTATCTCACCTAAATGTTCTGGACAACTTGCTGCAGCCTCTGAATCCACACTTGCTGCTTTGCCTTGCAGTTTTATGTAACAAAGATGATTTCTTTCCTTAAACTCCATGAACAAAACTCTGCCTACTCCAAACTTTTCTTCAGCAACTGCCTCACCTCTCTCAGCCTTTACAGAATTGAAGTCGTTATGGCCTTGCACTGGATTAGGTGTTAACTTAAAGGAATACTGTGGTTGGTTTTAGACCACTAAACCTTTCTCCATTTCAACAATAAGGCTGTTTTGCTTTCTTGTGTCTTCACTGGAGCAATGCTTTCATCCCCGTCAAGGACTTTGCCTTTATGGTCACTGCTTGGGTAACTATTTGGCACAAGAGACCTAGCTATGGCTTATCCTGCTTTCTTCATCTCTTCCTCACCAAACTTACTCACTTCTAGCTTTTGATTAAAAGAAAGACATGTGTTTTTTTTTTCTTTCACTTGAACACTTGTGCATTTATTAATTTGCCTAGTTTCAATATTCTCATGTGTCAGAAAATATCGGGCCAGAGGAGAATGAGATGGGGTAACAGTCAGTCAGTGGAACAGTCAAAACACCCACAACAATTAAGCTTACCCATCTCATACAGATGCAGTTCCTGGTGCTCCAAAACAATGCACTAGCACCAGCAAAGATCCCTGCTCACAGGTCACCATCACAAAAATAGTTGCAAGGAGACGGTTTAAAATACTGTGAGAAAACCAAAATGTCACACCGAAGCACAAGGTGAACACAAGCTTTTGGAAGAATGGTGCTAATAGACTTGTTCAATGCACAAACCTTCAGTTCGTAAAAATTGCAATAGATGTGAACCACAGCAAAACAAAACACAATAAAATGCTTTATGCCTGTATTCTTGTGTTATTGAGTGGAATATTTTATACGTGACTGTTAGGTTCATTTGGTCTATAGTTGATTCAAACTCTTTCTTTCCTTATTGACTTTCTTTCTGTCTATCCATTATTGAAGGTGGGATATGAAGCTCCCTACCAAGAGTGTGTTGCTACGTATTTGTTCATTTAGTTCTCTTAATATTTCCTTCATATATTTCAGTGTTCTAACATTAGCACATATGTTTATAATTGTCATACTCTCCTGATATACTTACACTTTTATCATTATAATATTTTTTGTCTCTTTTGATTATTTTTGACTCCAAGTCTATTTCATCTAATATAAGTATGATCACTTCTGTTCTCTTTTAGCCACCATTTGCATGAAATATCTTTTTTCTTTTTAATTGCTTCATATTCACCATAGTTGTATTGTTAAATCTACTGAGTCACATAAACAAAATCTAGTTGAATCATTTTTTTTAAATCCATTTAGCCTATGTCTTTTGATTTTGAAATTTAATACATTTATATTACAACAACTACAAGTGATTTACATATAACTATTACAGTGATACAGTTTTCTGTATTTGTTTAGTTATCTTTACCAATAAAGATATTTACTTTTATATATATATATATTTTATTTATAAGATAAAGCTTATATTTTCATAAGCTTTAGCATTGCTGTTTTGAAACTTTTGGTTCAATTTGAAAATTCCCTTTAACATTTCTTATAAACACATCATGGTGATAAACTCACTCAAGTTCTGCTTATCAAAAAAAGTCTTTATATTTCCTTCATTTTTGAAAAATAATTTTGCCAAATATAGTATGCTTAATTGGCAGTTTTTTTTCCAATATATTATACCTGTAAATTAATATGAAGCCTAAGAAAAAGACAACATGAAGACTTTAATATAATGACTGGTTTCCAAATGGTCAAATTCTTCTTTTGTTAAAAGTGGGTGGTTAGTATACTGTATTGGTCTGTATCTTTCTGGCTTACTTCACTCTGTATAACGGGCTCCCGTTTCATCCATCTCATTAGAAGCAAAAACCACTACAACACTGTAAAGTAATTAGCCTTCAACTAATAAAAATAAATTTAAAAAAAGTGTATGGTTATGTAACCATGAAGATTAATGTCATGAAGTAATAAAACATTTAGAGAATTGAAATTAAGATGTATGATTGTTGGAGCAAAAAGAATTCAACCATCATTTTACGAATTGACAATACATGTGAAAAAGGATGTATGAGATATTCTATTTGTCAAACTGGCACTCACATGAAGTGAATTCAGGAAATTAATGTAAAAATATACAAAAAAGTTTAGTCTCCTTATATATAGGATTCCCTGTTTAGAGAATTATGTAGTTAGAAATTAGAATTGAAAAGAAGTGAAAAATATTCTTCTGGAAGTACTGGTAAAAGTCATTATTTTCTTGTTGGCTTCTCCTTTCACTTCCCTCTGTCTCTGAAGATAATCAAATAAAGTTTTGCCTTGCCTTGAAACTTTTCCCATACCTTCTGGAGATGATGCAATTCACTGTGCAGTTTGAGACACTTGTACTGTAAGACATAGTAGATCGTTAACATGTTCAGTGTTCTCTTCAGAAGAAGAGCTTAGTAAGTGCTTGTGGCATTATCAAAAGGAATATAAAATGAGCTAATTAGTTTATAAAAATCAACTTTTAAATTGATATTGCCTAGTTTATTAGAGAGGAAATGGCAACCCACTCCAGTGTTCTTGCCTGGAGAATCCCAGGGACGGTGGAGCCTGGTGGGCTACCATCTATGGGGTCGCACAGAGTCGGACACGACTGAAGCGACTTAGCAGCAGCGGTTTATTGGAGGGACTTCTCCGGTGGCTCAGGGGTAAAGAATCTGCCTGCAGAGCAGGAGACCCGGCCTGGATCTCTGGGTGGATAAGATCCCCTGGAGGAGGGCATGGCAACCCACTCCTGTATTCTTGCCTGGAGAAATCCACGGACAGAGGCGCCTGGCGGGCTTGCACAGAGCCGGACATGACTAAGGCAAGGAAGCCGCAGCAGTTCATTAGAGACAGTATCCAAAATGATTATATAGATGTCCTATTTCTATTTTGTGTTTTGCTATATTAACTATCCATAGTTTAAGATTTTGATAATTTATTCTAAGGATAATATGATACAGTATATGCTCCCTTATTCTATGATCAGACTATATCCTGTGATTAAAGTGTTTTGGATATCTATTTCCTAAAAATAAACTGTCTGAATGACTGGGTTTAGTTAGGCATTTTATCGTATAATATAATCTGAAGGCCAAATTTTTCCAAAAATGCCAAGTCAGATATCACATTTGTATTATACATCAGGTTCCATAAGAATTACCATATCAAAATAACTTTTTATTGTATTAAAATAACTTTCTAATTTAATTAAATCCATATCCTTCTTAAGTTTAAATATATTTTTGCATACTAAATAACATAAGCATATGTATAAAAAAGTTACATTTAAAACATTATTTATCCTTTTTCCTAATGTATACTGTGTTTTCAAGTTGGATTTTTAAATTCAGATGAATAACATATAAGTTTTCTATAGTATTCTCATTATCCAAAAACAGTCACCACGGAGATTAGGTCTCAATCTTTTATATTTTTAGGGTACACAGAGAGGTGTAAAGCTGTAGTGTTATATCCATGGGTATGGATATATACATAGGTATAATTACAAAATATGTTTTTACAAAAATAATATTTTTAATATTTCATGAGCTGTACTTTTATTTTTGAACATGTTAATTTTTCATGTTGGTGAGCATTTTTATTGGGTTTCAATAATTATTTAATTTCCCATTATATGACTTATCATAAAAATTTTGCAAGTTCATAATATTGGATATTCAGATTATATCAAATATTTATATAAAGTATTTAATTTAAATAATACTGTACTGGACATCTTTATATTTAATATGTTCACAGTTTCTCATTATTTTCTTAGAAATATATTTGTGGTGCTCATTTATCTTATGAAAATGGAAGCATTGCTTAAATCACTCCAGATATTCTTATTTACACATATTTAGTAATCTAATAATTTGCCAATATTTCTTATTAAGAGTGTTTTCTTTAATCTAATAAATAAATATGTAAAATAATATTTTCAAAGATATTGCATAAAATTTATGTTGATAAGTATTGAAAATAACATGACATTGATATTTTCTGGACTCTACAACCAATGTAAACACTGTTGTATGGCAAAGGACTGATACAAATAATCTTGAAAAATCCTTATTATTCTTAGGTGAAACATAGATTCCATTACACTGTATATCCTTCTACTGAGATATTGATAGCTACTCATCACAGAAAACATCTACAGAAGAGTTAATTGTTTTTGGAGTAGAGGTGAGGTATGATGTCAGTGAGTTAAAATCTAAGTATGAAAATAATCTATGTTGCAATGTGGATGTTTTTCAATCTGAAGTAAAAATGTCTAAACATCTTTCAATCAGTTAAAAAAATCATTGAGTGACATCTTCAGTTTCTAAATAACAAACCTGAACAGTAATAACCATTATAAATGTGTCTAGTTATCTTTTATAGTCTCCAGCAAATATTTAAAAAATTGTCTTATATAATATTGTTAATATGAAAATTTTTAAAAACTGCAACTGCAAACAATGTGATTTATTTGGGTCACCACAATGTAAATGAATAAACTGAAATTTTAGCCTGAAATGCTAAAGACTATTTGCAAGAAGATTAAAGGACATACTACCGCCAGGTGGTAAAAAGTGTTTAGGGAAAAATATTTTCAATATTTCTGACAAGTAACTACCAATCTCATTGCATTATGGTTAAATGAGATGTGCAGTAATTAACCAAATTATACATATGTTAATTTATTAACTGCAGCATACTTTATTTATTTTAGAATTTCAAGCACTTTCACAAGAAGGAGATAGATATTGTTGTAGATGAGGCTCTCCCAGGGGGAAATAGGTTAGTTTCTCCTGTCTCTTACCCCTGAATCTGTTATTATATCTCTTCTTTGACCCTGGTACTCCTGTCTTTCTAAGGATTCTTGAGATTTCATTGGGCCAACCTGGATGATGCAGGAGAATCTCTCTATTTTAAAATCCTTAATTATGTCTGCGCTGTTCATTTTGGCGTATGATGCAACATATTCACTAGCTAGGAAAATTAAGATGGCATTCTTTGAGGGAGCAATCTGCTATAATTCTCTGGCTTTGAATCTGTTATTGTTTTTCCTATTTATCACATCTTTCTTTTGTTTTTCATTTTTTTTAGCCTTCTTTAGTTTGAACATTATTTTTGAATTCATTCTATCTCCCTTCCTATATACTAGGAATAAAGTTGTTATTACTTCTGTGATTACAGTCCATGGGGTTGCAAAAGTTGGATATGACTCAGCCCTCAGCCACTAAACAGCAACATACAGCTTTAGGTTGTCACAAAGCAAGTTTTCTTTCTTTCTTTTTTTTTTTAACAGTAGTATACTTCCATTTCTTCCTACAAATCTTTGGTGATATTCTTGCCATATATACTATAAGCTTCAAAAATATCAATTTTACTCTAAATTTTCAATTGAGCATAAGAAATTAAAGCTTTTACAGTTGTATCCATACAGTTATCATTCATAGTATTATTTATCCTCTGTCATGGATCTGGCTTTCTATCTGGAGATATCATATTTTCTTCTGTTTGAAGAACTCCTTTGAAATGTTTGTAGTTCATGTATGTTGATAGTGAATTTTTTAAGATTTTATAAGCTGTCTTTATTGCCCTTCCCTTTTGAAATGTATGTCACTTGGAAAGTAGATGTATTTTCAAAGTTTTTGTTGTTGGTTTGTTTTGGTTTTTTAATTATGTGGATCTAATTGGATGAAAGAATGCTTTGCTTTGTTTGGTCCATTTTGGTTTTGAAACTATTTTAAAACTTTCAGTTTCCATCAATCATTTTTTCATCAGTTTAGTGTGCATTTTTCTTAACTATGGAATGTATTTCTCTGCATCTTTGAATGCCCTTAATTTTCAGTCCATGCCAAATAAGGTAAATGTACCTTGTTCGGTGCTGATTAATTGTATTATTTAAAAATATTCTTGAGGGTTGTTTTCTTTTTTTCTTTAGATGCAATTAAGTTACTTGAAATCAACTGATCCTCTTACATCTAGATTTTAAGATTTCTTAGCATGATGTTTAATCTCTGGCTAATTTTTCATGACTACCAAGGTAAGGTCTAAATTTTCTATTCTATTTAACATCCATCAAGTATAAGGTTTTCTGCTTTTCCCACATGTGTTTTGCACAGTTCCTTCTATTATTTAGATGTTAACTAGGTCTTTCCCTGGTGTCCAGTAGATTCCTCACTTGTGTGGCCTAATCTGTACTCACATCTATACAGTGTGATGAAAAATTTGCATATCTCCAAAGTTCCTTTCTAGGCAGCTCATTCTTCCCTGGCTTTCTCGTACTCTGCCCTACAAACTTTACTCATATTGGTTCCCCTGGATTGCTATCTCAATTTCCTCAACTCAGGGTGACTGTGGATACTTCCTGGGTTCTCCTCCTTGTATTATAACCTATAAACTTTGTGGTTAGTAAGCTGGAAAAATTTTAGGGCTCAATTAATTTTTTCTTCCAACTCTTAAAGATCATCAGCCTCCCTTGCCTATTAAGTATTGTTTTCTAAAGTGTTGTTTTATATATTTAGACTAGTCTTTCAGCTGTTCCAGTTCAGAAAATGTTCCCTGTTATTCCAATAGAAGTACTTTCACATTTTTTTCAAGTTTGAAATTTGAGAAATTTTTAAATAATAGTAAAATTTCAAAAATACAAATAACATCCTTCTACATTCTATTTAATTCATTAGAATATTTTAATATTTTGCAATATTTTCTCCCTCTCAATATTTAAAAACTTATGCGCGACTTAAAAGAAATTGTAGAAAGTATATGGTCAGCACTCAAGTTTATAGACATCACCAGTTCTTTGAACCTGCATACTTCTATAAATAAATATCCTATGGTTTCTGAAGATTTAAAATTGTCTTTAATCTTTTTTTCACATTCAAATTTTAAATTAATGGCTATTTCTGTAGTAGCAGCACAGAAAGAAAATGACTTCTAAGTTTAATTTGCTAAAATATGTACTACTTCCCTAAAGAATAGTGATAAATGTTTAAGATACTCATTCATATTGGTTTACATTCTAGTACTCATTCCCCAGTACATTTGAACATTAACTAATCAGTGTGAAGCAGTGAATTGATATAAGTGGGTCATGATGTTTCTCTGAAATGTATCACTTCCAGCAAAGTCTGTTGAAATCCTCTTTAAGTTCAATGCATGTTGCTTAAAATAGTATTCACATGGCTTTCTCGGCAATCTTGATGTTTGTAAAATAAGTAAAAATGACTATGCTGTACATGTAAAACTAATATAATATTGGAAGTCACCTATACTTCAAGAAAACCATGAAATAATGTACTAGAATTCTAAAGGCAAACTTTGTCTTTAGAATTTTAATCAAACTGGTTTACTGTAGGAATAAAATATCTTGTCTCACAAATAGTTGTAAAAGTTCCTACTATCCTCCAAGAAGTTATTTCTTAATAATAAATATTTACCAAATTGTGACCATATTTGCAATATTTTCCTATGGAATTCTTCTAAAAGTTTCTGTTTTAGTCATTACTCAAATGTTACACTTCAGAATTTTTTTTAATAAATCTGCAAAAGTGCTCTAGTAACTTATTTCTAGCCATTGTGCAACATTATTAAGTAGTATTGAAATGGTTGTTTGCATATTTAAATGTATGCATATATAAAATATTGGAAAACTTATATATTACCTTAAAGAAACATCATATTATGGCTTAGAAAAATAACTAACAGCTTCAATAACTGATAAAACTTACAGTAGAATATAATTCTCCCAACTATAATCAACAGTATATTCAAGCTTTAGTATATTATGAGTAAATAACTTGAATTTTGTAAAGCCCCATCTTTATGTACACTGTGGTGCTATCTGCTTCATTATCATTATGAAGATTGACTTGTTAAGCTGTTAAGGATGCAGTATGGTAATGAACAGATAATTACAAATCAATTGCAATCAGTCAACAGTTCCTATAACTTCCCAGACTTTTCCTCCTCAGTTTATTAAGTTGGGTGTTATAATGTTGTCACTTAATTCATTCAGATCTGGTGGGCCTTTTTCCTAGCATAATTTTATATCATGACAGGAATTTAAAGTGAAATGAATCAATTTGTTGCTATTTCAAAGGAACCATTGAATTCAATCTTTTAATAAACTAAAAATTATATTGCATTTTAATAAATTTAAATGGTAATATGTAAAGAAACAAATTGTTAGTCTATATGTACTGTATCACTATATTAAAGAGAAAACCAATGAACACCGAGAACACACTATGTACAAAAATTATATATATGTATGTTAGTAAGATCGTTTTATTTTTAAGTTTCACCTTTGTTGTTTAGTCTTTAAGTCGTGTTCAACATTTTTTGTGACCCCATGGACTGTAACATGCCAGGCCTCTCTGTCCATGGGATTCCCAGGCAAGAAAACTAGAATGGGTCTCCATTTCATTCTCCAGGAAATCTTCCTGATCCAGGAATGGAACCCACATCTGCATTGACAGGCAGGTTGGTTACCACTGAGCCACCAGTGATGCCCACTAGAACCGTTAAGTCTCATCTATTTCTCCCTCATTCCACCTCCATTCACCTTAAGATTTCCTTTGTCCCTGTGAAATTAATTAGGTGACTTAGTTCATTACATTTGCCCAGTATGGATTTGTGAGTAAATATATACACACATATTTGTGTGTATACTTTTGTGTGCCAGTGTATAATAAAATACTCAATACTTAAAACTGGAAAGTAATGAATAGATTTTTAAGTCAATTCCTTGTTTTGTTTTGTCTCAAGTTGAAGCAATTGAATAAGAAGATAAATTAACTTTTAATTGTTGGCAGATTATCCCCACATTGGCATTTGTTTTTCATTTATAAAATTCCTTAATACAATAAATTTTTGAAAATAAAATTTTATATTTCTATATTTGAGTGTCTACATATGAATATAGTATAATGTTGTATTCAATTAAGAAATCACAAAGTTCGATAAAATATTCTAATATAGAGAAAATCAGTGGGGGTTGTATTGTCCAATGTAATCTCTAGTAGCAAGTGAGTCAGTAGAATACAGGGAATACATTTCTCACATGAATATCTGACATTAAAGAACCAATGTTTGAAAATGAGAGAGGAATGGGTCTGAGTAATTTATGCAAAAGTAGGACAATTACCTTATGCATTAGTAATGCAGCTTGCAATTTTAGCAACCTTTCTTTCTCTCACAGCTGAAGAGAACTGGAAAGATGCCTTAATCATTTCCACATCTGAAAGCCTTTATTTTCCTTTATGTTGGCTGGCAGCCTGTGGGTAGATCAGTAAGGTCTGTGCCTATCCAGATGTACAGAAAGCAACTGGCATGTCCATTTCATTTGTTTCTCTCTTGCCTTCAACTGCTACATTCATCCATTTTCTGGCTGTCCTTTTAATATTTGACAGCAATACCAGAAAGTGGTTATGTGCTCTTTGGTAAATAGGATAATGGCATAAAAATCTTGGAAAAAAGACATCAAAATAGGCATTTCCATATCAAAAGAGCTCTAATCCCCAGACAATGCTTATTCTCTCCTAGATAAACAACTGCTAGATTAACAGAACTATTTTAAAAAGTCAATTTTCACAGTGTAAAACTTGTCAGTAAACATTGATCAAGGTAATTCCCTCAAGATTCATTATTAATTCTATATAAACATATGTCATGATTGGTATATTCATTGGGAAAAAGGGGAGGCAAATGGCAGAAAGTTGAAAAGATCAAGTTGGCTTTTTCTGCAAAGCATGGATTCAAGTGTGCAAGTGTACTCCATAAAAATTGGATTGGTTTCAGGATCAGAACAGGAGGCTAACTGGCTGGGTCCAAGTGTGTGCTGGAACTGGTCCTTGAAAGCTGGCTCATGAAAGCAAACTTTAGGGAATTTCACAAGTCAGTTGTTGAGTATACCCATCTTTATAAAGTGAATTTTAGCAAATTAGAATGAAATAAATATATTAAAATCAAAAGTACTAAGCATGTGAGCTTTTCATCTCAACTCAATATTCAATGTTTAATTTTATAGTTTAAAATTATTATCCATCAGTTCAGTTCAATTGATCAGTTGTGTCTGACTCTTTGCAACCCCATGGACAGCAGCATGCCAGGCTTCCCTGTCCATCACCAACTTGGTTATAATATTTACATCATGGATAAAAGCAAAAGTACAGATTGGTAATAATATGTATCAGCTTGATCCTTGACCTGAGACTTAGAGCCTAGACCTTAGATGTGACTATGGCTCAGTGAGTAAAGAATCTGCCTGCAATACAGGAGACATGGAGACCTGGGTTCAATTCCTAGGTTGGGAAGATCCCCTGGAGGAGGAAATGGCAACCCACTCCAGTATTCTTGCCTGGAAAATCCCATGGATGGAGAAACCTGGTGGGCTATAGTCCATAGAGTCACAAAGAGTCAGACATAATTGAGCAACTAGACAAACACATATATCCTTTACTGGAAAGATCTTCTAAGCTAGAACAGTAGAATCTCTGTGACAAAAGAAAGCAATTAACGACTACAGAAATTTTATCAATGGGACTTTGCAGTGGAATTAATCAATATAAATAAATATTTAAGTACTGAAGAATAGGAAATTAATGCTCATAGAGATAAAAAAAATGCAAGGCATCTTACAAAGGCTGACAACCAGTACACCTTTCATCACTGAGCTGGCCTTCTTCAGAGACAGACCCATGACTGTAATATATTCATTCATTTAGAAATAGATAAATAAATACACAAATAAGGCTGATCTATATGCTGGTCATGAATATATTTTTGTATTAAGCAAATCTTTTATGGCCTTTGACCTTCTGAACTGATTATACTCTGAAGTAGAAATAAAACAACAAGCAAGTAAATAAATATATCACAAACTGTGGAAAGAAAAATGAATTAAGAAGTAGAGTGATATAAATGAGAATAATTATGATGGGGCTGTAAATTGAGTTAAATAAAGCAATAACTGAAAACTTCTGATAGAAAAGGATACCAGTGGATGTTCTAATCACGTTTTTCTCCTTGCTAAAAGTTAATATGTCAGCTGAATATTTTGCTCTAAGTGAAAATTTCTCAAGTAGAGGCTATCTTTCTACCATACGTGATTACCCTATACGCTTGACCCCAGGGTTGAAAAGATCCCCTGGAGAAGGAGATGGGAATCCGGTATTCCTGACTAGGCAATCCCATGGACAGAGGAGCTTGCTGGGATACAGTCCATGGAGTCGCAAGAGTCAAACATGACTCAGCGACTCAACAACTAACTCTGTCTTTGAGCCTCAAGGGAAATGCCCTCACAGACAATTTATAAATTGAGCCTTTTTCCTTCTCTAGAATTCTTGTCTTGAGGTTTTAACTTCAGGTCCCATTCCTTTGGACTTCCCAGGTGGTGCTAGTGGTGGGGAAAAAAGACAAAAATCAAACAAACAAAAAACCTGCCAATGCAGGAGATGAAAGAGACCAGGTTCCATTATCTGGTCAGAAAGATCCCCTGGAGAAGGGCATGGCAATCCACTCCCATATTTTTGCCTGGAGAATCCCATGGACAAAGACTCCAGGCAGTCTTCAGTTCATAGGGTCTCAAAGAGTTGGACAAAACTGAAGCAACTTAGCATGCACCAATTGCTTTTGCTGCCATCTGCAGCAAAAAAAAAAAAAAAAAAGCATATTATTATAAAATGATCAATCATATAGGGACTCATATCATTTTTATCTTAAACAAAATTTTAAAAAAGTGAAAGTGCATTCATATGATGGCCAAAGGGAAACATGCATGTATGACATGTATACATGTATATTTGCTTATATATAATATCAGTTCAGTTCAGTCACTCAGTCATGTCCAACTCTTTGAAACTCCATGAGCTGCAGCACACCAGGCTTCCTTGTCCAATATCAGCACCCAAGCTTTGCTCAAACTCGTGTCCATCATGTCCATGATGCCATCCAAACATCACATCCTCTGTCATCCTTTTCTCCTCCTACCTTCAATCTTTCCCAACATCAGGGTCTTTTCCAATGACTCAGTTCTTTCCATAATGTGACCAAGGAATTTATTGGAGTTTAGGCTTCAGCAACAATCCTTCCAATGAATATTCAGGAATGATTTCCTTTAGGATTGACTGGTTTGATCTCCTTGCAGTCCAAACCACTCTCAAGAGTCTTCTCTAGCATCACAGTTCAAAAACATCAATTCTCATCTTTCTTTATAGTTCAACTCTCACATCCATACATGACTACTGGAAAAACCATAGCTTTGACTAGACAGACCTTTGTTGGCAAAGTAATATCTCTGCTTTTTAATATGCTGTCTAGGTTGTGAGAGGGGAACAGGCAGGAAGGCCAGGGGTCTCCAAAAGGAGGAAATAGGCTGCAAGTGCCAGACATTTTTATCTCTCTTAAGCGGCAGGAGGAAACAAACCAGTGATATTCTTTTTTTTTTTTTCTTCTCTGTACAAATTTAAAAGGAGGTTTCTCTTAAAATTCTGTGTTGCTATGACACCTGGTTTCACCTGAAGCTAACTATTCTCAAACCTTGAGTTAACAAATACATTTCTTTTTCTTATGGAAATGTTTGTCTTAAGCTATGCTAATTTACCCCAGACTCTGTAAATTCCACCAAATGGCCCAACCTACATACTCAGATATTGTTCCCTTAATCTATGTAAATGAAACTATCTGTTGGTAATCTGCCCTTCTACAAGATTCAAGTCAATCGTTTTATGGCCAGGGATGAATTATCTGGTGCCATTCTAAATTCTAAGACATTCCTTTCTTTTCATTAACTGACTGTGAGTGACTATATAACTTACAGCTAAAGACTAGTAGGCCCCCTTTTTAATATGCTGTCTAGTTTTGTCATAACTTTTCTTCCAAGGAGTAAGCATCTTTTAATTTCATGGCTGTAGTCACCATCTGCAGTGATTTTAAAGCTGAAAAAAATAAAGTCTGTCACTGTTTCCACTCTTTCCCCGTGTATTTGCCATGAAGTGATGGTACCAGATGCCATGAGCTTAGTTTTCTGAATGTTGAGTTTTAAGCCAACTTTTTCACTCTCCTCTTTCACTTTCATCAATAGGCTCTCTAGTTCTTCATCACTTTCTGCTGTAAGTGTGGTATCATCTGCATATCTGAGGTTGTCTAGTACTCATCTCTTGAAGAATTTCCCACAGTTTGTTGCGATCTACACAGTAAAATGCTTTGAAAGTGAAGTGAAATTCGCTCAGTCATGACCAACTTTTTGAGACCCCATTGGTATAGTCCACGGAATTCTCTAGACCAGAATACTGGAGTGGCTATCCTTTCCTTTCTTCAGGGGATCTTCCCAACCCAGATATCGAACTCAGGTCTGCAACCCAGATTGCAGATGGATTCTTAATCAGCTGAGCCAAAAGAGAAGCCCAAGAATACTGGAGTGGGTAGCCTATCCCTTCTCCAGCAGATATTCTTTGGTGTAATCAACAAAGCAGAAGTAGATGTTTGGGGGGGAATCCTCTTGCTTTTTATATGAGCCAACAGAATCTGACAATTTGATCTCTGGTTCTGTGCCTTTTCTAAATCCAGCTTGAACATCTGGACATTCATGGATCACACACTGTTGAAGCCTAGTTTGGAGAACTTCGAGCGTTACTTTGCCAGCCTGTCAGATGAGTACAGTTGGGTGGAAGTTTGAAATTCTGTGGCATTGTCCTTCTTTGGGATCCGAATGAAAACTGACTTTTCCCAGTCCTGTGGCCACTGCTGAGTTTTCCATTTTTGCTGGCATATTGAGCGCAGCACTTTCACAGCAGTATCTTTTAGGATTTTAAATAGCTGAACTGGAATTCTGTCACCTCCCACTAGCTTTGTTCATCATGATGCTGCCTAAGGCCCTCTTGACTTTGCATTCCAGGATGTCTGGCTCTAGGTGAGTGATCAGACCCTCATGGTTATCTGGGTCATGATGTTTTTTGTTTGTTTGTTTTATTTTATATATATAGTTCTTCTGTGTATTCTTACTACTTCTTCTTAATATATGCATATATATAGTATATCTGCATATAATATATATATTCATATATAATGATATATATTTCAAATGATTGTATAACCTTTTAAAATCATATACAGAAACATTAAAATAACTTCCTTGTTGAATTATGGGGCTAGAAATTCAAATACTGAAGCTTCTTTGAACTGGTTATTATGACTTATTAAAATGGACATTTTGTTCAGTGATATGCCTGGTTTTGTTACTTTATTTATTGAATTCTATTATTTACAAAATTAATGATTTTATAGTGATTCTTATGGACTAGGTTTTCTTCTAATTGTTGTACATATATTTATTAATCAATTTTTTGCACTATAGGGCATATTTATAAATGAAGAAACTGAGAAGGCAATTGCCTAAGTAACAAACCACAGGGCTTTTGACTAGCAGATCTGGAATTTACATATTCACTCTCTGACTTTTCACTAACTACTACTCTATATTCCTCTCTTAAGTGAGTCATCTAATATATAAACATTTATTAATTTTTACCTTGATGAGCCAAGTGGGAACTTTTTAAGCTCAAGAAGAAAATTAAAATTGGAAAGTTATGTTAGTGTTTCAAGGAAATCCTCAAGATTATTAAAATGCAAAAAACAATCTGAGAATTAATTTTAAGACAATCTAAATATGCACTTGATAAGAAGAAAATTCTGAAGTTACACTAATTTTTAAAAATGCCATTATGAGGGAAGTAGTTACTGATTCATCTACAGTTTAGTTCAGTTCAGTCGCTCAGTCATGTCCGACTCTTTGCAACCCCATGGACTGCAGCACACCAGGCCTCCCAGTCCATCACCAACTCCTGGAATTTACTCAAACTCATGTCTATCAAGTTGGTGATGCCATCCAACAATCTCATCCTCTATCGCCCCCTTCTCCTCCTGCCTTCAATCTTTCCTAGCATCAGGGTCTTTTCCAGTGAGTCAGTTCTTTGCATCAGGTAGCCAAAGTATTGGAGTTTCAGCTTCAGCATCAGTCCTTCCAATGAACATTCAGGACTGATTTCCTTTAGTATTGACTGGTTGGATCTCCTTGCTGTCCAAGGGACTCTCAAGAGTCTTCTCCAACACCACCATTCAAAAGCATCAGTTTTTGGTGCTCAGCTTTCTTTATAGTTCAACTCTCACATCCATATATGACTACTGAAAAAACCATAGCCTTGACTAGATGGACCTTTGTTGTCAAAGCAAAGTCTCTGCTTTTTAATATGCTCTCTAGATTGTGCATAACTTTCCTTCCAAGGAGCAAGTGTCTTTTAATTTCATGGCTGCAATCACCATCTTCAGTGATTTTGGAGACCAGAAAAATAAAATCAGCTACCTTTTCCACTGCTTCCCCATCTATTTGCCATGAAGCGATGGGACCAGATGCCATGATCTTAGTTTTCTGAATGTTAAGCTTTAAACCAACTTTTTCACTCTCCTCTTTCATTTTCATCAAGGAGCTCTTTAGTTCTTCTTCACTTTCTGCCATGAGAGTGGTTCTATTTGCATATCTGAAGTTACTGATATTTCACCCAGTGATCTTGATTCCAGCTTTTGCTTCATCCAGTCCAGAGTTTCTCATAATGTACTCTGTATATAAGTTAAATAAGCAGGGTGACAATATATAACCTTGATGTACTCATCTTCATGTCCTTGAAAAAGAAAATGTGACTTCAAAGAGCATATAGCATAACAAAACTGAACTACAGAAATTTATCCTATACTAGATGATCTTTATGATTAAATTTCTCAATAAGTACATGTTTAATACCATAGTAAACTATAAGGTATTTTTCAAATATTTCAAGTCCAAAGGACATCTTTTAACTAATCTAGCCTTCACAGAACTCAATAGTCTAACTTTAATTGAAAATTGAAATTTAGTTTTCAAAAATGCTTAAATAGTTCCCTGGGGCTACCTTAAGTGGTTAAAGAACTTGGCTCATTAGAGTATTTGTTTAAATATTTCAATTGTACTAAAAACATAAACCTCAAAATGCAATCAGTTTATAGAAGTTTTATTTAAAGATTCTCCTCATCTTCCTTGTTATCTATTTACATAATCAGAAGTATAAATATAATTTTTCTAGCCAAGAATCTATAATAATTTTGTGAATTTCTGGTGATTAATTGGAAACAGATGTAAAGAAATAAGGATTTTACATTTAACAGTAAGTACTATCATTCAGTTCCCTTTTTAGCTTAATATCTTCTCTAAAAAAAGGGTAGTCAGAAACATTCATATAAGAAATATAAAATAGTACAACTAATTGCTTTTCATTTAAAATGAAATTTGGTAAGTTTTCAAAGATCTAAAAGATGATTAGTTTTCAATGAATACTATTTTGTGTAGACTAAGGCATTAGGGGTTCCCTGGTACCTCAGATGGTAAAACAACAACAACAACAACAAAATGTGTGCCTGCAATGCTGGAGGCCCTAGTTTGATCCCTGGGTCAGGAAGGCATCCCTGGAGAAGAGAGTGGCTACCCACTCCAGTATTCTTTTCAAAGGACAGACCAAGGGGTCACAAAGAATCGGGCATGATTGAGCAACTAACACTTTCAGTAAGACATTAGAGTTTCCAAGACTGCATAAACTTGGAGAGCGTTCTGCTCAAACAGAAAACTAGGTTTTCGTCTCGATTTAAAACACAAGTTTTCAACCAGAAACATTAATCAGACTCTATTATAAACTCTAAATTATCTTAAAATTATCAATCATTATATGAATAAGGATGTTTATTTTCATTCTTTTTTCCCCTTGGACGATGGGTAAATTTTAAGTAATATGTTCAAAACATATATAATTAGGATTCTTCATCAATTAAAAAAATTATTATAGCAAAATAATAACTGTGATAATTTGCATATGATTATTTTGTGGATTGTATTTCTACTTCGTATCTTGGAAATATCTGGTAATATGAACATGGAGAGAAACTCAATGGCCTTCTAAAGAAGATGGACTTATCTGTCACAGAGAATGTTACACATATTCCCATAAATGTTGAACATCTGTAAAGCAGAGACTTTTGTATCAAATGATGTTATTAAGAAATTAAAAAGAACCTACTGAATGATAAAAAATATCTGCCTATCATAATTTTGGTAAAGGTTTAATATCTAACATATAAAGAATCCTTATACAAAACAATAAAAATCAGCAAACCAATTAAAAATGCACAAAGGACTTTTATAGTCATTTCACTAAAAGATATATACAAATGGGCAATAAACACATTAAAACCTCATTAATTAATTAGGAAGATACAAATCAAATCAAAGTCACATTGAAATACCACTTTACACATATGGCTATAATAAAAAAAATAATAACTTTTGGGAAAGATGTGTAAATTAAAACTCTCATGTATTGCTGGTGGAACTGTAAAATGGTGCATCCACTGTGGAAAACATTATAATGGTTCCTCAAGCTATTAAATGAAGAGTTAGCATATGACATAGCAGTTTATTCCTAGGGATGTACCCAAAGGAAAATTGAAAACAGAAACTCAAACAGATTTCTTTGCAGCATTATTCAAAATAGCCAATAGGAGGAAACAGCCCAAGAGCCCAACAGATGAATAATAAATAAAACTTGGCAATGAAATATTATGAACCATAAAAAAGAATGAAATTTTGATAAATATTATAACATATTAAAATTAAAATCCCTATGCTAATTAAAATAACAAAAACATTGCATAATTCCACTTGTATAAAATATCTGAAATAAGCAAATTTAAAAGAGAAACTATTACAAGCTACCCGGGAGTAACGGAAGATGAGAACAATGGTTTACTGCTCAGTGAGAGCCAAGTTTCTGTTTTGGCTAACAGAAAAGTCACAAATGTTGCACAACATTGTGAATGTCATTAATACCACTCCATTTTATACTTAAAATGGTTAAAATGACAAGTTTTATGTAATAATGAAATGGTTTAAAATATGACAGATATAGAATTTAAAAATTGGCTATTATAAATTAGTCCAGAATTTCCATTCAAAAATTATATCATGTAAACTGGTATAAATACAGTCTGGCATGAAGATATTTAAAAAATAAAGCCAACAAAAGTAGTATATGAGATATGTTTTTCACTTCATAAATTCTAAAAAGTAAGAATTTATATTTTTCTCTGTGATACTTGTGTCTTTCTTAAGATAAGATATGCATGAAAACACATTGTTCCACTGCACATGCAGACAGATGAGATCAATTCACTAGGAGGCAAAAAATATTCAGAATTTAAATACAGTGCTGAGACAGTCTTGTGTTTGACATTCTGAAATTTCTATCACACTTGGGCATCTAGGAAGAACCGAACAAAGTGAATATATGAGTATCTAAGTAAGCAGGGTGCAGGAATTCAATTTATTCTCCTGACTTCACAGTCTTTATACCCCTATATGATTTACAATAGTTTCTCAAGATTAGGTAAATGTATATAGTCTGAACCTTTTCTCTTGAAACTTGAATGAACACTGGTATAAGCCTGAATCAAAGATTATATCCCTATATAACCACAGATCTCAATTTTTCCACTCCAGTATGTGTATATAAGTTCATTGTTTATGCTCCCCACCTCCAAAAAGCACACATTTTATGAGATGCTCTGATTAGATATTATGTCCTGTTTAACCTATTCCATCAATGCCAGGTCCAAATTTCCATAATATACTCAAAATATATATGCCAAGCTTTTCTCTTTTTTTTTGAAGTGAAATAGAATCAGGAAGGCCCACTGAGAAATATTGAGAACTTTGACTACGCAAAAATTTTGCATAGGAAAAAAAACATCCGTAGAAAAGGCATAAGTAAATTGTAAAATAGATCTTTATAATATATTTTAACCAATGTACTAATTTAATCATATTTTAATTTATCATGTATATACGGAACTAAAGAGGATCAACATTAAAAGCTCAAAGCAAAAAAATGGAAAAATGCATTATCAAGGACTAATTTTCTGATCTCCAGCATTGCAGGCAAATTATTCACCATCTGAGCCACCAGGGAAGCCCCATTATTAAAAGAGAGTGAAGGTAATGAATTGTTCTAATTCCTTAACTGTTGCCCAGTTCCTTGTGTAAGTTAATTTGCTATTGTTGTTTAGTTGCTAAGTCATGTTCAACTCTTTTTGTGACCTAGTGGACTGTAGCATGCCAGGCTCTTCTGTTCATGCGATTTCTCAGGCAAGAATACCAGAGTGGGTTGCCATTTCCTTCTCCAGGGGATCTTCTGAACCGAGGAACTGAAACTGCATTTCCTACATCGGCAGGTGGATTCTTTACCATTGAGCCATCTGGAAATCCTGAGTCAATGAGCAAAATATATTATATAAGGACAAAAAATTGAGTAACTTACGGTAAATGTCTTTCATTAAGCATTTTTTTCTTTTGGGTTTAAAGTACAAGAAAATGTTTTACACATCAAGGTTTCTAAATATAATAAATATTAATAGCATGAATCCTTTATTAGCACTGAACAACTTGACATTTCTTTACAACTATCCTAAGGTTTCACTGGTGGCTAGTGATATAGACTGCACACAGTTGAGGAGATCAGGGTTCAATCCCTGGGTCAGGAAGATCCCCTTGGGGGCGGGCATAGAAATCCACTGTAGTACTCTTGCCTAGAGAATCCAATGGACAGAGGAACCTGGCAGGCTGCAGTCCATAGGGTTTCAAAGAGTTGGACAAGACTGAAGCAACTAGGCAGAGCATCCTACAGGCAAGTATTACATGAGTCATGCAGAGTAACTCTTCACTAAGTACTGCTCTTCTTCCTCTCTTTCATCTGCACAAGCTGTAGGTGGATATCTGTTAAAAACTTTAATAGAGGGACTTCTCTGGGGGTGCATCCAGTTAAGACTCTCTGCTTTCAGTGCAAGGGCCAAGGCTCAATCCCTCATTAGGGAATTACATCCAAGGTGCCACACCTAACACCCAGGGCAGCCAAATAAATAATTTTGCAAAAACTTATTTTTTTTCTGTATGAGAGAAAACAATGAGGATTATTTCAGAAAAATCTTCAGAAAGAACAAAATAAGTTAATTGGAGAGATAAATGCCATGTCTCTGAAGATAAATAATATTTAATATTTGTTGGTATTACATATGATTATTAGTATTTAATCACAATTAGTTGTTAAACTAATCATTATTAGTTGTTAAACCACAGTCTCAGAAAACTAAACAATCTAATCACATAGACCACACCCTTGTCTAACTCAATGAAACTATGAGCCATGCCATGTAGGGCCACCCAAGATGGAAAGGTGATGTTAGAAAGTTCTGACAAAATGTGATCCCCTGGAAAAGGGAATGGCAAACCACTTAAGTATTCTTGCCTTGAGAGCCCCATGAACAGTATGAAAAAGAAAAAAAGTTAAGACACTGAAAGATGAACTCCCCAGGTCGGTAGGTGTCCAATAAGCTATTGGTGATTGGTGGAGAAATAATTCCGGAAAGAATGAAGAGACAGAGTCAAAGCAAAATCAACACACAGCTGTGGATGTGACTGGTGATGGAAGCAAGGCCCAATGCTGGAAAGAGCAATACTGCATAGGAACCTGGAATGTTGGGTCCATGAATCAAGGTAAATTGGAAGTGGTCAAACAGGAGATGGCATGAATGAACATCAACATTTTAGGAATCACCAAACTAAAATGGGCTGGAAGAGGTGAGTTTAACTCAGATGAGCATTATACTGTGGCAGGAATCCCTTAGAAGAAATGGAGTAGCCATCATGGTCAACAAAAAGAGTCTGGAATGCAGTACTTGGATGCAATCTCAAAAACGACAGAATGATCTCTCTTCATTTCTGAGGCGAACCATTCAATATCACAATAATCTAAGCCTATGCCCTGACCAGTAATGCTGAAGAAGCTGAAGTTGAATGGTTCTATGAAGACCTACAAGATCTTTTAGAACTAACACCTGAAAAAGATGTCCTTTTCATTATAGGGGACTGGAATGCAAAAGTAGGAAGTCAAGCAATACCTGGGTAACAGGCAAATTTGGCCTTGAAGTACAGAATGAAACAGGGCAAAGGCTAATAGAGTTTTGCCAGGAGAACACACTGGTCGTAGCCAACACCTTAGTCCAACAACACAAGAGAAGATTCTACACATGGACATCAGCAGAAGATCAATACTAAAAACAGACTGATATATTTTTTGCAGCCAAAGATAGAGAAGCTCTATACAATCAGCTAAAAACAACATTGTGACTGACTGTGGCTCAGACCAATTCAGTTCAGTTGCTCAGTCATGTCTGACTCCCTGCAAACCCATGAACCTCAGCATGCCAGGCCTCCCTATCTATCACCAACTCACGGAGTTTACCCAGATGCATGTCCATTGAGTCGGTGATGCCATCTAACTGTCTCATCATTTGTCAAATCCTTCTCCTACTGCCTTCAATCTTTCTCATCAGGATCTTTTCAAATGAGTCAATTCTTCTCATTAGGTAGCCAAAATATTGGATTTTCAGCTTCAACATCAGTCCTTCAAATGAACAACCAGGACTGATTTCCTTTAGGAGGAATTGGTTGGATCTCCTTGCAGTCCAAGGGTTGCTCAAGAGTCTTCTCCAACACCACACTTCAAGAGCATTAATTCTTCTGCACTCAGCTTTCTTTATAGTCCACTCTCACATTAATTCATGACTACTAGATAAACCATAGCCTTGACTAGATGGACCTTTGTTGACAAAGTAATGCCTCTGCTTTTTAATATGTTGCCTAGGTTGGTCATAACTTTCCTTCCAAGGAGTAAGTGTCTTTTAATTTCATGGCTGCAATCACAATCTGCAATGATTTTGGAGACCAAAAAACTAAAGTCAGCCACTGTTTCCACTGTTTCCCTATCTATGTTCCATGAATTGGTGGGACTGGATGGCATGATCTTAGTTTTCTGAATGTTGAATTTTGAGCCAACTTTTTCACTCTCCACCCTCACTTTCATCAAGAGGCTCTTTAGCTCTTCTTTGCTTTCTGACATAAGGGTGGTGTCATCTGCATATCCGAGGTTTTTGATATTTCTCCCGGCAATCTTGATTCCAGCTTGTGTTTCATCCAGCCTAGCTTTTCTCATGATGTACTCTGCATATAACTTAAATAAGCGGGGTGACAATATACAGCCTTGACCATGAACTCCTTGTTGCCAAATTCAGATGTAAATTGAAGAAAGTAGGGAAAACCACTAGACCATTCAGGTATGACCTAATTCAATTCCCTTATGATTATACAGTGGAAGTGACAAATAGATTTAAGGGACCAGATCTGATAGACAGAGTTCCTGATGAACTATGGAGGGAGCTTCATGACACTGTACAGGAGACAGAGATTAAGACCATCCCCGAGAAAAAAAAAAATGCAAAAAAGCAAAATGGATGTGTGAGGAGGCCTTGCAATAGCTACGAAAAGAAGAGAAGTGAAAAGCAAAGGAGAAAAAGAAAGATATACCCATTTAAATACAGAGTTCCAAAGAATAGCAAGGAGAGATAAGAAAGCATTTCTCAGTCATCAATACAAAGAGATAGAAGAAAATAATAGAATGGGAAAGATTAGAGAGCCCTTGAAGGAAATTAGAGATACCAAGGGAAAATTTCATGCAAAGATAGTCTCAATAAATGACAGAAATGATATGGACTTAACAGAAGTAGAAACTATCAAGAAGTGGTGGGAAGAATACACAGAAGATCTATACAAAAGAAATCTTCATGACCCAGATAATCATGATGTTGTGGTCACTCACCTAGAGCCAGACATCCTGGAATGTGAAATCAAGTGGGCCTTAGGAAGCACCAGTTTGACCAAAGGAAGTGGAGGTGATGGAATTCCAGTTGAGCTGTTTCAAATCCTAAAAGATGATGCTGTGAAAGTGCTGCACTCCATACACCAGCAAATTTGGAAAACTCAGCAGTGGCCACAGGACTGGAAAAGGTGAGTTTTCATTCCAATCCCAAAGAAAGGCAATGCCAAAGAATGCTCAAACTACCGCACAATTGCACTCATCTCACACGCTAATTAAGTAATGCTCAAAATTCTACAAGCCAGTCTTCAATAATGCATGAACCGTGAACTTCCAGATATTCAAGCTGGATTTAGAAAAAGCAGAGGAACCAGAGATCAAATTGCCAACATCCGCTGGATCATCGAAAAAGCAAAGAGAGTTCCAGAAAAAAACATATATTTCTGCTTTACTGACTATGCCAAAATCTTTGTGTGGATCCCAATAAACTGTGGAAAATTCTGAAAGAGATGGGAATACCAGACCACCTGACCTGCCTCTTCAGAAATCTGTTTGCAGGTCAGGAAGCAACAGTTACAGCAGGACACGGAACAATAGACTAGTTCCAAATAGGGAAGTTCAGTTCAGTCTCTCAGTCGTGTCTGACTCTTTGCGACCCCATGAATCGCAGCACGCCAGGCCTCCCTATCCATCACCAACTGCCGGAGTTTACTCAAACTCATGCCCATCCAGTCAGTGATGCCATCCAGCCATCTCATCCTCTGTCATCTCCTTCTGCTCCTGCTCCCAATCCCTCCCAGCATCAGGGTCTTTTCCAATGAGTCAACTCTTCACATGAGGTGGCCAAAGTATTAGAGTTTCAGCTTCAGCATCAGTCCTAATAGGGAAAGGAGTACATAAAGTCTGTATATTGTCACCCTGCTTATTTAACTTATATGCAGAGTACATCATGCTGGGCTGGATGGATCATAAGCTGGAATCAAGACTGCTGGGAGAAATATCAATAACCTCAGATATGCAGATGATACCACACTTATAACAGAAACTGAAGAGGAACTAAAAAGCTTCTTGATGAAAGTGAAAGAGGATAGTGAAAAAGTTGGTTCAAAATTCAACATTCAGAAACCTAAGATCAAGGCATCTGGTCCTATCACTTCATGACAAATAGGTGGGGAAACAGTGGAAACAGTGACAGACTTTATTTTTTGGTGGGGGGGATGGGGCGGCTCCAAAATCACTGAAGATGGTGATAGCAGCCATGAAATTAAAAGACACTTACTCCTTGGAAGAAAAGCTTTGACCAAACCTAGGCAGCATATTTAAAAGCAGAGACATTACTTTGCCAAAAAGGTCCATCTAGTCAAAGCTGTGTTTTTTCTAGCAGTCATGTATGGATGTGAGAGTTGGCCTGTAAAGACAGCTGAGCACCAAAGAATTGATGCTTTTGAACTGTTGTGTTGGAGAAGATGCTTGAGAGTCCCCTGAAGTGCAAGGAGATCCAACCAGTCAATCTTAATGGAGATCAGTCCTGAATATTCATTGGAAGGGTTGATGTTGAAGCTGATACTCCAATACTTTGGTCACCTGATGTGAAGAACTGACTCATTTGATAAGATGCTGATGCTGGGAGAGATTGAAGGCAGGAGAAGAAGGGGATGAGAGAGGATGAGATGGTTGGATGGCATTACTGACTCTATGGATATAAGTTTGGGTAAACTCTTGGAGTTGGTGATGGACAGGGAGGCCTGGCATGCTGCAGTCCATGGGGTCACAAAGAATTGGACACAGCTGAGCAGCTGAATTGAACTGAACTGATTAGTTGTTCACTGTTTCAACTACATTGAATATTATTAATTTATTCAATAACGTTTGTCTTAGAAATTACAATGTAAGCACCCTCATAGTCTTTTGTCACTTAGCTCTAAGTCCCAGTACTCAGAGGAACCTGGTAAATGGTCTCAAGACTGTCTATTCTTACCTATGTTAAAGTGAAAGTGTTAGTCACTCAGTCGTGTCCAGCTCTATGCAACCCCATGGACTGTAGTCTGTCAGTGTCCTCTGACCATGATTTTTCCTAGGCAAGAATACAGGCATGAATTGCCATTTCCTTCTTCAGAGAATCTTTCTCAACCAGAGATCAAACCCAGGTCTACCGCATTGCAGGCAGTTTCTTTACCATTTGATGCACTAGGGAAGCCCTTACATATGAAGTAAGTCCTATTAGAAATTCTGAAGTGAATTTGGCATTTATTTTAATTTCACTTTCTTTATAATTAGATTATTTGAAAACTATTATTCTGAGCCAACTTATTTTACACTTAGTTAAATGTTTCTATCATTCTGGTTGACTCTCTTGGGAAAAATAGGATGAATAGTAGTGGGATGGTGGAGTCCTCTGGATCTCGTTATACCAGAGAAAATGCAGAATATATATCCAGAGTGTTTTAAAGTAGGCAGTTATCTCAAGATCCATCCTAAGAGTGAAAGTGTGAGAAAGTCTTAGCTTCTCAGTATATCTGACTCTTTGTGACCTCATGAACTCCAGCCCACCAGTTTCCTCTGCCCATGGAATTCTCCAGGCAAGAATACTGGAGTGGATAGTCATTCCTTCTCCAGGGGATATTCCCAAACCAGAGATCAAACCCAGGTCTTCCAAGTTTCAGGCAGATTCTTTACCATCTGAGTCACCATGTTACATTTTATTAATCCCTCCAAACTGCTCTGAATTTTTTTCTTTTTATTATGTATAAAAAAGAATGTTTTGACATTAGGTTTTTATTTCACAGCATTTCTTCTTTTTCCCTTATATGAATCAAAACCTTGTGTATTACATTATATGGGAAAATTACTCCTGAAGAGAAAGTCAATTAATAAATAAACTCTTTGCAGATGATCTTAGTAGAAAACATATTTCACATAAAAATGTAATATTGCTATTCCAGAACTTGAGTTAGAATACACTACTTTCCTTTAAAATATGGACTGTGTTCTAAGACAAGGAAATGATGAGGGACTGTTAATAGTGAGATGGCATTATCAGTAGCTTTTCATACAAATCTATAAACCACACTTCAGCTCTATGTATTTAACACATTCCAGTGCTCACATTATGTTTGAATGATGAAGCCAAATGGCATATTTCTACTGATGCATTGCTCTTTAAAAAGGAATAAATTTGAAAGATGACTTTGATTTGCAATGCATACAATTTTATGCAAATACATAATTTAATCATGACATATAGAATCCTTGTCAGCTGGAACAAAAATAGTTCAATATCAAGCATCAAAAAACATGCTACCTTAGAAACTTATTCAAATAAAAGTGATGTGTGAGAAATTTCATGCTTTGGTAATTTATCAGAACAAATATATTTAAACTATATATGAATACACTTTGCACACACATTTCACCTAAACCTTTAGGTTTTAGCACACAAGCCAGTTAATTTAAATAGTTTTCAAAGAAATCTTAGGTTGCTAGTATTAATGTCAACTTCTTCTCAGAATGACCAGTTTTTCAAGTTGTGATCACACAGTGGAAAAAACTAGAGGTGAATAACCTGATAAATGAAGGTAAAACATGTCTAAAATGTAAAGATAAAATCTAAAGGTTACTAGCTCAAATTTTATTGATTTTTTAATGTACAGTACTGCATTAAATATTCAGTCAGACACAACTGAGTGATTGAACGGTACTGCATTAATGTACCATATACTTTTTCATTGATATTATGATATTACTTAGTATGAAATGTCTTTATATAGTGAATTCACTGATAACTGTCCAGGTATCTTAGATATCTGCTGCAATATTGCTTTTGAAACTTTTGAAACATTATAACATTCCTTTATAATGAATGTTGATACTAGCTCCTACTGGGAAATACTAAACTTTATCTGATTATCAAATTAATTGCTGTGATTATACTTTCTCTATGATTAAATTTACTCAAATTCATATTGGAGAAGCCAATTTTCATCATTATTTTATTCACTCATCATTTATTTCTCCAGAAATATTCTCTGGATGTTCTCTATATGTAAGCATTGTTCTGCATCCAGTTTCTGGTGGAGAGACAAACACACAGTTTCCCTATGCCATTTACGTTAATCAGTCCAGTTCAGTTTAATTCAGTTGCTCAGTCGCGTCCAACTCTTTGTGAGCCCATGAATCTCAGCACGCCAGGCCTCCCTGTCCATTACCAACTCCTGGAGCTTACTCAAACTCATGCCCATCGAATTGGTGATGCCGTCCAGCCATCTCATCCACTGTCATCCCCTTCTCCTCCTGCCCTCAGTCTTTTCAGCATCAGGGTCTTTTCAAATGAGTCAACTCTTCCCATTCGGTGGCCAAAGTACTGGAGTTTCAGCCTCAGCATCAGTCCTTCCAATGAACACCCAGGACTGATCTCCTTTAGGATGGACTGGTTGGATCTTCTTGCAGTCCAAGGGACTCTCAAGAGTCTTCTCCAACACTACAGTTCAAAAGCATCAATTTTTTGGCACTCAGCTTTCTTCACAGTCCAACTCTCAGATCCATACATGGCCAGTGGAAAAACCATAGCCTTGACCAGATGGACATTTGTTGGCAAAGTAACATCTCTGCTTTTTAATATGCTATCTAGGTTGGTCATAACTTTCCTTCCAAGGAGTAAGCATCTTTTAATTTCATGGCTGCAGTCACCATCTGCAGTGATTTTGGAACTCCCCAAAATAAAGTCTGACACCGTTTCCACTGTCTCCCCTTCTATTTCCCATGAGGTGATGGGACCAGATGCCATGATCTTAGTTTTCTGAATGTTGAGCTTTAAGCCAAATTTTTCACTCTCCTCTTTCACTTTCATCAAGAGGCTTTTTAGTTCCTCTTCACTTTCTGCCATAAGGGTGGTGTCATCTGCATATCTGAGGTTATTGATATTTCTCCCGGCAATTTTGATTCCAGCTTGTGCTTCTTCCAGCCCAGCATTTCTCATGATGTACTCTGCATATATTAGGCAAATATTACATAAAGTAAATATTTTAGCTACACAAAAGTTTATTTTTTTTTAACACAAAAGTTTATAAATACTATAGAACTAAGGGATGGATGGGGAATAGGTTTTCCATAAGTCAGACAGTTTATTGTGATATTATACAGAGTAATAAGGGCCTCCCTGGTGGGTCAGAGATTAAAGCATCTGCCTGCAATGCAGGAGACCTGGGTTCAGTCCCTGGGTCTGGAAGATCCTCTGGAGAAGGAAATGGCAACCCACTCCAGTATTATTGCTTGGAGAATCCCATGGACAGAGGAACCTGGCAGGCTACAGTCCATGGGATGGCAAAGAGTCAGACACGACTGAGTGACTTCACTTTCACTTTCACTTTCTTTCACAGAGTAATAAAAGAACATCTTGTAAGGAAAAATTTTATCAAAGAATGAGAGGGAAATGATAGTGTTCTCTAGAGGAAGAGCATTCAAAGCATGTGAAAAAGAAAGTGTGAGGCAGTGGCAACCTCTCTATTAACAAAGGCTTCAAAGGAGTGGGTGAGAGGGAGGGAGTGGTATATCAAGCAAAAAAGAAATAATGCAGGAACCTAGGCATTCCAGGCCATCATACAGATTTTGGTGTTTACTTTCAGTAAGAAGGGAAACTACTGGATGGTTTTAAACACAATGTGACTACTTTTTTTGACAGAATAACTTTTGTCGTTGTTCAGTCACTCAATCATGTCCAACTCTTTGTGATCCTATGGACTGCAGCACTTCAGGCTTCCCTGTCCTTCACCATCTCCCAGAATTTGCTCAGGTTCATGTCCATTGAGTAAGTGATGCCATGCATTTCATCCTCTGCCATCCCCTTCTCCTCCTGCCCACCATCTTCTCAGGGCAAAATATTGGAGCTTCAGCTTCAGCATTAGTCCTTCCGATGATTTTTAAACAAGAATTTAAAAACATGATGCACCTTCTGTTTTAACAGACTTTGTTGATAATAGACTATAAGAGAACAAAGTGGCGAGTTATTATGTTATCTTGGATGCTGTAAACATCAGGCAGTTTCTCCACCAGCAGTGAAGCTCATTTTCCCAGTTCCTGAGCATGTTGGCTGGTGACCACTTGCAAATGGGACAGGGCGGGGGATCTCCCTTGGTTAAAGGAAGATTCATCACCTGGGGCTATACCTGGCATCTGAAATTTAATTCAGTACATCTCTGATGAGTTATCCCAATTCAGAATTCCCTGAAGGATTGTTAGAGACCTCTTGCCAATGAGCCATACAGTTTCGTTTTCTCCCTCTACCTGATCACAGTTCTAATTATTTTTCATGGGTGTTATTTTAGAGAATACTCCTTAATAATTGTCTGTTTAAATCTTCATTGCAGAGTCTATTTTTTAGATAGCTCTGTCTACAATAGATGTTATTGTAATAATCCAGGCAAGTAACAACAGTGTTACTGATGATCTTTTTGTTGCTAAATCCTGTGGTTAATGTTTGCCCATTGGCAGAATTTGACACTTCTGGTTTCTCTTTTTTTCCCTTGAGTCATTTTAATCATTTGATCTTCAAATACAAAATTCACTTTATTTTCCACTGGCATATCTGGTCACATCAAGTAAGTTTCTTGGTTGATTCACTTTACATTCTGGATACTAAAATTCAGTGTCTCAAGGTTCATCCTTCATCCATGTCTCTTTTGTATCTGTTCTCACTGCATATAAATTTATACAATTTCAAATTTATGTTTTTCATAAGATACACCATATTTAATGTCTGTGAGAATTCAGAAAATAGAATCTTTGAAGGAAAACATAAGACTGAAAAGTATTTTTAAACACAATAGTCCTGAGGTCTTTTGAGTTTATATATATATATATATGTGTGTGTGTGTGTGTATAGTTATATATTATATAAATGTATATACTGATATATGTATGTATAGTTCTATTGATGAATATTTGCTGTGACAGAAGAACATCCATTATCAACCAATATCTAAATAAATATATGGATTAAATTTTTTATTCTATCTGCATCTTTTTTAAAAAAAAGACTTGAAGTCTAATATGTATGTTATTGCTATTTTTTTCCCCTAATTGATTTGTCTGGATGGCCTCTTCTAATGTTTTCTCAGATTCATCTGGTGTATACCCACCATCATTTACTGTTAGGATCAGAGTAAGATTTTAGCTCAAATTAGGGTCATGGGGTAATATGTGCTCTGTGCTGTGTGCTTTAGTCGTGTCCCACTCTATGTGATCCTGTGGACTGCAAAGTGCCAGGCTCTTTTGTCCACAGGCTTCTTCAGGCAAGAATACTGAAGTGGAATGTTGTGACCTTGTCCAGGGGATCTTCCTAACCCAGGTATCAATCTGTGTTTTTTATGTCTCCTGCATTGGCAGGCAAGTTCTTTACCACTAGAACCACCTGGGAAACCCCCCAAAATAATAAGGATGTATATTAATAAACTACCTCAAAATTTATAAATACTGTGTTTTTAATCAATAATTATTAAATATATATATATATATATATATATACACACACACACACACACACACACATATGTTTCTGTCAAAAGACTTTTGCAATCTCTTGGCCTTTTTTTTTTTTTAATTCAAGGATACTCATGCAAGGAAATGAGTTCTTTCTTCACACAATTCAATTATTCCTCCTAAAAACCTTCTGAAAAGTTAGAAAATGGGTCATTCTTGATTTTAAGATGATATTATTGGTGAAGACGTAAAACTCATTCAATGAGCCATCTTCAGATGCATATTCCATGGTATTTAATTTCCTTTTGAAAATATATCTATTCTATTCTTATTCTAGGAAGATGTCAATAAAGCAACTGTAACAAAACCTATGACTTGGTAAACAGATGCCAACACAAACATAGACATACTTAGAAAATGTGTATTTCGATGCTCCCAATAACTCCTGTATTATTTATGCTCTCCTTCATTCTGAGCTGAGTTCTGGAGCAAATGAGTATACGTATATGTTTTCATTCAGAATACTGCTATCTCACCATTAAAATACTCCTTAAATTTTCTAGAAAGTATGCAGATGTATTCAAGAAGCATGTACAAATTTGTACATTTTGCAGTTGAATTGATCCATACTAACTAAGCTGCATTCAATTTCCATTCTCTTGCATTCTTAGAGAAGCAGTGACCGAGAAATGGTTTTTTTGTTTGTTTGTTTGTTTGTTTGTTTTAAGCAGTTTACTAAACACTAGGTTTTTATATTATGGATACCATGTCAGTCCTAGAGATATTTCTCTGCATGGAAATTGGCTTCATACACATTCATAACAGCAGCAGGAAACCCAAGTATGGCTGCTGATATGCTTGACTCTTCAGAGCAAAGAAAAGCATACAACCTAAGATGAGCCTTCTTGACAAAACAAGTGCTTCATGCTGAAGTTTTTAAGATGTATGTTTAATCTCCATGGGGAAAAACTCTATCTACCTAAATAGTAGAATTTCAACCTGAAATAATGCATAAATTCACCATGAGCCAAGATCTGTAAAAGGAAACATACAGATCCTCAGTGAATTATATTTTGCTTTTAGGTAAAGATGAAAATAATACACAAAGTTTCCCATAACTTTGGAAATTTGAATTCACGTTAATGTTACACTTTGGAACACCTGAGTATATTCTCAAACTAAGCAGAATTTTCTGTTTGTATTCCTTGAAGAAATGATCTTTGGATTTTTATAAATGTGTATTGTGTCTTAGGCCATTCAGTCCCTGAATAATAGTTTTCAGAAGTTCTGTTTAAGTGAACTTCACTAATTTCTGAGTGACTTTCTATTCTTTCCAATCAGGTATGTTGTTTTCTGATGAAAAATAGATTTAGTGAATTATCAAAAAATTAAACTTCACTGAAAACTGATACATAGATGGAGAGTAGAATAAAATGGTTTTAGAAATATTTAAGGATGAAATTCTAGAATATGCATGTATGTAATGACAATATTATTGATTGGGAATTCACTACTTCTCTGTATGTCAGTGTATCATGTAAAAGTCACTCAGTCATGTCTGATTCTTTGTAACACCATGGACTGTCCAATTCTTTCTAGGCCAGAAACTGGAGTGGGTAGCCTTTCCCCTTTCCAGAGGATCTTCCCTACCCAGGGATCAAACCCAGGTCTCCTGCATGCACATGGATTCTTTACCAGCTGAGCCATGAGGGAAGCCCAAGAAAACTGGAGTGGGTAGCCTATTCCTGCTCCAGAGGATTTTCCCCACCCAGAAATCAAACTGGGGTCTCCTGCATTGCAGGCATATTTTTAGCAACTGAGCTATCAGGGAAGCCCCAGTGTGTCAAAGATAACTATATATCCATCTGTAATGTTATCTAGCTATCTATCAAAACATTAAAAACATGGGCTCATCAGTTCAGTTCAGTTGCTCAGTCTTGTCCGACTCTTTGCGACCCCATGGACTGCAGCATGTCAGGCCTCCCTGTCCAGCACCAACTCCTGAAGTCCACCCAAATCCATGTCCACTGAGTCAATGATGCCATCCAACCATCTCATCCTCTGTCGTCCCCTTCTCCTCCCACCTTCAGTCTTTCCCAGCATCAGGGTCTTTTCTTGTGAGTTGGTTCTTCCTATCAGGTGTCCAGAGTATTGGAGTTTCAGCTTCAGAATCAGTCCTTCCAA
This sequence comes from Hydropotes inermis, assembly GCA_020226075.1. Classification (NCBI taxonomy): domain Eukaryota; kingdom Metazoa; phylum Chordata; class Mammalia; order Artiodactyla; family Cervidae; genus Hydropotes; species Hydropotes inermis. Next base: position 41,316,091 of record CM035295.1, read on the forward strand.
AGAATATTCAGGACTGATTTCCTTTAGGATTGACTGGTTGGATCTCCTTGCAGTCCAAGGGATTCACAAGAGTCTTCTCCAACACCACAGTTTAAAAGCATCAATTTTTTTGGTGCTCAGCTTTCTTTACAATCCAACTCTCACATCCATACATGACTGCTATAAAACCATAGCTTTCACTAGACAGACTTTTGCTGGCAAAGCAATGTCTCTGCTTTTTAATAAGCTATCGAGGATGGTCATAACTTTTCTTCCAAGGGGCAAGTGTCCTTTTAATTTCATGGCTGCAGTCACCATCTGCAGTGGTTTTGGAGCCCCCTCTCCCCAAAATAAAGTCTGTCACTGTTTCCACTGTTTCCCCATCTATTTACCATGAAGATCAGATGCCATGATCTTAGTTTTTCGAATTTTGAGTTTTAAGCCAAAATTTTCACTCTCCTCCTTCACCTTCGTCAAGAGGCTCTTTGCTTGTTTTTCTTTGCTATGTGCTATAAGGGTCGTGTTCTCCATATCATAGGTTATTAATATTTCTCCCAGAAATCTTGATTCCATCTTGTACTTTATCCAGCCCAGCGTTTCTCATGATGTACTCTGCCTATAAGTAAATAAGCAGGGTGACAATATACAGCCTTGATGTACTCCTTTCCCTATTTGGAACCAGTCTGTTCTTCCATGTCCAGTTCTAACTGTTGTTCCTTGACCTGCATACAGATTTCTCAAGAGGCAGGTCAGGTGGCCTGGTATTCCCATCTCTTTGAGAATTTTCCATGGTTTCTTGTGGCCCACATAGTCAAAGGTTTTGGCATAGTCAATAAAGCAGAAATAGATGTTTTTCTGCAACTCTTGCTTTTTCAATGATCCAACGGATGTTGGCAGTTTGATCTCTGGTTCCTCTGCTTCTTCTAAATCCAGCTTGAAAATCTGGAAGTTCATGGTTCATGCATTGCTGAAGACTGGCTTGGAGAATTTTGAGCATTATTTTACTAGCGTGTGAGATGAGTGCAATTGTGCGGTAGTTTGAGCATTTGTTGGCACTGCCTTTCTTTGGGACTGGAGTGAAAACTGGCCTTTTCCAGTCCTGTGGCCACTGCTGAGTTCTCCAAATTTGCTGGCATATGGAATGCAGCACTTTCACAGCACCATCTTTTAGGATTTGAAATAGCTCAACTGGAATTCTATCACCACCACTAGCTTTGTTCATAATTATGTTTCTTAAGGCCCACTTGACTTCATATTTCAGGATGTCTGGCTCTTAGTGAGTGAACACACTATCTGATTATCTGGGTTGTGAAGATGTTTTTTTTTGTACAGTTCTTCTGTGTATTCTTGCCACCTGTTTTTAACATCTTCTGCTTCAGTTGGGTCCATACCATTTTTGTCCTTTATTGTGCCCATCTTTGTGTAAAATATTTCCTTGGTATCTCTACTTTTCTTGAAGAGATCTCTAGTCTTTCCCATTCTATTATTTTCCTCTATCTCCTTGCACTAATCACTGAGGAAGTCTTTCTTATCTCCCCTTACTATCCTTTGGAACTCTGCATTCAAATGGGTATATCTTTCCTTTTCTCCTCTGCCTTTAGCTTCTCTTTTCACAGCTATTTTTAAGGCCTCCTCAGACAACCATTTTGCCTTTTTACTTCTATCTTTAGAGATGGTCTTGATGCTTGCCTCCTGTACAATGTCACGAACCTCCAGCCATAGTTCTCCAGTCACTCTATCAGCTCTATTTGTCACTTCCACTGTATAATTGTAAGGGAATTGATTTAAGTCATCCCTGAATGGTCTAGTTGTTTTCCCTACTTTCTTCAATTTAAGTCTGAATTTGGCAATAAGGAGTTCATGGTCTGAGCCACAGTCAGCTCTGTCTTGTTTTTGCTGACTGTATAGACCTTCTCCATCTTTGGCTACAAAGAATATAATCAGTCTGATTTTGATTTTGACCTCTGATGATATTCACATATAGAGTCTTCTCTTGTGCTGTCTTTAGAGGGTGTTTGCTATGACCAGTGTGTTCTCTTGGCAAAATTCTAATAGCTTTTTCCCTGCTCATATAATTAGTGTAAAAAAGCAGACTTGTTGATCCCAGTTAAATTTTGTAAATTAATATTTCAAATATTTGGTAGTAAAACATTTCTCAAAAGCATGTTGACTTATCCTTTTGATGAAAGCTTATATGTTTAAGAATTCTATCCCTGGGTTAGAAAGATGCATGGAGAAAGGATTAGCAACCCACTCCAGTATTCTTGTCTGGAGAATTCCATGGACAGAGAAGACTGGCAAACTATGGTCCATGGGGTTACAAAGAGTCAGACACAGCTGTGTGAATAACACAACATTGTATAAAAGAGAAATCTAGATACATAAACAGTATTAGTTTCCTAAGTCTCAAAAACTGACCTGATGAAATATAATATATATATTATATATTTATATCTATCTATATATATATATATCTATATATATTTATATAGATATATATCTTTATGGCATGGCTTTACTTTGATTTATTGAATTACAGAATAAATGTAAAAAGTCACCAAATTACAGAATAAAGGTGTGTTTGTGTGTAACATATTTTGCAATATTCATGTACTGCACTTTAACAAAGAAGACAATTTCATTTTCATCTTTGATACTTTATAAAATATAAAATGAAATAAGAAATATCAAAGATAAATGGAGAATGTTTTATATTGATCTTGTGTATTGTATAAAATTTTTTCTCCTTTATATGCACTCTACTACATTTAAAAAGTTTCAGATTTACAAACTCATCAAAAATGTGATTGCCAGGAAGATAAAAATCTGACCAGTGAATCAAAGGCAGATATAAAAACACATGAGCAAATTCAAAATTAATTAGCAGTGTGGTTAAAAAAACAAAATGAAATATTTTTCACAAGTGAACAGAAATTAACTATATTGTCTAATTATAAAGACATGCCTAAATTTTCAAAGGAGTGACAAATATAGCATGTTAATTACCCAAATGATACACAAAATATTTAATCATTAGTCAAAAGCTGTTCAAGGGAAACTAATTTGGAGTCTATTCTGATATAAAAACACTGGCTGATTTTAGTAGACTACAGGTTAACCTGTAAACAAAGAAAGATGGTGACCATAGTCTTGTGCAAAGGTTTCAGATTTTTTTCATTCATTTATTCATCCATTCACTGAGTAAATATTTATTGAGATTTCATCACTCATCCATTGTTGAGGTAACAAGAGACAAAAAACAAATAATGAATTACCATCAAGATTAATTTTTAGTGAAAAAGGTAAACATTAAAACCCTTGTGTTTTAAGAGCTAAAGATAAATAAAGAGAAAGCTGTGAACAATACAAGTCATAGAAATTTTCTTATGGTATGGAATTTAATTCAAGTTTGAAAGATAAATGTATGACATGCATGGTTCATCAAGGATATAAAGATTAAAATTTAGCACATATAAGTGAACACTCATGGAAATTTTTATATCTCCATGCTAAGAACTCATTGTGAAAGGTAAAATTTAATTTTTCTTAAAATCTAAACAGCTTTTATATGATGTGTAGAAACCTTTTCCATTTGTCTCAAGGCATGGATGCCAACAAGTAGTTGCTTTAGTTTTTGTATAATAAAGTCATTTTTATTGTATGCTACAGAATTACACACCAAACACACACACAAAGACAGATGCAAAAATATAAACACTGCAAAAATTAACTATTGGGCCTGGCGTGCTGCAATTCATGGGGTTGCAAAGAGTCAGACACGACTGAGCGACTGAACTGAACCGAACTGAATCTAATCTAATTGTTTTCCTTATTAGCTTATTTTTATATTTTCAGACAGCAGAAAGTAAAAGTTTATTTGAAATTAATGTAAGTTTATTTAGCAAAATAATAGAGGAGTTAGAAAAATGTAAGAAGTTATTTGAAAATAGTAAATATTGAAACTAAAAGCAACTAAATTAAACATATGCAATTTAGAAATGTGGTATTTAAATATGATTTTCTTTTTAAATTATATTAACCATGGAAAGAGGATTAGAAGTTTTATCAAAAAAAACCCCATTATCTAAGATTTTCAAAAAATGACAAGTGGCTTGCGTGGCAGAAATTTTGACTGTTCTAACATTACAGTGCACATGCTCGGTCTCTCCATCGTGTCAGATTCTTTGCAACCTTATGGGCTGTGGTTCACCAGGCTTCTCTGTCCATGGGATTATATAAGCAAGAACACTGGAGTAGGTTGCCATTTCCTCCTCCAGGGGATCTTCCCTACCCATGGATTGAACCAAGGTCTTCTGTATCTACTATATTGCCAGGCAGATCTTTACCACTTAGCCAGCTGGGGAGTCCAAAAACATTACAACCCTTGTCAAAGGCAAACCAAATTCATGAGAGAACTGGAGAATTATGAAATTTCACAAACATGTGAAAGTGTTTCAGAATCAAATTAAAGAACCAATTCATATACTGTACATAATTAATGGGATCATGAAGGGCAGATTGCAATGCCTGGGCTGTCAAATTATAAAGATCAATCTGGCATCAACAGTATCTCTTAAAGATCAACATCCAGCCCTTCAGTGTTGAGTGTATTAGGAAAAAAGAATGAATATCCAAACCATTAGAGACTTCCCTCTTCCCAAATGATTAAGGTCAACTACTATTGGAGTTTAGTGATATAAAAACATCTCCTCCATTGACCTTGATATCAACAAGGTCGCAGTTATAGTGACTTACCCTTTTCTTATCAAGATTTAGATTTTGGAAAGGAGTCCTCAACATAATGGTAGTTAGTCATAAGTTGTTATTGTTTTTGTTTGGTCTCTTGGCTTAGTAATAAAAGACTATTAACTACACCATCTTCTGCTTTTTCTCTCTGGGGCATGACTACTCTGGAGAAGATGAGTATTTTGAGAAGGCTTAGCTTCTTGAAGTCAGGCTTTAGCTCTGGCCAGAGCTTAGGACTGGGCTTCCCTGATGGCTCAGATGGTAAAGAATCTGCCTACAATTCAGGAGACACGTGTTTGCTCCCTGGGTCGAGAAGATGCCCTGAAGAAGGGAATGGCGACCCTCTCCAGTGTTCTTGCCTGGAGAATTCCATGGAGTCTCAAAGAGTTGGACATGATTGAGTGACTAACACTTTCACTTCTTCTTTTTTTCCATAGCTCAGGATTGCATCTACTAGAAGAATTTCAATTTATAACCCATACTATAAAAATTAATTTATCATTCATTATGTGCAATATATGTGGTTTTAGTTGCTATGTTTGAAATCTTAGAAAACAGATATAATTCAAATCCATAAACATATGTTTACAGGAGGTCTTTAACCAGCACATATAATCCTATTATATAAAATTCCCTCCTCTGTTAACAAAAATACAAAAACAAGAGCAAAGTTCAACACCATGATTTGAACTTCAAGTGTTAATGAGAAGGGAAGGTTAGCATTATTAAGCCATTAATTAGTTTTAAAATGCTTTTCAAATGTACTGTTCATTTTTGAGCTTGCATTCCTGGAAGAACACTGATAGTATTACCAGCTCTATTTGTCCACTCCACAGTAACTAGCCCATCCCCATCGGAGCTCATTCCTGGATGTGTGGTACCTCTGAAAACCTCACCCCTAACCTTGAACCTGCTATTTTATAGGCTGATATGGCAAAATAATGTAGAGGTCTAATACTTCATGTCCAGGCTTATCATCAACAGGTTTAATGACCTTCCCCAGGATAAAATGTAAGAACCCTTTCATAACCTTCAGCCCAGATATCCAGTTCACTGGAAACAAGAACAGTGTAAGAGTGTCTTTGAGCCCCACTTAGAGGGGCATTACAGTTAACCACAAACACGTCAGCTAGAGTCCAGTGAATTTTTGCATCTTGGTTAAAAAGACATACATCATCTCCCATATTTCTATACTGATGATAGATCAAAAACAAATTTCTTCAGGAGTTCCAGCAGTAGAATGCATCATACAGGAAGCAACTCTCCCAATAACTAAGATAAGAACTAAAATAAACTAAGAAGTTTATTACATATGGACATCCTCTACCCAAAATTTCCCTGACTGCCACACTTTAATCTCTTGCTAGCTTTCTTTTCATGCTTATTTTTTCAACTTTCTGTTGGTTTCAAGAGTTTTATTAATCTATATTCTTAGAAGTTTTCTTCTTTTTTTACTGAAGTGTAGTTGACTCACAATATTGTGCTAGTTTAAGGTGTACAACAAAGTGATTTCGTTATTATACATATATGTGTATCTATATTTTTATTTTGATTTTTCCATTATAGTTTATTACAAGATACTAATTATAATTCCCTGTGCTACACAGTAAATCCTTAGTGTTGTAGAGTCTAATTTATATATGGTAGTATTCATCTGTTATTCCCATAATCTCAATTTATCTCTCCACCTACTTCTTTGGTAACCATAAGTTTGTTATCTATGCTTGTGAGTCAGTTTCAGTTTTGTAAATACATTCATTTGTACTACTTTTTAGATTCTAAGTGTAAGTGATATCATACAATATTTGTCTTTCTGTGTTGGATTTACTTTAAAAGGTTTTCTTCTTAACCTTGTTTCTTTGTGCACCAGCAAGGTAAACTGCATTATATTATACACAAGTCTAAAGGTAATCTATCCTTATTTCCTTACAGACTGGGAGTGACATGGCCTATGTCCCCCTCAATGATTTCAGGTTGGGAGAATTTTAGCTTAAAATTATTGTTCAAGTCTTTCTAATAATTCTAATTTGAATTTATCCTTAATGTATTTCCAGGTTTCTTTTTTTGTTTGTTTGTTTTCCCTGCACATTCTTTTCTCCAGAATCTTTAAATATCCTAAATGGCAACTCATTTAATAAATAATTGAAATTCAACTCCAAAGAGTGTTAGTCATGAGAAGCCCTGAAGTCAGCCATCACCAAAGGGGCAGGAGTTTTGTTGCTACAAGTGGTATGGGTTTGAAGGAATTAAAAAGTGTCAAGTCATGAGAGTCAGTCTCTCCTTTGACTTTGAAGAAGCACCTGTAAGAGATCCTGAGAACTGAAAAATATCCATTTAGCCTCAGCATGATTTTTCCCTTACAATTTTTCTTGCTGAACTCTGATATTTGCATGGCCTAAACCACTTAACAGTTCCTCTTCAACCCTCTTACTAAGACCTTACCATATCAACAAAAAACTGTTAAATCCCAGAGCAAATTCTTCCATCTTCTCAGATCCATATTTGTTCAACTATTGCCTTAAATTAGCTGAATATTTTGTTAAAGGCCCAGAGAACACTTTATCCATTTCAACGTAGCTAGAACACACCTTTGAAACCACGTTTTAAGCTGTTACATTAGAATAAAGGATCATAGTTAATAGCACATCAGTTTTGTTTTTTCTTTTTTCCCTTCCACTAATCTTAAAACTTGAATAGCCCTAAGGAGCACAGCTTAGCTGTGACCAACCTAGACGGCCTATTAAAAAGCAGAGACATTACTTTGCTGACAAATGTCCATCTAGTCAAAGCGATCGCTTTCCCAGTAGTCATGTACGGATGTGAGAGTTGGACTATAAAGAAAGCTGAGTGCCAAAGAATTGATGCTTTTGAACTGTGGTGTTGGAGAAGACTCTTGAGAGTCCCTTGGACTGCAAGGAGATCCAACCAGTCCATCCTGAAGGAGGTCAGTCCTGGGTGTTCACTGGAAGGACTGATGCTGAAGCTCCAATACTTTGGCCACCTGATGCAAAGAACTGACTCACTGGAAAAGACCCTGATGCTAAGAAAGATTGAAGGCAGGAGAAGGGGACGACAGAGGATGAGATGATTGGATGACATCACCGACTCGATGGACATGAGATTGAGCAAGCTTTGGGAGTTGTTGATGGACAGGGTACCCTGGCGTGCTGCAGTCCATGGGGTCGCAAAGAGTTGGACAGGACCGAGTGACTGAACTGAAGGAGCACACAGGAACACTACTAAATGAGGATATTATTTTTATTTCGTGTTTAACACTCTGCCCCCATTGGCTTGGCATCAAGCATCAAGTAAATTATGAATACACTCTACTTACAGCTGATTTTGCTGTTTTCATATTATGAAAAATATAATTTTTAAAAAATAGTCCTTCATAAGGCACAGCAATCAGACTCGTTTACTTGGACTTCCCTGGTGGCTCAGATGGTAAAGCGTCTGCCTACAATGCAGGAGACCCAGATTCCACCCCTGGGTTTGGAAGATCCCCTGGAGAAAGAAATGGCAACCCACTCCAGTATTCTTGCCTGGAAAGTCCCATGGACAGAGGAGCCTGGTAGGCTACAGTCTATGGGGTTGCAAAGAGTCAGACATGACTGAGCAACTTCACTTTCTTTCTTTCTTCCTTTTCCAAACAATTGTGATGTCCTTGGACCACACAGCGTCTGCTGAGCCTTTGAACCACCCTGCTCATTTATCTTTTATAGTCACTCCTTTGGTCCACAGGGAAAAGTTTGGAGCAGGAATTGTTTGCAAAAGTCACAATCACAACCAGAAAGAAAATGAAGTCTAGGTCAGAGCTGGGGCAAGGGAAGAAGGGACAATAGTTCTTACTTCACTATGGCTCATAATTAATGCAGTGATTCTGGTTGCATTATATCCAATTCATTTGTACTTATGGAGTTCATCACTGCATTACCCTTCATGTCCTAATGGGAAAACAATATTCCTTAACAGCAATACAAGTGCACAAAGAACCTATTTTTGTCCTATTGATATAAATTGTCTCATTGAAGTGACCTTTTCAACAAGAAGGCATGGTAGCACATGGAGAATGCAGAGATAACCTTTCTATTAATTTAATTTTAATCTTACACTTGAAATATCATTCATTCAGCAAATATCTTGTTTGATAGCTGCTCTTTTAAGACAAATTTTGAAGTTTAAGGTCAGAGCAGAAAAGCTCTTGGCTATCATCTGCCCACCTCTTTTTGGCTACTCAGAGGCTTTACCTTTTCATTTTCCAAACACATATTTCAAATTCAACTATTAAATTATTTTTACTTAATCAGAATAATCAGGTCCCTTGAGACATCACTGGTCATAGCATAATATAGAAAATATTCTTCACAAGTAAGAGTTTTTAATCATCCAAGAATATTCTGAGTGTGTCTTTATCATAGGGAAGAAGAAAAAAATGGATGTTTTAAAGATTTGTCTACTGTGTTAAATCAATGCACTCACTAACTTAAATGGGCAAGTGATACTTTTCATTGCTCTTTCAGACTAGGATAGGTTTTATGAACTCCTAGAAAGGAAAAAAGAAAGAAAGAACTTATTTTATTTTCCTAAAGAATTGTTTATTTTTGAGTCTTAAGAAAAAATTAAAGCCCAGTGTGTTTCCTCAAATCAGTAGACAAAAAAAAAGGAAGCATGATGAGGTGCTTAAAATGCTTAATTTTAAATCATGTATAATTTCAAGTGACAGCAAAACAAATTAATGCTTTACTGTTTGCCACTGTTACTTTGGTTGAATGATAGGCACATACATTTGAGAAAGTCTTTAGTGTTATAGAGGGTTGGGAGAAAAGAAATAGGTCTGGCAATTTTGTAAAATGTTCTAAGAATGAGAAAGTGGTCAGTTTTCAGAGGCTTCTAAGGACATGCAATTTACCATTGATTTATTTTGATTTGTTTCATTACAGCTATTAATGAAAAAGGGAAGAAATGAAATATGATTTCACCAAAAATGAAATATGATGGGTCACTTAAAAAACTCTAGGAGAAAAAAAACCTCTAGGAAGCATGATTCTGCTTCTCTGGTCATTCAGATGGTAAAAACTCTGCCTGCAATGCAGGAGATCTAGGTTCAATCCCTGGGTGGGTAAGATCCCTTGGAGGAGGAAATGGCAACCCACTCCAGTACTCTTGCCTGTAAAATTCCATGGACAGAGGTGCCTGGCAGGCTACAGTTCATGGGGTCACAAAGACTGAGCGACTGACACAGATAGTTTCTAGTGAACTTCAATACTGTTTTCCATAATGGCTCCCCTATTTTACATTCCCACCAACAGTGCACAAAGTCTCCTTTTCTCCTCATCTTTGTCCACACTTGTCATTTCTTGTGGGTTTTTTTTTTTTTTTTTTTTTTGTGATAACCCTTTGGTGTGAGGTGATAGCTCATGGTGGTTTTGGATTACACTTCTCTGATGGTTAGTGATGCTGAGCACATCTTCAGGTACCTGTTGGCCATATGTAAGTCTTTCTTTGGGAAGAAAAAACAATGTTTATTTAGTTCCCCTACCCATTTTCCAATTTAAAGTTTAATAACTAACAATATTTGATAAACGTACATTTCTTAGAAACTCTTTAGAGTAAGCACAAGAATACCCAGGGTACTAGTAACAATAGTAGGTTCTATTTTTACTGAGCATTTCCTGTGAGCTAGGCCCTGTGCTAAAAGTTTGAACATGTAATTTCTCATTTATTACCTCAATGGGAAGTGTCACAGGCTCATTTGTTCTAAACAGCTGACCATGACGCTATTATGACAACTTGCTGGGAACATATGTTTCCAAGCCTTTTGCCTGGCATTTCAACCTGCATGTCATATTTGTCTAATGTCATTGTATTGGCCTTTATCAATGTATACAAAATGCCCATCACCAAAATGTTGGAGGAAGGAAAATACAAACAGAACAAATACACACACACACACACACACACACACACACACATCAAAGGGCACAATAATTATTATTTAGTAAAATGTTTTACTCTTAAATCATGTCTAAATTATTAAAATATCATAATTCATTTAAGCAGATGTCTATATGTCTATACCTATCTATAGATAGAGCTTGTGAAATTTTAGTTGCAAAAAGTCCTATATGTCCAAAGTGTGTATATTTTTTAAAGAATTAAGCACTATTGCTAAATAATGTAATAAGTTCAGTAATCTGAATCTTAGTACCAGGTATTAAAAAGTATATTAAAAAAGTATTTTTAACCTTTAAAAAAGCACTAATGCATTTACTAATATTTTGTTGTGAAAGAAATATTACAAATTTTGAGAAAATGACCTGTTAAATTAACACTGTTGTAATCACACCTCCTAGGATCACATGTGACACAGCATTTATAATTACTATAAATATGAGCATGTTTGTATAATGTGATCAATCCAGGAGGATGGAGTGGTAAATTGCAGCATCACTGAAGCATGAATGCAGCCTAATTAACAAAACTGAAAGTGCTGCTCTCATTTCACTTATCTTCTTTTCCTAATGTGATTGATCTATGCTGCTGCATTCAGTGGAATGTTGTTTCTTGCTGGCATACTGCAGTATTTCCTGTCCACCTGCTGCATCTTGACTGTCATCTCAGGATGCTTTAAGTGCAATTATCTTTTTCTCAGTAGCACTCTAATTAAAGTCTACTCTATAACAGAACTTCTACTGAAAGTAATCAGAAATATGTCCCTTTGGAAGCACCTCTGAAAACGTATTTCTTAATTTCTTCTAAGTGCTACATATGGATTTAATTTATTTCAATAAAACCTCAGCTAAATTCATATATTTAATATGTATGCATGCTATGTCGCTTCAGTCATGTCCAACTCTTTGTGACTCTATGGACTGTAGCCCACCAGGTTCCTCTGTCCATGGGATCCTCCAGGAAAAAATACTGGAGTGGGTTGCCATTCCCTCCTCCAGGGGGTCTTCCTGACTCAAGGATATAAACCATGTCTCTTAGGTCTCTTGCTTTGGCAGGTGGGTCCTTTACCACTAGTGTCACCTGGGAAGCCCCATATTTAATATACATGCATGTTAAGTTTTATTAAAGAGTGTCACATATAGAAGAAAAAAGCTGGATTTAGATCTCTTGACAACAAAGTTCTGTTTCTATCAGTTTCTCTGTTGTCTTCAACACAGTCATTGATCTCTTATTACCCTCCATTCAGTGAAATAATCAACTGTTTTGTTTTGTATAGCTCCAGTGTTGTACACTCTACAAATAATATTTTATGTATGACATAGAGAACATTAGTTGGTATACATCACTTGATATACATCACTTCACAGAGCATCTTAAACCCCATATTTTAATTGTTGATGCCATAACTGTGTAATAACAGCAAAATATTTAATATTTCTATGGCATAACTTCCTGTAGGAATGATGAGAGTGATTTGATGACTTTTAGAATTTGAGCATTTTCTAAATTTATTTGCTTTATTTATCTTACTCCTTTTCAAATACAACTTTACAGGCAGTAACAAAGTAGAAGCAGAACATATTTATTTGTATTAATACCATAAAGTCAAAGCAAAGCATTATTAACCAGTTCTCCCAGTGGCATTGTCACTTGTTTTGAACACATTGTCACATTGCCCTGAGCATCAATAATGTTAGAGAGTGTTGGATCTTGCACAACAGTGTCAGGCTTGTAGACAGTCAATGTGTCAAGACAAAATAATGGCAAGGAATTTTTCACTATGAACATCTTACTTACAACTTATAATGATGAGCAAAATTGAATATAATCACAAAGACACACACATATATGTACATATGAATGTTTAATATAATGTGATTGCCAATTCATTGTTGTAGAGAAGTAACACTGAAACTTCTGTTTTCTAGACATGCTCCAATTCATATCATGAAGTCTAACTATTCATATTAACTTTTTATTTTGCTTACAGTTTTACTGTTGACTTGACACCAAGTAGCTAGATGGTCTCGTCAAGAGATTTTTCTCTTTAGAGAGCAGCACAGATTTCTACAGTTAATACATCAGGAATTCAGCAGAGGTAATAGCCACAATGAGAAGGAAGCCACGCATCTGTGCTTGTACATCATGTTCATCCTTGACGTGGAAACTGTTCATGGATCCATCATATATATAAATACTATGTGATCAAGAAGAGGTCAAGGGCATTGATGTGAACCTTGTTTCCTTTCAGTTTTGTTCAGTTCAGTTGCTCAGTCACGTCCAACACTTTGCAATCCCATGGGCCAGGCTTCCTCACCCATCAGCAGCTCCCAGAGCTTGCTCAAATTCATGTCCATTGAGTCAATTATGCCATCTAACCATCTTATCCTCTTTTTGTCCCTTTCTCCTCTTGCTTTCAATCTTTCCCAGCACCAGGGTCTTTTCCACTGTCAGTTCTTCATATCAGGTGATCAATGTATTGGAGCTTCAGCTTCAGCATCAGTCCTTCTAATGAATATTCAGGATTTCCTTTAGGATGAACTGGTTGGATCTCCTTGCAGTCTAAGAGTCTTCTCCAGCACCACCGTTCAAAAGCATTCATTCTTTGGTGCTCAGATTTCTTTATGTTTTAACCCTCACATCAATACATGCTACTGCATAAACCATAGTTTTGACTAGATGGATCTTGGTCAACAAAGTAATGTCTCTGCTTTTGAATGTGCTGCCTAGGCTTTTTATTGATTGTTAAGAATATTATTTTCCTTCTAAATATGCCCTCATGTGACTTATTCATCAAGACAAGATTTTTTTTTAATGAATAGGAAGAAGAAGAAGAGAAGGTGAAGGAAGAAGGGGGAAGAGATTATACTGATGAGGATCACACAGGCCAACACTCAGCAGTGAGTTTTATTTATTTTTTTAGTTTTTATTAGAGTAGAATTGAATTACAATGTGGTTAGTTTCAGGTGCACAGCAAAATGATTCAGGTATGCATAATCATATATCCATTGTTTTTTAAGATTATTTTCCCATACAGGTTTTTAACTGGTTATTTATTTATTTTGGTATATAGTTGTTTTACAATGCTGTGTTAGCTTCTACTGTGCAGCAAGATGAATCAGTCATACATAATACATATTTTCCCTCTCTTTTGGATGTGCACCCCATTTAGGTCACCACAGTACATTCAGTAGATTTCCCTGTGCTATACCATATGTTCTCATTAATTATCTATTTTATACCTAGTATTGATAGTGTATATGTATCAACCTCAGTCTCCCAGTTCCTTCCAGTGAGATCTTGATTGAAACCTTATGGCTGATGTAGACTTGCTGGAGCAGAAATGGCTTCAAGTACTTGGTTCTCTGCTTACCCTACCATTTCCCATGTATTACTTTTTGGACCAATTATAAAATCTCTTATGATTTTGTTCTTTCTTTCTAAACTACTAAACCATGTGATTATATATTTTCTTTGGACTTAATTCAAAATACACAGGATGAGATGGGTTGGATAGCATCACCGACTCAATGGACATGAGATTGGCAGACTTCCCTATTCTTGATTATCTCCAGCATCACCGACTCAACGGACATGAGATTGAGTAAACTTTGGGAGATAATCAAGAACAGGGAAGTCTGCCAGGCTGCAGTCCATGGAGAGGCAAAGAGTTGGACGCAACTTAGCTACTAAACAACAACATGATACACTTTAGTATTAATGAGTTGAAATATTTAGTTTTAGCAAACATGATGTTTCCAATCTGTTTTTATTACCTTTATTTGCTAGTTTAAGTATAAAGACCAGGTCTCTAAAAGAGATCTAATTCTAATATGATTTTTTCTAACACTTGATCTAACCTCTCTGTACACACATATGTGTTAAAAAGAAGGCTAGCTTATGAATGAATAAAGAATTAAAGGCTAAGATGTAGCCAGAATAAATGTTATCAGTAAAATTTCAAATAACTTTAATATTCACACTATAGTAATATTCGTAAGTCACTTAAGTTTTAAAATAAGTGTTAAACATTAGTTTACAATTTTAAAAAACTTGAAGTAATCAAATTTTCTGTTTTTTCATAAGTTAGACACATTAAAATATTTTAATTTAGGAGCAATATAGCTATACAATAACCCAATAGAGAATTATAACACAATATTCAATAATATTTTTACTAATAAATTAATTTTTAAAAATATTCAATAATTACTCCTGGAAGTAATTCCCATATTTCTTGGGAATTAATTGCACCTCAGACTGAAAAGCTAGATTCAAATCTTATTATAAGTTAGGGATGATTTCTAAACCAAGGTTTCTAAATAGTCACTTTTATACAATTTCTTACTAGTGAATAGAAATGCCTTCCTCTTCAATTTTCAGAGAGAACTGATTCAGTTTATTTTTATTAGAATGTATTTTCCTTGTGAGCAACACACACACACACACACACACACACACACACACACAAACTAAGGGTTTTGTATTTGCCTTAGCAGAGCATTTTAAATTGTAAGTACTGAGTAAAAACATAAACTCATTTAAATAAAGCATTTACAATTACAACAAAGTCCAATGACCCCAAACATCTTGTATATAGAATAGATGCCAAATTATGATCTTGAGTACATTGTCAGGGGAGAAATTATGATTTGCTTTCCTAATTTACTGTAGCACACTGATTAAAAATAATAAACATTACAAGGTAAATATTGATATGATTTATAAGTAATTTAAGTTTAATTAGATGAAAATAACATTCAATGCACAGAATTATTCTACTCATAGTGAGTTTTAAATGATAATACGTATTATGAAAGAAATATGTTAGATGTGTTTTTCAGCTAAATTGTTATTTTTTTAACTTTAAATAGATTCATAAATGTTAAAATGAGAGTGAGGGTGCATGCATTCTCAGTTGCTTCAGTCATCTGGAGCTCTTTGTGACCCTATGAACTGTAGCCTGCCAGGCTCCTCTGTCCAAAGGATTCTCCAGGCAAGAATACTGGAGTAGGTTGCCATGCCTTCCTCTAGGATCTCCCCCACCCAGGGATCTAAGACACATCTCCTCCATTGCAGGTGGGAGAAGGGAATGGTGACCCACTCTAGTGGTCTTACCTGGAGAACTCTGTGGGGAGAGGAGAAGGGTGGGCTACAGTCCATGGAGTTGCAAAGAGTCAGACACGACTGAGGGACTAAAACTTTCCCTTTCACTTTCTTTACCACTGAATCACCAGGGAAACCCTAAAATGAGGGCAGTATTCATAAATCCTCATTTTAATATTTGTATTTTTCCTACTTTTTTAAATAATGGAAATATTATTGTATCTGTTACAATAATCTCTAAACAAATTATTTAAATTATGCTTAGATGTAAATTCCATCCAAGTGCCTGTTGAAAACACTGTATTATTTAGATCCACTCTCTAAATCTTGTAAAGAAGATATTTAAGTGAGGGTATACAACAGAATTTTAAAATAGAAATTATAAATGTTGATACACACTCACACACACACACACACACACATATATAATATCCATACACTAATGATATCAAAAATTTTAAAGCCATAAATTGTAATTTTTTTCATAAATTGTAAATTATTTTATCTGACAAAAGATAAAGTTCTATTAACTTGTATTGATTTATTGTTTTATTCCCAATGTACTTCTGCTTCTAGGTGAGACCAGACCAAGTATAGTAAGGAGCACAGAGAAAAATGTAAAGATCAGCTAGCTCTAAATTGCTTTAACTCATGATCAAATAAAATCAATCACCTGGATAAAAATTTTGAGCTATTCCTACTACAATATACTTTACAGTCTGTAATGTGAACTGTTCTGCCCACCTCTCATATTCTGAAGTCCTAGCCCTCAGCAGCTCCAAGCATGACTATGTTTGGAGAAAGGATCTTAAAAAAGGAATAATTAAAATGAGATCATGAATGTGAGCACTAATCCAATATGACTGGCATCCTTACAAGAGGAGAAGATCAAGATACCAACATCTACTGAAGAAAGAACTTATGAAGACATGGGGAAGAAATGGTTATCCATAAGTCAAAGAGTGAGATTTCAGAGGAAGCTAACTCTAAGGATATTGTCATCTTGTCTTTCTATTTCCCATAACTTTGAGTAAACTAAAGTCTGTCATTGAAGGCACCAAATCTGTACTTTGTTAACAAAAGAACTTAGTTAAGGCACCCTTAACAAATTAGTGCACCACTATATAGTAGAAATTAGATAATATAAACATCCAACTACAGTATTATCTGGGCTTCCCTGGTGACTCAGTTGGTAAAGGGTCTGCCTGCAATGCAGGAGACTGTCTGCAATACAGGAGATGTGGGTTCAATCCCTGAGTTGGGAGGATCCCCTGGAGAAGAAAATGGCAACCCACTCCAGTGCATGTGAACTCCCATGGACAGAGGAGCCTAGCAAGCTACCCCGCCACAGGTCTCAAGAGTCAGACATGACTTAGCAACCAAACCACCACCACAGTATTATCTATCTACATGGATCTCAGGCAAAGTCAGATGGGGAAAATGTCAGGTTATATTATATCCAGAAACTACCAGGAATATGGGGTGATTTAAATGCAGCTCTACATGAGTCAACTTATTTTACTAATTAAACAAACATACGGTATATAAATATACATACACTCACACATAGACAAATAAATTTCAATTTATAGTGAAATATACATATAAAGGGCTTCCCAGAAGGCTCTAGTGGTAAAGAATCCGCCTGCCAATGCAGGAGAATCAAGAAGAAATGCAAGTTTAATCCATGGGTTGGGAAAATCCCCTAGAGTAGGAAATGGCAACCCACTCCAGTATTCTTGCCTGGAAAATTTCATGGACAAAGGATCCTGGCAGGTTACACTCCATGGTGTCACAAAGAGTCGGACATGACTGGGCACACACACACACACACACACACACACACACACGTGCACAATAATTACAAATAATATGTACAATTTATATATTTGAAGTATATGTACTTCATATATATATATATATATATATATATATAATGTCCTTTATGTTTTTTCATATACATATTGAAACATATGTATACATACAAACATTGCATTTCTCTCCTTCTTCACATTCTGTTTATTTACTCACAGGATCTTAAGGACTTTTACACATTTCCTCTGAATTTTCTGGCTTTATATGTTCTACGACTATTAGACAACCTTAATACTTTCTCTTCTTCCATCACAGTATATGATCTTCTAAGCAATTCTCCTCTTAACATTTTGCCATTTTAGCATTATTATTATTATTATTATTATTATTATTATTTTAATAAGAGGATATTATGGTTTTGCACAAAATGTTATGGGTAACTTTTCCTTTTTCTGTCTTAATTCTTTTTGAAAACGTTGAGTCCTTCAAAACTCTTAATAATATAATTTTCCTTCAGTTCTTTATTTTAATGAAACACTGCTAGATAGCATTTATAAGACTAAATGCAATATATTTTTACTGAGGTACAGTTGATATACAATATTATGTGTTACAAGTGTATGCCCTAATGATTCACTATTTTAAAATTATACTCAATTCATAGTTATTATAAAGTATGTGCTATATTCCCCATCTTGTACAATACATCCTTTCAGTTTATTTTCAACATAATAGCTTAGATCTCTTAATCCCCTACCCATCACTGTTGAAAAAAATTAAAAATATAAAATAACGATCTATTCTACCATTATTTTATCAAAATTTTAAGCTCACAGATCCCTTCCATATTCAAATATTCTAAGTGAATCTGTGAGATAAATCTGAGAACATGCTCAAAAATAACAGCAACAACACACCACAGAAGAAATGTGGAGATATATTGAGGAGAGTAAAGTAAGAGTCACTGAGATTAGAACTGAGTGATTATGGCTATAGAAGTTTAAAATATCCTTGGATAAATAGTCATTTAGGAAATATTTATGCCTAAGTTTTGAATATTTTTGGTGAATAAATATCACTTCATTACCATGGAAATATGTAGATAAATAGATAAGCAGTCATTAAGTATACAGAGATCTCCAGCATTGCATTTGATACATTGAAGACATATGTAAAATTGCTCAGGGAAGCTCAAGTAACGTTTCCAGTTATAAAAATATTTGTGACTGTTTTTGTGTCCTAAATTGATTTTTGTCTCAACTATTATGTGGAAAATTTCATAAAAACATTAATTACATCTCTAAGCAATGGGTAAACAAAATAAGATTATTGTTAAACTGTACCTTAAGCTAAACCTTTAACATTATGGCCTTTCAAAGCAAATATTTATATGATTTCAAAATAAGCATTAAAAAAAAACTTCATAAAGAGCATAAACCAGAGAGAAGGGATTTGAAGTGTGGGCGAGCAGGGTCAACGGTATGGCAATGGATGGTGACTAGACTTGTGGGAGTGATCACTCTGTAATATATATACAGATGCTGAATTATAATGCTGTACTCCTGAAATTCATATAATAAAAAAGCAAACAGAAAATAATGTGATTACAAAACAACTTTCTTTTGCTAGCAATCTTCAGAATGATAATTAACACTATTTGAATGTAGCTTGCTATATATTCTGTTTATAACTGTAGTCAAATAAGTTAAATTTCACCTAAATACTTAATTTTTGCTTACAAAATCCAATGATATAAATTATAACTTGGTTTGAGAAAGTTTGGAATATATTCACACTTCTAGCTTTAAAAATAAAATTACTGCTCTGCCAACACATTTAATAAAATACTTTTGTAAGAACTGCAATTTGAAATCACATTTGAAAAAGTTACAATTACTAGTGGAAGCAAATTTTGCAGAGAATTTATGCATCTTAAGAACAAACATTTTAACTTTTTTTTTTTAAACAGAGCAAATATTGGGGTCTTTTCAAGGGAAAATAATTATTTCCTGGTTTTTCCTTTAAGATTATTCTGTCAGTTTGCCAGATGTCTGTTCTGTATTTCAAATATGTAATAATTATCCTTAAATTTGCTTCACTTACAACAGTTTTGCTCCACTACATATAATTCATCTCAATCTGTAAGTAACTTTAGTTATGTACAAAATATTTGCAATTCCTGTTTGGAATAACTTCATGTTCACCATCTTACACTCTACTAGGAGACATATGCATCATGTCACTTGATAAACACACAAACCAAATGGCATGAACAATTTTCTTAAACCCCTTGTGAAGACTGAGACTCATCAAACCACAAATCCATACTTTAGCTAAATGTTTTCCATTTAACTCAACTGGTAGTATAGCACAAGCAACATTTCTCCAATATATTCTTTGTCATCTATCTTGCCTTCTTTATTCTCCCACACATATTAGTCTAACTAATTAGATGTTCTATAGAAAAAAAAGAGTAAAATTTGTTTATTGTGAGCACCCATTAAGCTCTCCCCATTTGGAAGCAGGATTTATTTATTTTTTTAAGGCATATTTTCATTCTAATCCCAAAGAAGGGCAATGCCAAAGAATGTTCAAACTACCAGACAATTGCACTCATTTCTCATGCTAGCAAGGTAATGCTCAAAATCCTTTAAGCTAGGCTTCAGCAGTATATGAACCTAGAAATTCCAGATGTACAAGCTGCATTTAGGAAAGGCAAGAGGAACCAGAGATAAAACTGATAACATTCATTGGATCACAGAGAAAGGGAATTCCAGAAAAACACCTACTTCTTCCTCCTTGACTATGCTAAAGCCTTTGATTGCATGGATCACAACAAACTGGAAAATTCTGAAAGAGATGGGAATACCATACCACCTTAACTGCATTCTGAGAAACCTGTAAGCAATTCAAGAAGCAATAGTTTGAACCAGACATGAAATGGCTCAAAACTGGGAAAGGAGTATTTCAAGGCTGTATATTGTAACTCTGCTTATTTCAAAGTGCATGCTTATGTGCTAACTAACTTCTGTTGTGTCCAACTCAGTGTGACACTATGGACTGTAGCCCACCAGGCTCCTCTGTCCATGGATTCCCCCAGCAAGAATACTGGAGTGGGTTGCCATGCCTTCCTCCAGGGATCTTGCTAATCCAGGGCTCTAACCCGAATCTCCTGTAGCTCCTGCATTGCAGGCAAAATCTTTACCACTGGACCACCAGGGAAGCCCAGCTGAATACATCATGCTAAATGCCGGACTGGATGGAACCATAACTGGAATTAATATTGCTAGGAGAAATATCAGCAATCTCAGATATACAGATGATAAACACTCTAATGACAGAAAGTGAAGAGGAACAAAAGAACCCCTTGAGTGTGACAGCGGAGATTGAAAAAGCTTGCTTAAAACTCAGTTGTTTCCACTTTTTCCCCATCTACTTGCCATGAAGTGATGGGACTGGATGCATGATCTTCATTTCTTGAATGTTGAGTTCCAAATCAACTCAGAAAGTAACAGCACCACAGAATTAAAAGACGCTTGCTCCTTGGAAGAAAAGCTATGACAACCCTAGGCAGCATATTAAAAAGCAGAAACATCACTTGCTGACAAAGGTCTGTATAGTCAAAGCTATGTTTTTTCCAGTAGTCATGTACAGATGACAAAGTTTGACCATAAAGAAGGCTGAGAACTGAAGAACTGATGCTTTTAAACTGTGGTGTTGGAGAAGTCTTAAGAGTCCCTTGGACTGCAAGGAAATCAAACCAGTCAATCCTAAAGGAAGTAACTCTGAATAATCATTGGAAGGACTGATGCTGAAGCTCCAATATTTTGGCCACCTGATGCGAAGAGCTGACCCATTGATTGGGAAAGATCATGATTCTGGGAAAGATTAGGGCAGGAGAAGGGGTGACAGAGGATGAGACGTTTAGATAGCATCTCTGACTTAATGGAGATGAGATTGAGCAAACTCTGACAGATACTGAAAGGCAGGGAAGCCTGGCATGCTGCAGTCCATGGGGTCATAAAGAATTGGACATGACTTAATGACTGAACAACATACACCTTAACAATTCACTATCTGAACATTAGTGTTTAACAACTGAATAATATTTCATATTCAATTGTATAGTGTATATAAAATTATGTACTGTATAGTGTATAACAATTGACTATTTCCCTATTATATTTCAATAGAGTCAGAGTGAAGAAGAAGATCATGACAAAAGCTACTGATCATAGTATCAATTCCATGCCTTATTGCCTGACATGTTGGTCTGTCATGAAACTATTTCAACTGCAACGGACTGTTTAAATGACCTTACCTCTATGACAGTTTTCCATTTATATGAATTCATTTATATCTAAAAATTCCAATGTGGATGAAAAATAGCAATTTAAATGGATTATCTTTCTTTCATTCTTTGAAATACTCTAGTGTTGTCATGAAAATGACAATTATGTTTAAGTCATTTTTACTATCTTTCTTAGTACATAGAGAGAAATGGAAAGCACTCACAGGAAATTGAAATGCTGAAATGAATTGAAAAGTAAGCCAAGGCATTTTAAGGAAACGCTAACACACAGAGAAATAAATCCCTTTTCTAAGAGAAGGACAGTGAATAAATTACATTGACTTCATATTGGCTTTCAGATTGGCTTTAGTCTTAAACTTATCCTTTTAGAAAATATAAAGTAAATTAAAATAGCATTTCTATCATTATAGTTTGTACACTAATAATTGCTTGTTATGATTATTTTAATTTTAGTAATATATCCCCTTAAATTCCCTAAAGATAAAGTAACTATAAATTACTAAAATAGCTACTCTTTCTTCACAACTTTATCAAGGGGAATCAAATTAAAAAAAATAAATCAAGTTTTAACAACTAGTGCATTTTTTCTGTGAATATAAAAATCATCCTTATTCATACTTAATTCTAGCTACTTTTCTTTTTTTTTAATTTTTCTTTTTTTATTTGTAGTGAATTTTGTCATACATTGGAATTAGCTACTTTTCTTAATGGAAACATAAGGATTTTGATTCTAATTCTCTCTATCTCAGGTCAGGACAACCCATCAGTTGAATGGTGACTTCTTTGATAGGACCACATCTCACCATCCCCAAAATAGAAACAATCATGTTATTTGCTTTAGGCTTTAGGAACTATCCAAATATGTAATATTAATAAACACAAGTTAAATTAGTATTATAACTCAAAATATCTTGTTTTTATTGAATTCATATTGTATGACCAAAACTTTCTTCAAGCCCTAAGTTCTCTTTTGGATGTACTTAGGATGAAGTTCATCATTTATTTCCAGGACACAGTGATCCATGTTTGAGGATAGTGATACAGCTAAACTGATCAGAATCCTCATATCAATTATCCACTCATATGGATACTATATACTAGACTCCTCTTGTGGTCCCAACTTTTTGCAGCAGATGAATATGAAATCAGCAAAGAAAAGCAGAAAGGTAGATGTGGAAAAAAATATGAAGAGGCCTGGCATGCTGCAGTCCATGAGGTCACAAAGTCAGACTGAGTGATTGAACTAAGCTGAACTGAACCGGTTGAATTTGTTATAACATTGCTTCTGTTTTATGTTTTGGTTTCTTGGCTGCTAGGCATGTGTGATCTTACTTCCCTGACCTAGGATCCAACCCATACCCCCTCCATTGGAGGGTAACATCGTAACCACTGAATAGCCAGGGAAGTTCCTCATGTAAAAATTTGAAATTCATTTTAATAAATGACATAGAAATATATTCCAGAGAAGTCAGTCAGTTCAGTTGCTCAGTCGTGTAGACTCAGAGAAGTAATGATGAGAATTCTGCTTCTTGTTATTTTAAATCTAGTCCTTTATGTCCTAAAAACATGTTGAGAAAGCTGAAATACAACTATTGTTCCAGTACCTTTAAAAATTAGGAAAGAAAGACACTCTGCTAGTGAATTTACTTAACAGTATCATTAATGCTTTTCAATTCACAATATGAACACAGTTCAATGATTGTATAGTCAGATATTAGAAAACATAAAAGCTTAAATAGACATTATTTAGTAAAGAAAGAATAGTATTACAGCTCATGCCTTCAGAATTCAGGAACTGTCTTCAGTATGGGCATATTTATGGCTGAATACTTCTTAAATTTTATTTTCAGAAGCATCCTATCACTGAATTCTGGCATAATATAACAGTATAAAGTGACATTAAGATCATTGGTCCCTTCTGTAATGAAGTGATGGATTGGCTTATTTCTTTTTACTTCCTTCTTCTGTATATCACTTTGAGTAAATGCTGAGAACTGTAATAAATTGATATCATATTTCCAAACCCTTTCCTTTATACTGAAGGTCATTTCAATATGAGCTTGCCAATAGTTTCTAATAAGATGCTATTGTCTAGGTAATCCTTAAAATTTATTTAGGAGATTTTTTGAATTTGGGCTCAATACCAATTATGTGCAGAAAAGCACAGCTACTTGAAGTACACTTTTAAAAATGTAAGAATTACATTTTTAAGGACTCTAGAATCACATGAGTCTTCCCTTATATCTCAGTGGTAAAGAATCCACCTGCAATGCAAGAGATGGGGATTTGATCCCTGGCCCAGGAAGATCCCCTGGAGAAGGATATGGCAGCCCACTCCAGTATTCTTTCCTGGGAAGTCCCAAGGACAGGGGAGTCCAGTGGAACTACAGTTCATGGGGTCAGAAAATGGTCAGACATGACTTAGTGACTAACAATAACAAAATTACTTGAAATTATAGGCTTACAGATTTAGCCAATTCACTGATTGAGGTAGAGGTTATTCTCTCCCTCAGCCAGTTAAGCAACAGTCTTAACACAAGAATGGGACTCTGGAGACAAAGAAGAATTGGAATCTTGACTCTGTCGCTAAGTAGCTGTGTTCATGTTAACAGGAGCTTAAGTTTGGCAAATCTCAATGTCTTTGACTCATAGGAATATAATGAGAAAGAATGAGATTACACAAAACCATTTTAACACTTTGCTGCTTAATAACCATCCACTATGTATTTGTTGGCCTTGTATCTAATATTATTTTTATCATAGTTAGTAGTAGTAGTAGTATGATTATATACCTGTTACTGACACAAATATAAAATAAATATATTCAAGTGATACATCATCAATTTTCAATTTAGAAAAAGTTTGTGGTTATCAAGTAAATTATTTAATTAAATCTTATGCTGTATGTGGATCATTTTCACTTATCTTACTGTGCTGAATTGAGGTTTGATCCTCTTCTAAACTTACATGTTCATAGATACAAACTTTTCAATGGTTACAAAATAGTATTTAAAGGAAAAAACTGTTTCTATCTTCCTGGTTGTCTCCTTTCTTAGCTCTGTGACCTTAAGGAGTTATGTGAACTGTCTGTACTTTAGGAATTCTTGGAGTGCGTGACTGCTGTGTTCTGTGTGTGGCTGTAGGACTCTCTGTGACCCCATGGAGGGTAGCATCCCCAGGCTCTTCTGTCCATGGAATTTCCCAGGCAAGAATGCTGGAGAGGGTTTTTATTTCCTTCTCTATGGTTATTTTCCCAAGCAGGGATCGAACTCACGTCTCCTGCAATAGTAGACAGATTCTTTACCACTAAGCCAGGTGGGAAGCCCCTCCTTTTCCTAAGTGGGCTTAAGAATTTGTATTTCTAAAAAGTTCCCAAGTTGATTCACATGCTGCTGGTCCAAGCATCATACTGTTACAGGTTATACTAATAGGATTAATTTCTACTTTTCTTTCTACCTGTTAATCAGACCTAGTTCTTCTCCAGGCTTATATTAGACTTACCCTCATCCACATATTAAACTGGGCTTCCCAGGTGGTGCTAGAGATAAAGAATCCACCTGCCAATGTGGAAAAAGCAAGAGATTAGGGTTCAATACCTGGATCGGGAAGATTCCCTGTCATAAGAAACGGCAATCCACTCCAGCATTCTTGCCTGGAAAATTCCATGGACAGAGAAGCCAGGCATCTTAGCAGCCTGGCAGACAGTCTATAGAACCACAAAGAATTGGACATAACTGAGCACACATGCATGTGCACATGTGCACACGTGCACACACACACACACACACTAATATTAAATCTCTGAACATTTTCAGAAAGTGATTTTATCCATTCCATATAATGTAACATTTCATATATACCAAATGTGACAAGCATTTCTCATTCTTGATGACTTCAACACTGTATGAAAAGGCCATACTGTATGAAAAGGCCATGGTAGTTGAAAGAGATCAATTTATTGATACCTTATAATTTATCAATCCATTCACTGTATTTTAAAGTTCTGAAACAATTGATGACCATTCTCCCATGAAAGTATTCCTGTCATTAAAATCATCATTATATTTGTATTGAATTATTTAGTATTCATAAGTAAGAAAATGTAAGTCTGAATGTAGTGCCATATTCACATGCTTGTGGCATAAGCCCTCATGGAAGAGGTCGTCATTAACCCCATCATAGAGCTGCCGAGCAGACAACCCACAAACCACAGAACAATTATACCAAAGAGATTCTGGCACTGCTGAGAAAGTGCCAGGACACACAACAGATTTCCCAACCTGGGGATCTGGAAAAGGGCCTGAGAACTCCCAAGGACTTTGACTTTGGAAGTCAGTGGGATTTGATTATAGAACTTACAAGACTGGGGATTCACATTCTTGGAGGGTACAAACAAAACCTTGTGTGCACCAGGACTCAGGAGAAAGGAGCAGTGATCCCACAAGAGACTGACCCAGAGTTGTATGTGAGGGTCCAGGAGTATCCGGGTGAGGCTGGATCAGAGGTGGCCTGCTACAGAGTGGGGGGAACTGAGTGTGGCAGTGCATGCAAGGAACCTTTTGACGGAGGTCTCCACTATATACATTACCTCCACCACAGTTTGAACTCAGGTCAAGCTACAGAGAGGGAACACAGTCCCACCCATCAACAAAAAATTGGATTAAAAGTTTACTGAGCATGGCCCCATGCATCAGAACAAGACTCAGTTTCCCACACAGTCAGTCTCTCCCAATAAGAAGCATCCATAAGCCTCTTATCCTTATGTCAGAGTGCAGACAGAATGAAAACCACAATCACAGAAAACTAATCAAACTGATTACATGGACCACAACCTTGTCTAACTCAATGAAATTATGAGCCATGTCGTGTAGGGCCACCCAAGCCAGACGGGTCATGGTGGAAAGTCCTGACAAAACGCGATCCACTGGAGAAGGGAATGGCAAACCACTTCAGTAGTCTTGCCTTGAGAGCCCCGCCTACAGTATGAAAAGACTAAAAGACAGGACACTGAAAGATGAACTCCCCAGGTCGGTAGGTGCCCAAAATGCTACTAGAGAACAGTAGAGAAATAAATACAGAAAGAAAGAAGAGATGGAGCCAAAGTGAAAACAACACCCAGTTGTGGATATGACGGGTGATGGAAGTAAAGTCCGATGCTGTAAGAACAATAGTGCATAGGAACCTGGAGTGTTAGGTCCATGAATTAAGGTAAATTAGAAGTGCTCAGACAAGAGATGGTAAGAAGGAACATCAACATTTTAGGAATCAGTGAACTAAAATGGACTGGAATGGGCAAATTTAATGCAGATGACCATTGTATCTACAACTGTGTGAAAGAATCCCTACAAAGAAATAGAGTGGCCCTCATAGTGAACAAAAGAGTCCAAAATGCATTACTTCGGTACAGTCTCAAAAATGACTGAATGATCTCTGTTCATTTCCAAGGCAAGCCATTCAATATCACACTAATCCAAGCCTATGGCCCAAGCAGTAATATTGAAGAATCAGAAGTTGAACGGTTTTATGAAGACCTAAAAGACCTTCTAGAACTAACACCTAAAAAAAGATGTCTTTTTAATCATAAGGGACTGGAATGCAAAAGTAGGAAGTCAAGAGGTGCCCGAAGTAATAGGCAAGTGTGGCCTTGGAATACAAGGTGAAGCAGGGCAAAGGCTAACAGAGCTTTGTCAAAAGAACACACTGATCATAGAAAACACCCTCTTCCAACAACACAAGAGAAGACTCTACACATGGACATCACCAGATGGGCAATACCAAAATGAGATTGTTTATATTCTTTGCAGTCAAAGATGGAGAAGATCTATAAAGTCAGCAAAAACAAGACAAGGAGCTGACTGTGGCTCAAATCATGATATCCTTATTGCCAAATTCAGATGTAAATTTTGAAGAAAGTAGGGAAACAACTAGACCATTCATGTATAACCTAAATCAAATACCTAACAGCTACACATTGGAAGTGACAAATAGATTCAAGGGCTTAGATTTGATAGACTTAGTGCCTAAATAACTATGGATGGAGGTTTGTGATATTGTACATGAGGCAGTGATCAAGATCATCATAAAGAAAAAGAAATGCAAAAAGGGAAAATGGTTGTCTGAGGAGGTCTTACAAAGAGCTGAGAAAGAACAGAAGCTAAAGGCAAAGGAGAAAAGGAAAGATGTACCCATTTGAAGCTAAAGGCAAAGGAGAAAAGGAAAGATGTACCCATTTGAATGCAGAGTTCCAAAAAATAGTAAGGAGAGATAAAAAAGCCTTCCTCCATGATCAATGCAAAGAAATAGAGGGTAAGAACAGAATGTGAAAGACTAGAGATCTCCTCAAGGAAATTAGAGATACCAAGGAAACATTTCATACAAAGATGGACACAATAAAGGATAGAAGTGGTATGGACCTAACAGAAGAAGAAGATATTAAGAAGAAGTGGCAAGAATACACAGAAAACTATTCAAAAAAATCTTCATGATCCAGATAACCACAATAGTGTGATCACTCACCTAGAGCCATACATAATGGAATGTGAAGTCAAGCGGGCCTTAGGAAGCATCACTACAAACAAAGGTAGTGGAGGTGATGGAATTCCAGTTGAACTATTTCAAATCCTAAAAAAATGATGCTGTGAAAGTGCTACATTCAATATGCCAGCAAATTTGGCAAACTCAGCAGTGGCCACAGGACTGGAAAATGTCAGTTTTCCTTCCATTCCCAAGGAAAGGCAATGCCAAAGAATGTTCAACTACCGCAAAATACACTCATATCACACGCCAGCAAAGTAATGCTCAAAATTCTCCAAGCCAGGTTTCAACAGTATGTGATCTGTGAAATACCAGATGTTCAAGCTGTATTTAGAAAAGGCAGAGGAACCAGAGATTAAACTGTCAACATCCGTTGGATTATTGAAAATGGAAAAGAATACCAGAAAAATATCTACTTTTGTTTTGTTGATTAGGCCAAAGCCTTTGACCAGATCACAACAAAGTGTAGAAAACTCTTCAAGAGATGGGAATATCAGGCCACCTTTCCTGCCTCCAGAGAAATCCTTATGCAGGTCAAGAAGAAACTGTTAGAACTGGACATGGAGCAAGAGACTGGTTCCAATTTCGGACAGGAGTACGTCAAGGCTGTATATTGTTACCCTGTTTATTTAACTTAGATGCAGAGTACATCATGAGAAACACTGGGCTGGATGAGGCAGAGCTGAAATCAAGATTTCCAGGAGACATATCAATAACCTCAGATATGCAGATGACACCACCTTTATGGAAGAAAGTGAAAAGGAACTAAAGAGCCTTTTGATGAAAGTGAAAGTCAGTCAGTCAGTTCAGTCGCTCGGTTGTGTCCGACTTTTGCAACCCCATGAACCGCAGTAGACCAGGCCTCCCTGTCCATCACCAACTCCCAGAGTTCACCCAAAACCATGTCCATTATGTCAGTGATGCCATCCAACCATCTCATCCTCTGTCATCCCCTTCTTCTCCTGCTTTCAATCGTTCCAAAAAGCAGGGTCTTTTCAAACGAGACACCTCTCCGCATAGGTGACCAAAGTATTGGAGTTTCAGCTTCAACATCAGTCCGTCCAACTGAACACCCAGGACTGCTCTCCTTTACGATGGACTGGTTGGATCTCCTGGCAGCCCAACGGACTCTCAAGAGTCTTCTCCAACACCACAGTTCAAAACCATCGATTCTTCAGTGCTCAACTTTCTTTATAGTCCAGCTCTCACATCCATACATGACTACTAGAAAAACAATAGCCTTGACTAGACAGACCATTTTTGGCAAAGTAATGTTTCTGCTTTTTAATATGCTATCCGGGTTGGTTATAACTTTCCTTTCAAGGAGCAAGTGTCTTTTAATTTCATGGCTGTACCCACCATCCACAGTGATTTTGGAGACCAGAAAAATAAAGTCAGCCTCTCTTTCCACTGTTTCCCCATCTAGTTGCCATGAAGTGATGGGACCTGATGCCATGATCTTAGTTTTCTGAATGTTGAGTTTTAAGCCAACTTTTTCACTCTCCTGTTTCACTTTCATCAAGAGGCTCTTTCATTCCTCTTCACTTTCTGCCGTAAGGTTGGTGTCATCTGCATATCTTAGGTTATTGATATTTCTCCTGGCAATCTTGATTCCAGCTTGTGCTTCTTCCAGCCCAGTGTTTCTCATGATATACTCTGCATATAAGTTAAATAACAACAGTGACAATATACAGCCTTGATGTACTCTTTTTCCTATTTGGAACCAGTCTGTTGTTCCATGTCCAGTTCTAACTGCTGCTTCCCGACCTGCATAACAGTTTCTCAAGAGGCAGGTCAGGTAACCTGGCATTCACATCTCTTTAAGAATTTTCCACAGTTTATCATGATCCACACAGTCAAAGGCTTTGGCATAGTCAATAAAGCAGAGAGAGATTTTTCTTTTGCTTTTTCAATGATCCAATGGATGTTGGCAATTTGATCTCTGATTCCTCTGCCTTTTCTAAAACCAGCTTGAATATCTGAAAGTTCATGGTTCACGTATTGCTGAAGCCTGGCTTGGAGAATTTTGAGCATTACTTTGTTAGCATGTGAGATGAGTGCAATTGTGTAGTAGTTTGAGCATTCTTTGGCATTGCCTCTCTTTGGCATTGAGATGAAAACTGACCTTTTCAGGTCCAGTGGCCACTGCTTAGTTTTCCAAATTTGCTGGCATATTGAATGTAGCACTTCCATAGCATCATCTTTTAGGATTTGGAATAACTCAACTGGAATTCCATCACCTCTAATAGCTTTGTTTGTAGTGATGACTCCTAAGGCCCATCTGACTTCACATTTCAAGATGCCCAGCTCTAGGTGAGTGTGAGTGGTCACACCTTCATGATTATCTGGGTCGTGAAGATCTTTTTTGTACAGTTCTTCTGTGTTTTCTTGCCACCTCTTCTTAATATCTTCTGCTTCTGTTAGGTCCATACCATTTCTGTCCTTTATTGAGCTCATTTTTGCATGAAATGTTCCCTTGTTATCTCTAATTTTCTTGAAGAGATTTCTAGTCTTTCCCATTCTGTTTTTTTTCCTCTATTTCTTTGCATTGATCACTGAGGAAGGCTTTCTTATTTCTCCTTGCTATTCCTTGGAACTCTGCATTCAGATGGGTATATCTTTCCTTTTCTCCTTTGCCTTTCACCTCTCTTCTTTTCACAGCTCTTTGTAAGGCCTCCTCAGACAGACATTTTGCATTTTTGCATTTCTTTTTCTTGGGGATGGGCTTGTTACCTATCTCCTGTACAATGTCATGAACCTCCACTCACAGTTCATCAGGCAATCTATCAGATCTAGTCCCTTAAATCTATTTCTCACTTCCACTGTATAGTCATAAGGAATTTGATATAGGTCATAACTGAATGGTCTAGTGGTTTTCCCCACTTTCTTCAATTTAAGTATGAATTTGGCAATAAGGAGTTCATTATTTGAGCCACAGTCAGCTCCCAGTCTTGTTTTTGCTGGCTGTATAGAACTTCTCCATCTTTGGCTGCAAAGGATTTAATCAGTCTGATTTTGGTGTTGACCATCTGGTGATGTCCATGTGTAGAGTCTTCTCCTGTGTTGTTAGAAAAGGGTGTTTGCTATGACCAGCATGTTCTCTTGGCAGAACTCCGTTAGTCTTTGCCCTGATTCATTCTGTACTCCAAGGCCAAATTTTCCTGCTATTCCAGGTGCTTCTTGACTTCCTACTTTTGCATTTCATTCGCCTATAATGAAAAGGAAATCTTTTTTGGGGTGTTAGTTATAGAAGGTCTTGCAGGTCTTCATAGAACCATTCAACTTCAGCTTCTTCAGTGTTACTAGTCGGGGCATAGACTTGGATTACGATGATATTGAATGGCTTGCTATGGAAACGAACAGAGATCATTCTGTCATTTTTGAGATTGCATCCAAGTACTGCATTTCAGACTCTTTTGTTGACTATGATGGCTACTCCATTTCTTCTAAGGGATTCTTGCCCACAGTAGTAGATATAATGGTCATCTGGGTTAAATTCACCAATTCCAGTCCATCTTAGTTTGCTGACTCCTAAAATGTAGAAGTTCACTCTTGTCATCTCCTGGTTGACATCTTCCAATTTACCTTGATTCATGGACCTAACATTCCAGGTTCCTATGCAATATTGCTCTTTACAACATCAAACCTTGTTTCTATCACCAGTCCCATCTACAGCTTTGTGTTGTTTTTGCTTTGGCTCCATCCCTTCATCCTTTCTGGAGTTATTTCTCCACTGATCTCCAGTAGCATAATAGGCACCTACTGACCTGGGAAGTTCATCCTTCAGTGTCCTATCATTTTGTCTTTTCATACTATTCATGGGGTTCTCGAGGCAAGAACACTGAAGTGGTTTTCCATTCCCTTCTCCAGTGGACCACATTCTGTAAGACCTCTCCACCAGGACCGTCTTGGGTGGCCGCACATGGCATGGCTTAGTTTCATTGAGTTATTCAAGGCTGTAATCTGTGTGATCAGATTGGCTACTTGTCTGCAATTTTCTTTCAGTCTCTCTTCCCTCTGATGCTCTCTCAGCACCTACCATCTTACTTGGTTTTCTCTTACCTTGGACGTGGGGTATCTCTTTACAGTTGCTCCAGCAAAGTGCAGCCACTGCTCCTTATCTTGGATGTGGGGTAGTTCTTCTCAGCCCTGCTCGTGCACAGCCTAGAAGAGTGAAAAAGCTGCCTTAAAACTCAACATTCAAAAAACAAAGATCATGGCATCCAGTCCCACCACTTCATGTCAAATAAATGGGGAAACAATAGAAACAGTGACAGATTTTATTTTGAGGGGGCTCCAAAATCACTGCTGATGGTGACTGCAGCAATGAAATTAAAAGATGCTTGCCCCTTGAAAGAAAACCAATGACCAACTTCAACAGCATTTTAAAATGTAGTGTCATTACTTTGCTGACAAAGGTCTGTCTAGTTAAAGCTATGACTTTTTCTAGTAGTCATGTATGGATGTAAAAGTTGGACTGTAAAGAAGGCTGAACACTGAAGAATTGATGCTTTTGAACTGTGGTGTTGGAGAAGACTCTTAAGAATCTCTTGGACTTCGAGGAGATCAAACTAGTCAATCCTAAAGGAAATCAGTCCTGAATATTCATTGAAAGGACTGATGCTGAGTCTGAAACTCCAATACTTTGGCCACCTGATGTGAAGAACTGACTCTTTAGAAAAGCCCCTAATGCTGGGAAAGGTTGAAGGAAGGAGGAGAAAGGGACAACAGAGGATAAGATGGTTGGATGGCCTCAATGACCTAATGGACATGAATTTAAAGAAGATCTAGGGGTTGGTGATGGACAGGGAAGCCTGGCGTGCTGCAGTCCATAAGTTCGCAAAGAGCTGGACATGACTGAAAGACTGAACTGAAGTGCATTATTAACAAATAAAAACACTTTATTCATTGGCTCTAAAAATACCAGGAATTATAGCTGTTTTAAGGCCAATATGTTTCATTATTATAATTTCATGCTGAAGGTACATTTTACTTTAGTGATAAAAATGCAACTTTTTCAAGTCTTAACATGAGGTCTTTTGATATATGGAAATAATAGGTACAAAACACCATAATGGCTTTTTCCCCTAACTTTACATAAGTTTCCTTGAGGTCATGAATAGCTGTATTATTAGTAACAAAATCTGGCATTTATTATTGCAAAAATTTGGACCAACACTGTATTTAGTAATTTTATTACAGAATTAAATGATTTGCTGGATCTTATGAACTGTGGTTTCAACACTGCAATTCTTTTCTCTTCCCCTAGATTCCCAGCTTCTTGTAGAGGTTCATGTGAGTTTAAATGCTAGACACCATACACAATCAAAACAAGCCACTTGAAGTGTGTAGTTTGCTAAGTCTGAGTGTTATACTTTTCAACTAGTATTAAAAGAAACAACTGCCTTTTCATCAAAGTTTATTACTTATGCCTTTATCTCTTAAATAATTACAGAGATGTACCAATGAAATCTTTTTTATTTAATTAATTTATTTATTTTAATTGGAGCCTGATTACTTTACAGTATTGTGGTGGCTTTTGCCATACACTGAAATGAATCAGCCAAGGGTGTATATGTGTCTCCCATCCCAAACCCCCTCCCACCTCCCTTCCCATCCCATCCCTCTCAGTTGTCCCAGTGCACTGGCTTTGAGTGCCCTGTTTCATACATCAAACTTGGACTGGTCATTGATTTCACACAAAGTAATATACTGGTTTCAATATTTTCTCAAATAATCCCACCCTTGCCTCCTCCCACAGAGTCCAAAAATCTGTTCTTCATGTTTGTGTTTCTTTTTCTGTCTTGCATATAGGGTCATTGTTACCATCTTTTTAAATTCCTTAAATATGCATTAATATATTGTACTGGTGTTTTTCTTTCAGACTTACTTCACTCTGTATAATAGGCACCAGTTTCATCCACCTCATTAGAACTGGTTCAAATGCATTCTTTTTAAAAGTTGAGAAATAGTCCATTGTGTATATGTACCACGGCTTTCTTATCCATTCATCTGCCAATGGACATCAACATTGCTTCCATGTCCTAGCTATTGTAAACAGTGCTGTGATGAACATTGGGGTGCATGTGTTTCTTTCAATTCTGGTTTCCTCGGTGTGTATGCCCAGCAGTGGGATTGCTGGGTTGTATGGCAGTTCTATCTCCATTTTTTTTTAAGGAATCTTCACACTGTTCTCCATAGTAGCTGTACTAGTTTGCATTCTCACCAGCAGTGTGAGAGGGTTTCCTTTTCTTCACACCCTCTCGAAATTTATTTTTTATAGACTTTCTGATAGCAGCCATTCTGACTGGCCTGAGGTAGAACCTCATTGTGGTATTGATTTGCATTTCTATGATAATGAGTGATGTTGTGCATCTTTCCATGTGTTTGTTAACCATCTGTATGTCTTCTTTAGAGAAATGTCTGTTTAGTTCTTTGGCCCATTTTTTGATTGGGTCATTTATTTTTCTGGTATTGAGCTGCATGAGCTGCTTATATATTTTTGAGATTAATTCTTTGTCAGTTGCTTTGTTTGCTATTATTTTCTCCCATTCTGAAGGCTATATCTTCACTTTTCTTATAGTTTCCTTTGTTGTGCAAAAGCTTTTAAGTTTAGTTAGGTCCCATTTGTTTATTTTTGCTTTTATTTCCATTACTCTGGAAGGTAGGTTATAGTGGATCTTGCTGTGATTTATTTCAGAGAATGTTTTGACTATGTTTTCCTCTAGGAGCTTTATAGTTTCTGGTCTTACAATTAGATCTTTAATCCATTTTTAGTTTATTTTTGTGTATGGTGTTAGAAAGTGTTCTAGTTTCATTCTTTTACAGGTGGTGGACCAGTTTTCCCAGCACCACTTTTTAAAGAGATTATCTCTCCTCCATTGTATATTTTTGCCTCTTTGTCAAAGATAAGGTGTCTGTATGTGAGTGGATTTATCTCTGGGTTTTCTATTTTGTTCCATTGATCGATATTTCTATTTTTGTGCCAGTACCATACTGTCTTGATGACTATAGCTTTGTAGTATAGTCTGAAGTCAGGCAGGTTGATTCCTCCAGTTCCATTCTTCTTTATTGCTTTGGCTATTTGAAGTTTTTTGTATGTTCATACAAATTGTTGCACTATTTGTTCTAGTTCTCTGAAAAATACAGTTGGGAGCTTGATAGAGATTGCTTTGAATCTGTAGATTGCTTTGGGTAGTATACTCATTTTCACTATATTGATTCTTCTGATCTAGGGACATGGTATACTTCTGCCTCTATTTGTGTTATCTTAGATCTCTTTCATCAGTGTTTTATAGTTTTCTATATATAGGTCTTTTGTTTATTTAGGTAGATTTATACAAAAGTCCGTCTAGTCAAGGCTATGATTTTTCCGGTGGTCATGTATGGATGTGAGAGTTGGACGGTGAAGAAAGCTGAGCACCGAAAAATGGATGCTCTTGAAATGTGGTGGTGGAGAAGACTTTTGAGAGTCCCTTGGACTGCAAGGAGATCCAACCAGTCCATTCTGAAAGAGATTAGTCCTGGGTGTTCATTGGAAGGACTGACGCTGAAGCTGAAGCTCCCTCCAATACTTTGGCCACCTCATGTGAAGAGTTGACTCATTGGAAAAGACCTTGATGCTGGGAGGGACTGGGGGCAGGAGGAGAAGGGGACGACAGAGGATGAAATGGCTGGATGGCATCACCGACTCGATGGACATGAGTTTGAGTGAACTCCAGGAGTTGGTGGTAGACAGGGAGGTCTGGCGTGCTGCAGTTCATGGGGTCACAAAGAATTGGACATGACTGAGTGATGGAACTGAACTGAACTGATTCCTAAGTATTTTATTCTTTTTGTCACAATGGTGAATGGGTGTGTTTCCTTAATTTCTCTTTCTGTTTTCTGATTGTTAGTGTATAGGAATGCAAGGGCTTTCTGCATGTTAATTTTATATCCTGCAAGTTTACTGTATTCATTGATTAGCTCTAGTAATTTCTGGTGTTATCTTTAGGGTTTTCTATGTCAAGGATCATGTCCTCTGCAATTAGCGAGAATTTTATTTCTTCTTTTTGAATCTGGATTCCTTTTATTTCTTTTTCTTCTCTGATTTGCTGTGCCTAAAACTTCCAAAACTATGCTGAATAGTAGTGGTGAGAGCAGACACACTTGTCTTGTACCTGACTTCAGGGGAAATGTTTTCAATTTTTCATGATTGAGGATAATGTTTGCTGTGGGTTTACCATATATGGCTTTTATTATGTTGAGGTATGTTCCTTCTATACTTGCGTTCTGGAGAGTTTTTATCATAAATGGATGTTGAATTTTGTAAAGGCTTTCTCTGCATCTATTGAGAAATCATATGGCTTTTATTTTTCAACTTGTCAATGTGATATATCACATTGATTGACTTGCAAGTATTGAAGAATCCTTGCATCCGTGGGATAAATCCCATTTGGTCATGATGTAGGATCTTTAATATGTTGTTGGATTCTGTTCATGATGATTCATTGAGGGTTTTTGCATCTATGTTCATCAGTAATATTGGCCTGTAGTTTTCTTCTTTTATGGTATCTTTGTCTGATTTTGGTATTAGGATGATGTTGGCCTCATAGAATGCATTTGGTGATATACTTCCTCTGCAATTTTCTAGAAGCATTTGAGTAGTATAGGTGTTAGCTCTTCTCTAAATTTTTGGTAGATTCATCTGTGAAGTCATCTGGTCCTGGGCTTTTGTTTGTTAGAAGATTTCTGATTACAGCTTTAGTTTCCATGCTTGTGATGGGTCTGTTAAGATTTTCTATTTCTTTCTGGTTCAGTTTTGGAAGGTTGTACTTTTCTAGGAATTCTACGATTTCTTCCAATTTGTCAATTTTATTGTCATATAGCTGTTGATAGTAGTTTCTTAAGATTCTTTGTATTTCTGTGTTGTCTGTTGTGATTTCTCCATTTTCTTTTCTAGTTCTGTTGACTTGATTCTTTGCTCTTTTTTTCTTGATGACCCTGGCTAATGGTTTGTCTGTTTTATTTGTATTCTCAAAGAACCAGCTTTTGGGTTTGTTGATTTTTGCTGTAGTCTCCTTTGTTTCTTTTTCATTTATTTCTGCCTAATTTTTATGATTTATTTTCTTCTACTAACCCTGGGTTTCTTCATTTCTTCTTTTTTCTAGTTGCTTCAGGTGTAATGTTAGGTTATTTATTTGGTTTTTCTCTTGTTTCTTAAGGTGAGCTTGTATTGCTATGAATCTTCCCCCTAGCACTACTTTTACTGAATCCCACAGCTTTGGGATTGTTGTGTTTTCATTTTCTTGTGTTTCTATGTGTAGTTTTATTTCCTCTTTTATTTCTTCTATTATTTGTTGGTTATTCATAAGTGTGTTGTTTAGCATCCATTTGTTTGTATTTTTAACAGTTTTTTTTTTTCTGTAGTTGACATCTAATCTTTCTGCATTGTGATCAGAAAAGATGCTTGAAATGATTCCGATTTTTTGAATTTACCAAAGTTAGATTTATGGCCCAGGATGTGATCTATCCTGGAGAATGTTCTGTGTGCACTTGAGAAAATGGTGAAATCCATTGTTCTGTGGTGAAATGTCCTACAGATATCAATTAGGTCTAACTGGTCCATTATATCATTTAAAATTTGAGTTTCTGTGCTAATTTTCTGTTTGGTTGATCTATTCATTGACTTGTGAGTGAAGTCTCTCACTATTATTGTGTTACTATTAATTTCCCCTTTCATACTTGTTAGCATTTGCCTTACATATGGAGGTGGTCTTATGTTGGTTACATGTATATTTATAATTGTTTTATCTTCTTCTTGGATTGATCCTTTGATCATTATGTAGTGTCCTTTGTCTCTTTTCATGGTCTGTATTTCAAAGTCTATTTTATCTGATATGAGTTTTGCTACTCCTGTTTTCATTTGGTCTCCATTTGCATGAAATATCTCTTTCTAGCCCTTCACTTTGAGTTTATATGTGTTGCTTAGTTTGAGCTGGGTCTCTTGTAGATGGCATATATAAAGGTCTTGTTTTGGTATCCATTCAGCTAGCCTTTGTCTTCTGGTTGGAGCATTCAATCCATTTACACTTAAGGTAATTATTGATAAGTATGGTCCTGTTGCCATTTACCTTATTGTTTGGGGTTCAAGTTTATACACCGTTTCTGTGTTTCCTGTATAGAGAAGATCCTTTAGCATTTGTTGAAGAGCTGGTTTGGTGGTGCTGAATTCTCTCAGCTTTTGCTTGTCTGTAAAGCTTTCAATTTTTCCTTCATATTTGAATGAGATCCTTGCTGGATATAGTAATCTGAGTTGTAGTCTTTTCTCTTTCATCATTTTAAGTATGTCCTGTCATTCCCTTCTGGCCTGAAGCATTTCTATTTAGCAATCTGCAGTTATCCTTATGGGGATCTCCTTTTGTGTTATTTGCTGCTTTTCCTTTACTGCTTTTAATATTTGCTCTTTGTGTTTGATCTTCATTAGTTTGATTAACATGTTTATTGGGGTGTTTTGCCTTGGGTTTATCCTGTTTGTGACTCTCTGGGTTTCTTGGACTTGGGTGGCTATTTCCTTCCCCATTTTATGGAAGTTTTCAGTTATTGTCTCTTGAAGTATTTTCTCATGCCCTTTCGTTTTGTTTTCTTCTTCTGGGACTCCTATGATTCAAATGTTGGGGCGTTTAACATTGTCCCAGAGGTTTCTGAGTTCATCCTCACTTTTTTAAATTCTTTTTTTTTTCCCTCTCTCTGCTTCATTTATTTCCACCATTCTATCTTCCTCTGCACTTATTCTGTCTTCTGCCTCAGTTATTCTACTGTTGACTCTCTCCAGAGTGCTTTAGATCTCAGTTACTCCATTATTCATTATTGATTGACTCTTCTTTATTTTTTTTCAGGTTCTTGTTAAACATTTCTTGCATCTTCTCAATCCTTATCTCTAGTCTATTTTTATGTAGCTCCATTTTGTTTTCAAGATTTTGGATCATCTGTACTATCATTACCCTGAATTTTTTTTCAAGTAGACTCCCTATCACCTCCTCTTTTGTTTGGTTTGGTGGGCATTTATCATGTTCCTTCACTTGTTGAATATTTTTCTGCATTTTCATTTGGTTTACATTTCTATGTTTGGGGTTTCCTTTCTGAAGGCTGGAAGTTTACGATTCCTCTTTATTGTGGGTGGGGTTGGACCAGTGACTTGTCAAGGTTTTCTGGTTGGGCAAATTTGTGTCAGTCTTCTGGTGGGTGGAGCTGGATCTCTTCTCTCTGGAGTGCAGTGAAGTGTCCAGTAGTGAGTTTTGGGGTGTCTTTGGGTTTGGCATGGCTCTGAGCAGCCTATCTTTTAATGTTCAGGGCTGTGTTCCTGCTTTGCTGGAGAATTAGCATGGCATATCTTGCTCTGAAAATTGTTGGCTCTTGGGTGGAGCCTGGTCTCAGTGTAGTTATAGAGGCTTTGGGGTGAGCTTTTGTCTATTACTGTTCCCTGGAATTGGGGGTTCTCTGAAGTTCTCAAGTTTTGGAGTTAAGCTTCCTGCCTGTGGCTTTCAGTCTTATTCTTACAGTAGCCTCGAGACTTCTCCATCCATACAGCACAGATGATAAAGCATCTAGATTAATGGTGAAACAATTTTCCATAGCAAGGGACATGCAGAGAGGCTCACAGAGTTACGTGGAAAAGAAAAGAGGGTGGGAGAGAGATATAGATAGAGAGAGGGAAGAGATAGAGGTTACTAGGACGAGAAGAGGGAGAGTCAAAAAGGGAAAGAGCAATCTTGCCAGTAATCAACTCCCTAAGTGCTCTCAACAGTCTGGAACACCCAGAGAGATTCACAGAGTTACATAGAGAAGAGAAGGGGGAGGGAGGAGATAGAGGTGACCTGGGGGAGGAAAGAGAGTCAAAGAGGAAAGAACAATCAAGCCAGTTATCACATCCCTAAGTGAAAGTGGAAACTGAAGATTATATTCTTAAAGGTACAAACTTGATAACAAATACCAAAAAGCAAATATTAAAAATCCAGAGTAGAGGTTAGACTCTCAAAAAACCAGTATTAAAATACCAAACAAAATCAGTCACAAAAAATATTATATATATATATATATATATATATATATATATAGATAGATAGATAGATAGATAGATAGATAGATAGATAGATATAGATATAGATATATATATAGATATATATATATGAAATTGTCTTGAAAATTGTATCTTTTTTGCAAGGTAGTAGTAGGTTATAAAAATGAAAATTAAAGGAGTAATAAGGATCTTAAATTTTTAAAAAAGTGATAATAATAAAAATATATCTAGGAATTTCTCTGGAGCTATTGTGGGAAGTGTGGGGTCAGTTCAGTTTCAGATTGTTCCAGCTTGTACTTTTTCTCAAGGTCTATAGGCCCCTTCCAATGCTTAGTCAATGTTAACTACAGGGATTTAATCTGCTGCACCTGCCACTTCCAGAGTGGATCCTTCTTATTTTTTTATTTTGGCTTCCTCTTTTTGGAAGTCTCTTCAGTGTCTAATTTCCACCCTCACACAAGGAGGCAAAGGTGGTCACTTATTTAGGCTCACTTGTTCAGTTGTGTTGTGGGGAGGGATGAATACTGCAAACAAATATCACTGGCATGTGTGGGAAGTGCTCACAGTATATGGACCACACTTGGTTTACCCCAGCTCAAGGTGGCACGTGCTTCCTGGGTCTACACTGCTCAGACTCCAGGGTGCTCTGCAGGGGCATTGTCCAAAGTGGGCCCTGCATTTCATGCACTTCCCAGGTCTAAGCCACTCAATTTCTTGGGTACTCCACAAGCATACAGACTCAGCCGGGCATGAGTTTTATGCACTTCCCAGGTCTGAGCAGCTCAAGTGACCAGGTGCTTAGCCAGCACACAGTCCCTGGTGGGCTGTGTGTCTTAATCGCCTCCCCAGTCCCGGCCGCTCAGTTTCCCAGGTGCACCATGAGAGCACTATCTCAGGTGTGCTGAGAGTCTCTTCTGGGGAGCTGATCTCAGGCTATGATCCTCTTGACAGATGTCAACCGTCCAAGATCCCAAGAAGACACGGTTAGCCACTGGGAGCCTACTCACAGTTTGGTGGAGGATGTCGGTTTCCAAGGCCAAGATTGCAGTAGCTCCTTGCTTTCTGGCCCTGTCTGTTGTGGGCATGCCTCTCTGCCTCTGGTGGAGGGGAGAAGGAGCCTGTATGCAGCCTACTCTTTTTTGGCATTCACCCAATCCTTTGTTCTGTGAGCAGTCCAGACTGCATGTTACAGATTTCTGTGAGAAAGTTCTCTTTTATTTTCTCTATGACAATCCCACAGTTTGGGTTGCTATCTCACATTAGCTGCCTCAGATTGTCCTCAGGACATTCAGACCCCCTGGTCCTTACCTTCAGTTCAGTTCAGTTCAGTTCAGTTACTAAGTCATATCTGACTCTTTGAGACCCCATGGACTGCAGCATGCCAGGCCTCCCTGTCCATAACCAACCCCTGGAGTTTACCCAAACTCATGTCCATTGAGTTGGTGATGCCTTCCAACCAACTCATTCTCTGTTGTCCCTTTCTCCTCCCACCTTCAATCATTCCCAGCATCAGGGTCTTTTCAAATGACACAGCTCTTCTCATCAGGTGGCCAAAGTATTAGAGTTTCAGCTTCAACGTCACTCCTTCAAATGAACACTCATGATTGATCTCCTTTAGGATGGACTGGTTGTATCTCCTTGCAGTCCAAGGGACTCTCAAGAGTCTTCTCCAACACCACAGTTCAAAAGCATCAATTCTTCAGCACTCAGCTTTCTTTATAGTCCAACTCTCACATCCATACATGACCACTGGAAAAACCATAGCCTTGACTAGACGGACATTTGTTGGCAAAGTAATGTCTCTGCTTTTCAATATGCTGACTAGGTTGGTCATAACTTTCCTTCCAAACAGTAAGTGTCTTTTAACTTCCTGGCTGCAGTCAACATCTGCAGTGATTTTGGAGCCCCCCAAAATAAATTCTGCCACTGCTTCCCCACCTATTTGTCATGAAATGATGGGACCAGATGCCATGATCTTAGTTTTCTGAATGTTGAGCTTTAAGCCAACTTTTTCACTCTCCTCTCTCACTTTCATCAAGAGGCTCTTTAGTTCTTCTTCACTTTCTGTCATAAGGGTTGTGTTATCTACATACCTGAGGTTATTGATACTTCTCCAGCAATCTTGATTCCCGCTCGTGCTTCATCCAGCCCAGTGTTTCATATGATGTACTTTGCATATAAGTTAAATAAGCAAGGTGAAAATATACAGTGTCACCACATTAGTGGTTCAGTGTTAGAACTCTCGCCTCCCATGCGGGAGACTCGGGTTGAATTCCCAACCAAGGCACCATATGATGGTCCTTACCTTTAGCACCAATTTTGCAGACCACACCTCCCGGTCCAACCCCAGAATGATGGTGGTGGAAATGAAGTTCTGGGCTACTTCTCCACTGGCAGTTATGTTAGGTGCATATTCTGTGGATTTTTTTCTTTTCTTTTCTTTTCTTTTCTTTTTTTTAATCTCCCAGTTATGTTGCCCTCTGTAATTCCAAAACTCCCTACATACCCGCCTTTGAGAGCATTTCCTACTGTTAAACTTCTCCTCCTTCACGACTCCCTCCCCAGGACAAGTTTTCATCCCTAAATTTTTGTCTCTTTTGGTCTTTTATATTGTGTCCTATCTCCTTTTGAAGAGAACAGATTGCCTTTCTGGGTGTGCAGTATTCTACACTAGGCTTTGTGGAAGTAGCTGAGCATTCAAATGATCTTTTGATGAATTTGTGGGGGGAGAAAGTGGTTTCCCTGTCCTATTCCTCTGCCATCTTGGGACTGTCATCCCAATGAGATCTTTATATTATAGTCAGTAGATTATATTCCAGTGGCATAGAAGATGCTCTGAGCCTCAAACAATAAAAACAATTGATTTCAGCATTAGAAAAAAAGAAAATAAACATATAAAGTGAATGGAAGTTTCTGTGAATTATATTTAATTTTTAATACATCTTTAATTTTTAATACATCTTCTTTAAAGAAGAAGCAAGGCTTGGTTTGGAACATTAATCTTCAGAATAAGTTCAAACAAGCATGTTTGGAACATTAATCTTCAGAATAAGTTCAAACAAGCATGTACATCAATGTTTCATATAAGTAGAGTTCACTCATCTTGTCAAGTCAGTAACATGTTGCAACTCAAATCAAGATAAGCAAAACTTGATTTCTGATAGTTTATAAATTTAAATAAGCTACCTTCAAATGATACCAATTAATACTGCTCTCTGTGCTTCCTTGGTGGCTCAGTAATGAAGAATCCGCCTGCCAGTGCAGGTGGGTTTGATCCCTGGGTCAGGACGATTCTTATAGAAGGAAATGGTAATTCACTCCAGTATTCTTGCCTGGGAAACTGCCTGGACAGAGGAGCTCAGCATTCTACAGTCCATGGCATCACAAAAGAGCCAGAAATGACTTTGTGACTAAAGAACAATAAAATACTGCCATTTTTCAGTGGCAATTTAAAATCTGTCATTAATATAATATCATGAATTTATTTAAGTTCAAATAAAAGCAAAACTGAATAATAGTCAAGGAGGGAAATATTCTACAATATTTCTTCTGTTCTTTAGCTTAGAAAAAAAGGTAACACTTTTTGTGATAGAAAATGTATGTACAACAATCTTTTAGTGACAAAACTTACAGAAGTTCAGGAAAAAATGTAAGTGGACTCTCTCTAGGAAATTTGAGTAAATATAGAATTAGAGAATAAAAATCTGTGGCTCTTCACCAGTAGAAGGACAAAGGTCATATTTATCAGCAAAGGAAAATACCATGGCCATTCCATAAACTAGGTGTAGAACTGTTTATAACAGAGAAAAT
Source organism: Hydropotes inermis (assembly GCA_020226075.1). Lineage (NCBI taxonomy): Eukaryota > Metazoa > Chordata > Mammalia > Artiodactyla > Cervidae > Hydropotes > Hydropotes inermis. Next base: position 41,360,403 of record CM035295.1, read on the forward strand.
AGAAAAACTTTTTTCTTAACTGAAGCTTTTATTTGTTTTTCTGTTGTTCTTTAGATCATGGAGGTGTCATTAAGTTGCCAACCCTCTGCTACATTTGCTGACTGTTCACTTAAAACAGAATATGTACAGAAGTAATTGTATGTGAGCAGATACATGATCTGATGGATGAGATATCATATGATAATAATATTGGTTAAATCAGTTTGAATATCTTATGATAATGATAATTACAGAGTAGCTAACATTTGTTTGGAACAGGAAGCACACTAATTGTTTCATATACACTATTACATTTAATATCCACAATGGAACCATAAGGTAGCCAGCTTTTTCCCAATTGAATAATCATATGGCATAGCTAGAAAGGATAAACTAGGTACTAGGGTAAACTTAAATAAGAGGTTTAGCCAAGTTAGCAAATCTCAAATTCCATTTTCTTAACCTCTACAAGGGGTTGTGAAAATAATGAATGAATTTCAAGCTAATAAAATCTTTTTAAACAAATAATGCCACAAGAAAAAAAAATAGCATGTCAGCATTGTTGTTGTTGTTGTTGTCATTTTTAACATGAAAGTGAAAGTCATTCAATCGTGTCACTCTTTGGGATCTCAAGGAATACACAGTCCATGGAATTCTCTAGGCCAGAATATTGGAGTGGGTGGTCTTTCTCTTTTCCAGATGATCTTCCCAACCCAGGGATCAAACACAGGTCTCCTGCATTGTAGCCGGATTCTTTACCAGCTGAGCCACCAGAGAAGTCCAAGAATAGGGGAGTGGGTAGCCTATCCCTTCTACAGTAGATCTTCGTGGAATCGAATAGGGGTCTCCCACATTGCAGGTGGATTCTTTACCAGCTGAGTTACCACATGCTTGAGTTTTATTCATAGCCCCTCTCTAACTGTTCATCCCTTCCTAGCCTTGATTTTGACACATGAAATGAAGGCTGTTTTTCTTAGGGCCTCATGATTTTCCCTGTAAAATTCTACAATTTTCTTAGGGCTTCTGAGGATGATTTTCTTAGATCTCTGTGTTAAAATTTTATGTGTCTTACTTTTATGTCATGGATTGAGTTAGAGGTTACACTGATATTTAGTTATTTCTTTTCAAAATCAGGTGATTTAAAAATTACATTTTAGAAGGGAGAGGCTTGTACATGTATTCTGGTACATATTCAAACTCTAGATATTAACACACATATGGATCTTCGCTGTTACAAGGAATGGCATTCACTATGTACATTTGAGTGTGTACATCAGAGATAGCTTTAATTCACTGGTACACTGTATTATTCTCAGATATATATCTCAATATTCTTCAGATTTGGGAGAATATTTCCTTGAACATGAATCAAGACTTTTTCTGTCAGCCAGGCTTTACTTTTCTGGGAAACCGCACTACTGTCAATCTCAGACAATTTTCTGTATGGAATGGTTTTCTGCTCTTGGTTTAGACTCATAGGACTTTCTTTTTTTTTTTTTTTTTTTTAAGTGGCTTCAGTGAGATTCCTCTCCACGCTTTATCAAGATTTCAAACTGCACAGCTAATCTTGTCAAAGCTGTTTTCTTCTTGCTAAATATAAGGTCTGCAATCTGTTTGACACTAACCAGATGAATGGATAATGTTCTTAGGATCTACAAAAGAAATTTCCCTTGAACAATACAATATGAGATAATACAATGCAACCAATAAATCACTGGATCAATGATGCTAGCTTTCTGTATGTATAAGAATCTCCTTGTCAAAATAGCAAAATCTAGCACATAACTTTACTGAAAACCAATATTGCATAATATAACAGTCATACATTTAGCAAAATTTCAAGAAGTCCAGAATGATGGGTATGTTTGCTTCTTGCATATTAAACTGAAATTTTAAACAGCTTTTATCAAAACAAAGCTTTCTACTTCAAGTAGACACTTTCAATGTCTTCTAATATATATTTAGGTATTTACTTGATGGGTATTACATGACTTTCTCCTGAATAATCTGATCTATTTCTTTTCTTATAGCATTAAAATGTGTAATTTTAATTTATTTCTTTGTCCCTTTGAGATAAATATCTTTTTAAAAGGCTCTTTCCAGTTTTGTAACTCAGGACTGTCTTTCACCTTTTGCAGCCTCATGGACTGCTGACCACCATCCTCCTCTGTCCATGGAATTTCCCAGGTAAGAATACTGAGGTGAATTACCATTTCCATCTGCAGGGGATCTTCCCAACCCAGGGACTGAACCACCATCTTTGGCAGGTGTGTTCTTTACTCACTGAGCCTTCAGGGACGCCTGAGGAGGACAGAAGAGCCTGAGGCGCTACAGTCCATGGAGTCGCAAAGAGTTGGCACAACTTAGCAACTGAACAAAAACAACATCCACTGTTTTTTTCTCAAAGACCTGAGAGCCATCCCTTCTAAAGTAGTCAAGGAGGAAGCAGTCCCTGTGTGACAGTCTCTGCAGAAGGGTGGGAGACTAACTCCAGCCTAACCTGGAGCCTTGCTTCAAGTTGCAAAACTTTTAGTGATGAAGATCAGAGAAATTTTTCTTTTCTCTGGGCAAAGCTAATTATCAAACACAAATGGCCTAATCACAGAGAAAAGTATTGGCAAACTTGTGAACCACTTAATGTGGTTGACATATCCAGTTGATCAAGCTCCCACCCAGTATCCCCTAGTAATTTTCCACTAGCTCACTCCAGTATTTAAAATCTTTTTGCTTTTTCTTTCCATGGAGTTGGGTATGCAGGCTTGATCTGTGCTGTCTCCCCAGCTGCTGGCAATAGGATCAGAATAAAATCAACTTTTGTTTACTCATCTTGTTCTGTGTGATATTTTTTCAACATATTTTCTTAACTATAAGCTCTAAGGGTGATATGTTAGTGATATTATGATATTTATTATGATATATGTTAGTGATATTATTGATATTTCTTGATTTGGGATATTTCATATTCCATATCTATTATGGATAAATCCTGATAATATGAATATTCTGATATGAGACTGATATGGACAAAGGTCCATATAGTCAAATCTACAGTTTTTTTGAGTAGTCATGCACAGATGTGAGAGATGGACCATAAAGGGAGCTGAGTGCCAAAGAATTGATGCTTTTGAATGGCAGTGTTGCAGAAGACTCTTGAGAGTCCCCAGGAAAGCAAGGAGATCAAGCCAGTCATTCCTAAAGGAGGTCAACCCTGAATATTCCTTGGAAGAACTGATGCTAAAGCTGAAGCTCCAATACTTTGTCCACCAGATGTGAAGAGATGACTCACTGGGGGAAAAAAAAAAAAACCCTGATACTGGGTAAGACTGAGACAAAAGGAGAAGACGGGACAGAGGATGAGATGTTTAGATAATATGGATGTTAATGAACATGAATTTGAATAAACTCAAGGAGATAGTGGAAGAGAGAGGAGCCTGGTATACCGCAGTCCATGGGACTGCAAAAATTTAGACCTGACTTATCAACTGAACAAGAGCAACATAGAGAAATACTTTATTTGCTTATCTGGATATCAGTTTCTGAGAATGCCAACTGAATCAAATCTTGTATTTATCTATTGTTCCCTCTGTCTGCTAAGCCCCTGCCTCATACTCCTTATTACTCTGGACTTGGGGCATTTGCTACTTCCTCAAGATTCTGAATATTGGAGGAGTCAAGATGGCGGAGGAATAGGATGGGGAGATCACTTTCTTTTCTACAAATTCATCGAAAGAACAACAGAACAGTGAACAAAGTTTACAAAACAACTTCTGATCACTAGCAGCAGACTTCAAGCGTCCAGAAAAGCAGCCCATTGTCTTCGAAGGGAGGGAAAAAAATTTGTTTTTCTTTTTTCTTTCTTTCTTTCTTTTTTTTTCTTTTTTCTTTTCTTTCTTTTCTTTTGCTTGTTTTTCTCTCCTATTTCCTTTTAAAGTCCTCTGATACTCCTATATTATTTCTTAATTTTCATTTTCATCTCAATATACCCTTGAAAAAAAAAAGAAAAAAAAAAAGAAGAAGAAGAGAGAGAAGCCCCATTTTTAAACTGAACTCCATATATATTTCTAAATTTTGGGTTTTTGTTTTTGTTTTTAAATATTTTATTTCAAACAGTCTAACCTCTATGCTAAATCTTTGAATCTTTGTTTATCAGTATGTGATATGAATGTTGGACATTTAAGAATCCAATATTCAATTCCCACTTCTATTCAGGAGTGTGTTGATTACTCTCTTCCACGTTTGACTCTCTGTTTTCTACATCAGAACAACTCTATTTCCTCCTTTCCCCTTCTCTTCCCAATCCAATTCGCTGATTCTTTGTGGGTGTCTGGGCTACGGAGAACACTTTGAGAACAGATAACTGTGTAGATCTGTGTCTTTCCTCTTGAGTCCCCCTTTCTCCTCGCCTGCTCACCTCTATCTCCTTCCTCCCTCTCCTATTCTTCATGTAACTCTGTGAACTTCTTTGGTGGTCCCTCACGGTGGTAAATCTTTTCACCATTAACCTAGAAGTTTTTATGACCAGTGCTGCATAGTTGGACAAGTCTTGAGACTATTGGTAGAATAAAACTGAAATTCAGAGGCAGGAGACTTAAGCCCCAAACCTGAGAAAACCAGAAAACTCTTGACTACACAGAACATTAAGGAATAAGAGTCCATCCAAAAGCCCCGATACCTACACCAAAACCAACTACCACCCAAGAGCCAAGAAGCTCCAGGACAAGACATACTACATAAATTCTATAGTAACGCAGGAACATAGACCTAAGTGTCAACATATAGGCTGCCCAAAGTCACACCTAACACATAGACCCATTGCAAAACACATCACTGGGCACTCCATTGCACTCCAGAGAGAAAAAATCCATTTCCACACATCAGAACACTGACACAAGCTTCCCTAACCAGGAAACCTTGACAAGCCAATCATCCAACACCACCCACTGGGTAAAATCTTCACAAAAAAAAAGCAACCACAGACCACCAGAATACAGAAAGCCCACCCCAGACACAGCAATCTAAACAAGATGAAAAGACAGAGAAATACCCAACAAGTAAAGGAACATGAAAAATGCCCAACAAATCAAACAAAAGAGAAGGAGACAGGGAATCTATCTGAAAAAGAACTTCGAACAATGATAATAAAAATGATCCAAAATCTTGAAAGCAAAATTGAGTTACAAATAAATAGCCTGGAGACAAAGATTGAGAAGATGAAAGAAATGTTTAACAAGGACCTAGAAGAAATAAAAAAGAGTTAATTAAAAATGAATAATGCAATAAATGAGATCAAAATCACTCTGGAGGGAACCATGAGTAGAATAATAGAGACAGAAGATAGGATAAGTGAGGTAGAAGATAAAATGGTGGAAATAAATGAAGCAGAGAGGAAAAAAGAAAAAAGAATCAAAATAAATGAGGACAACCTCAGGGACCTCTGGGACAATGTGAAACGCCCCAACATTGAATCATAGGAGTCCCAGAAGAAGAAGACAAAAAGAAAGGCCATGAGAAGTTACTCGAGGAGATAATAGCTGAAAACTTCCCTAAAATGGGGAGGGAAATAGCCACCCAAGTCCAAGAAACCCAGAGAGTTCCAAACAGGATAAACCCAAGACGAAATACCCCAAGACACATATTAATCAAATTAACAAAGATCAAACACAAAGAACAACTATTAAAAGCAGAAAGGGAGAAACAACAAATAAAACATAAAGGGATTCCCATAAGGATAACAGCTGATCTATCAATAGAAACCCTTCAGGCCAGAAGGGAATGGCAGGACATACTAAGACTAATGAAAGAGAATAACCTACAACCAAGATTACTGTACCCAGCAAGGATCTCATTCAGATATGAAGGAGAATTCATAAGCTTTACAGACAAGCAAAAGCTGAGAGAATTCAGCACCATCAAACCAGCTCTTCAACAAATGCTAAAGGATCTTCTCTAGACAGGAAACACAGAAAGGCTGTATAAACGTGAACCCCATACAGCAAACTAAATGGCAACGGGACCATACCTATCAATAATTACCCTAAATGTAAATGGGTTGAATGCCCCAACCAAAAGACAAAGACTGGCTGAATGGATACAAAAACAAGACCCCTATATATGCAGTCTACAAGAGACCCACTTCAAAACAAGGGACTCATACAGAAAAAAAGCGAAGGACTGGAAAAAAATATTTCATGCAAACGGAGACCAAAAGAAAGCAGGAGTTGCAATACTCATATCAGATAAAATAGACTTTCAAATAAAGGCTGTGAAAAGAGACAAAGAAGGACACTACATAATGATCAAAGGATCAATTCAAGAAGAAGATATAACAATTATAAATATATATGGACCCAACATCAGAGCACCACAATATGTAAGGCAAATACTAACGAGGATGAAAGAGGAAATTAAGAGTAACGTAATAATTGTGGGAGATTTTAATACCCCACTCACAACTATGGATAGATCAACTAAACAGAAAATTAACAAGGAAACACAAACTTTAAAGGACACAATGGACCAGCTAGTCCTTATTGACATCTATAGGAGCTTTCACCCCAAAACAATCAACTTCACCTTTTTCTCAAGCGCACACGGAACCTTCTCCAGAATAGATCACATCCTGGGCAATAAATCCAGAATTGGTAAATTCAAAAAAATTGAAATCATTCCAGTCATCTTCTCTGACCACAGTGCAGTAAGATTAGATCTCAATAACAGGAAAAAATTATTAAAACCTCAAACATATGGAGGCTAAACAACACGCTTCTGAATAACCAACAAATCATAGAAGAAATCAAAAAAGAAATCAAAATATGCATAGAAACGAATGAAAATGAAAACACAACAACCCAAAACCTATGGGACACTGTAAAAGAAGTGCTAAGGGGAAGATTCATAGCATTACAGGCCTACCTCAAGAAACAAGAAAAAAGTCAAATAAATAACCTAACCCTACACCTAAAGCAATTAGAGAAGGAAGAAATGAAGAACCCCAGGTTTAGTAGAAGGAAAGAAAACTTAAAAATTAGGGCAGAAATAAATGTAAAAGAAACTAAAGCGACCATAGCAAAAATCAACAAAGCTAAAAGCTGGTTTTTTGAAAAAATAAACAAAATTGACAAACCATTAGCAAGACTCATTAGGAAACAAAGAGAGAAGAACCAAATTAACAAAATTAGAAACGAAAATGGAGAGATCACTACAGACAACACTGAAATACAAGGGATCATAAGAGACTACTACCAGCAGATCTATGCTAATAAAATGGACAACTTGGAAGAAATGGACAAGTCTTAGAGAATTTTAACTTTCCAAAACTGAACCAGGAAGAAATAGAAGATCTTAACAAACCCATCACAAGTAAGGAAATCAAAACTGTAATCAGAAATCTTCCATCAAACAAAAGCCCAGGACCAGATGGCTTCACAGCTGAATTCTACCAAAAGTTCAGAGAAGAGCTAACACCTATTTACTCAAACTCTTCGAGAAAATAGCAGAAGAAGGTAAACTTCCAAACTCATTCTATGAGGCCACCATCACCGTAATTCCAAAACCAGACAAAGATGCCACAAAAAAAGAAAACTACAGGCCAATATCACTGATGAACATCGATGCAAAAATCCTTAACAAAATTCTAGCAAACAGAATCCAACAACTTATTAAAAAAAATCATACACCATGACCAAGTGGGCTTTATCCCAGGAATGCAAGGATTCTTTAATATCCGCAAATCAATCAATGTGATACACCATATTAACAAATTGAAAGATAAAAACCATATGATTATCTCAATAGATGCAGACAAAGCCTTTGACAAAATTCAACATCCATTTATGACTAAAACTCTCCAGAAAGCAGGAATAGAAGGAACATACCTCAACATAATAAAAGCTATATGTGACAAACCCACAGCAAGCATTACCCTCAATGGGGAAAAATTGAAAGCATTTCCCCTAAAATCAGGAAGAAGACAAGGGTGCCCACTCTCACCACTTCTATTCAACATAGTTTTGGAAGTGTTGGCCACAGCAATCAGGGCAGAAAAAGAAGTAAAAGGAATCCAGATAGGAAAAGAAGAAGTGAAACTCTCACTGTTTGCAGATGACATGATCCTCTACATTGAAAACCCTAAAGACTCTACCATAAAATTACTAGAGCTAATCAATGAATATAGTAAAGTTGCAGGATATAAAATTAACACAGAGAAATCTCTTGCATTCTTATACACTAACAATGAGAAAACAGAAAGAGAAATTAAGGAAACAATACCATTCACCATTGCAACAAAAAGAATAAAATACTTAGGAATATATCTACCTAAAGAAACAAAAGACTTATACATAGAAAACTATAAATCACTGATGAAACAAATCAAAGAGGGCACAAACAGATGGAGAAATATACCGTGTTCATGGATTGAAAGAATCAACATTGTCAAAATGGCCATAATACCCAAAGCACTCTACAGATTCAGTGCAATCCCTATCAAGCTACCAACGGTATTTTTCACAGAACTAGAACAAATAATTTCACAATTAGTATGGAAGTACAAAAAGCCTCGAATAGTCAAAGTAATCTTGAGAAAGAAGAATGGAACTGGAGGAATCAACCTGCCTGACTTCAGACTATACTACAAAGCCACAGTCATCAAGACAGTATGGTATTGGACAAAGACAGATATATAGATCAATGGATCAGAATAGAAAGCCCAGAGATAAATCCACGAGCATATGGTCACCTTATCTTCAACAAAGGAGGCAAGGATATACAATGGAAAATATATAGCCTCTTTAACAAGTGGTGCTGGGAAAATTGGTCAACCACTTGTAAAAGAATGAAACTAGAACACTTTCTAACACCATACACAAAAATAAATTCAAAATGGATTAAAGATCTAAATCTAAGACCAGAAACTATAAAACTCCTAGAGGAGAACATAGGCAAAACACTCTCCGACATAAATCACAGCAGGATCTTCTATGACCCACATCCCAGGATATTAGAAACAAAAGCAAAAATAAACAAATGGGACCAAATCAAACTTAAAAGCTTTTGCACAGCAAAGGAAACTATAAGCAAGGTGAAAAGACAGCCCTCAGATTGGGAGAAAATAATAGCAAATGAAGCAACAGACAAAGGATTAATCTCAAAAATATACAAGCAACTCCTCCAGCTCAACTCCAGAAAAATAAATGATCCAATCAAAAAAATGGGCCAAAGAAATAAACAGACACTTCTCCAAGGAAGACATACAGATGGCTAAGAAACACATGAAAAGATGCTCAACATCACTCATTATCAGAGAAATGCAAATCAAAACCACAATGAGGTACCATTACACGCCAGCCAGGATGGCTGCTATCCAAAAGTCTACAAGCAATAAATGCTGGAGAGGGTGTGGAGAAAAGTGAACCCTCTTACACTGTTGGTGGGAATGCAAACTAGTACAGCCACTATGGAAAACAGTGTGGAGATTTCTTTAAAAACTGGAAATAGAACTGCCATATGACCCAGCAATCCCTCTTCTGGGCATACACACCAAGGAAACCAGATCTGAAAGAGACACATGCACCCCAATGTTCATCGCAGCACTGTTTATCATAGCCAGGACATGGAAGCAATCTAGATGCCCATCAGCAGACGAATGGATAAGGAAGCCGTGGTACATATACACCATAGAATATTACTCAGCCATTAAAAAGAATTCATTTGAATCAATTCTAATGAGATGGATGAAACTGGGGCCCATTATACAGAGTGAAGTAAGCCAGAAAGATAAAGACCATTACAGTATACTAACACATATATATAGAATTTAGAAAGATGTTAATGATACCCCTATATGCAGAACAGATAAAAAAAGACACAGATTTATAGAACGATCTTTTAGACTCTGTGGGAGAAGGCGAGGGTGGGATGTTTCAAGAGAACAGCATCGAAACATGTATATTATCTAGAGTGAAACAGATCACCAGCCCAGGTTGGATGCATGAGACAAGCGCTGGGACCTGGTGTACTGGGAAAACCTAGGGGGAGCGGGTGGAGAGGGAGGTGGGAGGGGGGATCAGGATGGGGAACACATGTAAACCCATGGCTGTTTCATTTCAATGTATGACAAAATCCACTACAAAAAAAAAAAAAAAAAGATTCTGAATATTGTTCTGAATCTAAATAATTATAGACTAAATATATACTTTCAGCTAGCTTTCCATTTAAATGATTCCTCTTCATTCTTCTAGTTGCATTATAAAAAATTAGTTCAATATTACATTCTTAGGAAAGCTTTGTCTGAGGCCTTTGGTTGCTGCTGCAGGTCTTTGTAATGTATATACACATTCCACTTTATATTCTTTTAGAGCAATGCAATTTCACAATTCCTTTGTCTATGAAAAGATAAAGGAAAAAAATAAATTATTTCTGTAATTAAATAAAATAAAAATGCAGGATATGCATGTAATACCTGATTTGGGGGATTATTATTTACATTTCCTATCCCTACCAGTTTATAAACTCTGAAAACACAAAGGCAATGTTTCCTTGTTCTTTAGTGTAGCTCTCACTTTAAGTCTTTGGTAAGGAGCAGGCTTCAGATGGTTACTTATTAAATGAAGGAATGTTAGAAATGGATATGTGATCATAAACCTTTGGTTTCTGATTTGTCAAGCAAAGAAAGATGTTAATAATCAAGAGAAACTAAATCTGCTCAGTTGGCACACATGCCGTTTCTTGAATATTAAGTATTTCATTTTTGATATCTAAATTAAAATAATTAATTTCACAGTTAATTACAGCTATTTTTTTTAAAATCCTATTTTCAATATTGAAGCAAACATGAATCTGTGGCCTAAGAGCAATGTGGTAGTCATCAGTACCATGTGTAAAGATGTTATCTGATAGAGCAAAAAAGTAGAAATTAAAACTGATATTAAAGAATACTTAAATTTAAAAGTCAGAATTTGTAGGTATACTCTTAAAGGGCATGTTTGCAATCAATGTAACAGACAGCTAAGCTTATCAGGTAGGAAAATAATATCTTTTATTTGTTAAAATACTCTACTCTTAAGTTTAAAGGAGATGAATACAAGTGTGAAATCTCAATTTATTGATTTATATGATTAATGCTATAAATTTTCATATCCTTTTATGTATTGATAGTAAAATTATATGTTCAGAAACAATGGTCTATGACACTATCAGTATAATTTATACTGTGCAATGCAAATACATGATTAAACACCATAAGTTAAGCACCTTAAAGTTTATTCACCCATTATTTTATAGCCTAGTCTCTTGACTAGGGAGCACTTCATTTCAACAGCTAAAATGTAGCAGTGATCATAAGCAGATGGTTATCAGACAAGCTTCTGCTCAGTTGTTCCCAGAGGAGAGTTCATTTATCTCTCATTGAGCTGTAGTTCACACACAGAGGAATTAACCAATCTGCTGCACACTTTAGTTATTGAATCCTGGAAGCCCCAGAGAGACAGAAACAGATATGGAACCTGGGACAGAAATGTCTTCATTTTCATTTATGACCAAAGCTTCCATATTACTTTAGTATCAGGGAAGACAAATGACTATGCATTCTTTTCTGAATGTTTACAAATGAGAGTAATAAATGTCTGTGTTTTTACTAGATTGGGACAATAACATACTTTTAAAGTATGTTCTATCTCTTTTTAGATTTTTTTTAATCTGATGTTTTATGATAGCAATGTTTTGAGTATGGGAATAGATAATAAAACAGGCTCTGAAACTAAAGTATTTTAAACATATAAAGGAAAATAACACAGTACCCATATATGATGCAAGCTTTAAAGTTGCACTTACATAAATACCTCTTCTGACTTTCATTTGGAGTTTAACTGGTTTTAGAGATTTATTTTTCTGAACTGAAAATAGTTCTGACATTTAATTTTGTTTCTACTTTATAAATGTCTTCCAAAGAAGGAAAATCTTCAACTGTTATCTAGCATTTGTCCTAGTTAGACTATTAAGAAGAAAGTACACAGATTGATTAAAGTTTTGCTATGGAGTTCTCAGCACAATATTTCAGTGAAATTCTAATGAGCATATTTATATACAATGCATTTTAATCTATAGTGCAAAAAGTATATCTATACTAGTTCAATATTTATGCAGAGAAATTGAGTTAAAACCTACATATTGACCAAGATATTTATAGAAATTTTTTTCTATTATAAACAAAAGGCATATTTTGTCTTTTGTACTATTATGTTATTTTTAAATGATTTTTTTGAGGTAGACTATTTTAAACGTATTAAATTTGTTAAAATAAATTTTCTGTTTTATGTTTTCAGTGTTTTGGCTGCAAGACATGTGGGATATCTTAGTTCCCCAACCAAGGATCAAACCTGTACCCCTGTGATGGAAATTAAGTTGAAACCTACACATTAGGTACATTCTTAACCATTGGACCACCAGGGAGCCCCTTGAATTATACTTTAAATATCCATCTCCATCAATATATGATGGAGGTTCTGATATACAATTCAGCCCATTTACAATGATACATGTAGATAAGTAGCATACATATGCAGCATGTATATATATGTATGTACACATATATTTGCTTATATATGCTTATACTTGATTATATATACACATACATTTGCACATATGTATTTATGTGGATAGAAATATATATATATATGTATATATATATATGTAATGCTCTTGCTATTACATATGAATTAAAATTTATGTGTGACTCTGATTCACTTTCAGTTCTGAGCATTTGACATTAACCAAATAACCCCGACAATGCCAATATAGTTTCCTACTACATAGTTGTATTAATTTTAAAATCATAAGTTCCATGTTATTTGCTATTGCAAGATTTGAAGTATGCCAGAAAAATTATTAATTAAAATCAACTGAAAATGTAAACGATGTATAAAAGAAGGTTATTATGTCACAATGTTATGAAATTATTCATAGGAAACCATAATGATGGAAAATCTTCATAGTTCTTGTTCTATTTAAAAAAAAGGAGAAGAACGTGACTGTTTTCTTAATTTTTCAGAATAAAAGACCTCATGTTTATGATTAAAAAGGATATACTTCTAACAAAAGCAAGTGTTGATAAAGTTTGTATTTTTGTAATTGTATATTTATATAATTTAGATAACTATATTTGGTGAATGAAAATGTAGCAATTTTCTATGGTTGCTGAAACTAATTACTACAAACCTGATGGCTTAAAAAAATAGAAATTTATCAAAGTGGTATTGATTTTAATATTTCCATAAACAGAAAAAAAAAACACATTCCAATTCCTCTGTAGTTTGAGGTGGAAAGTGATTCTAAGTCATGTGAATAACCATCTTTTTAAATAAATGTAAGTTTAAAATCAGATGATTATAAAGTGGAAAGCTTATATTGGAAGATGAACCTTGGCACAGCATACCACACAGAATTCACTCCATTCTGACAAATATACATGTTAGCATGTAAAACCTAAAGGGAAAATAATTATTTCTTCAAAGTTTGAGCAGTTGTTAGTTGCTAAGTCATGTCTAGGTCTTTGCAAACCATGGACTGTAGTCTGTCAGGCTCCTCTGTCCATGGATTTCTCCAGGCAAGAATGCTGGATTCTGCAGCCATTCCCTTCTCCAGGGAATCTTCCTGATCCAGGGATCAAACCTGGATCTTCCTCACTGCAGGCAGATTCTTTCCTGTCTGTGCCACCTGGGAGGGAATGTCAAAATTCAAGCCATTTTATTTACAGTGTAATAGGAATTAACATACCAGTTTCTGACTTTAACAAACATTTTAAAGATATTTATAATTTTCTAATTGTAAAAATGATATGGTCTCATTATATATATTTTATTTGCAAGTATTTAGTTTGCAACATCTGTATACCATGTAATGTTATAGACTCTGGATATCCACTGTCATGAACAAATTGTCTACCCTATGAAGGATATATTATACTGAGCAAAGCAAATAAAATACAAGACATGTCAGATAATAAAAATTTTAACCAGCTTTAATCAGTTTAAACATTTCCATATTTTATTTTTTTTGGCATTCTTGTCAAGAGACACATTCACTAACATTGAACATGCACAGAAAAGTTATAACTCTCAATTTTACATAATTTTATTTAATTTTATGGACAAAATGTATTGTGGTTCTAAAATTCCAAATATCCTTCTTAAACTCAAGAATGTTTTACTGTGACAATTTAAACTATAAAATACAAAAAATTAATTTAAGTTATATTGCTAAGCTTAATATTCAATAGGAGAAAATGCATTATGTATGAAATAGAAAAAGGTTACTGTGGCAACCATCTGATTCAGGAAGTGAAAGAATCATTTCTGCAGTAATACTACATGCCATCTAGATCTTAATTAGAGAAGCTATCCAAGAAGTCATAACTTATGAAACTTCTTATTTTTCATTTCATATCCTATTGACTGCATATATAAAAATAGTGCCATGCCTTCTGAGTTTATTACATGTTATGGTATTTATTATTTAAGAAATAAATCAAAGTTATAAATAAGTACACATACTAGAAAAAGTATGTGCAAAAATAGGTTCATCAAAGAAGCAATACTTTTATCCAGAAAAATGTTCCCTTTCTTGAACACTCTTTCTATCACAGTCATGTTGCTGTAGTTTTAGTCACTCAGTCATGTCTAATTCTTCTGTGACCACATGGACTGTATCCCGCCAGGTTCCTCTGTCCATGGGATTCTCCAGACAAGAATACTGGAGTGCATTGCCATTTCCTTCCCCAGGGAATATTCCTGATCCAGGGTTCAAACCTGCATCTCCTGCATGGGCAGGTGGATACTTTGAGAGAGTTAACTCAGGCAGGTGGATAGGAGTCCAAGTCTAAGGCCCCTTTAAGGAGGAGGTGAACATTCTTTATTTTTCACATTTCTTTTGCCTTAGACATGTAAGCCTCACAAGCAGCAGTATCTCTCATTCAAGGATATGCTTTTTTGAGCTCAGAATGTATGTTATGGGAGAAGGTCTGATTAAAACTTCCACAGCCTTGAGCTCTGGGTTAACTCATTCATTCTGGCTAATCTCATGCTGATGTCATCCCAGGATATATGTTAAGAAAAAAAAGTCTGGGCAAGATTTTCACAGCCTTCAGGTATTTTTTTCTATTCTCAGCAAACCAACTGAAAAGTAAGTATATAATGCTCTTCTCAGGTCAATGATTTAGAAGATCATTCTAGCACCTTCTGATATCTGTGCCAGAAGCTTTTTCTGTCACTATAGCCTTAATAAATTCCTACTATACAAAGTTCTGAGTGACTGAGACTGTCTTTAGTCCCAGAGTTAAACCTTCTTCTTTGGAGACCATGAAATCGGTGGAACACTGTAAGCTTTCATCTATCATCCTGGTGGCAAAGCTAAAGCTTTCCTCATGGAGGCTTGTCTGGGATCCTCAAGACAAGGTATAAAGCATTCAACTTTACCACTGAGCCACAGGGAAGCTTAGCATAACCGCAGATAATAGACTTTAAAAAATGGTCTCGTACAAGAAGCCTCGTGCTGCATGACATACAAGTGATGAAATTTTGAAATCCACATTTCAAAAGACCAAAGTTCAGTTCAGTCACTCAGTCGTGTCAGACTCTTTGCATCCCAATGAACTGCAGCACACCAGGCCTCCTTGTCCATAAACAATACCCGAAGTCTACCAAAACCCACGTCCATTGAGTCAGTGATGTCATTCAACCATCTCTCCTCTGCCGTCCCCTTCTCCTCCAGCTCTCAAACTAGTCCCAGAGTCGGGGTCTTTTCAAATGAGTCAGCTCTTCGCATCAGGTGGCCAAAGTATTAGAGTTTCAGCTTCAGCATCATTCCTACAACTAACACCCAGGACTGATATCCTTTAGGATGGACTGGTTGGATCTCCTTGCAGCTCAAGGGACTCTCAAGAGTCTTCTCCAACACTACAGTTCAAAAGCCTCAAATCTTTGGTGCTCAGCTTTCTTTATAGTACAATTCTCACATCCATACGTGACCACTGGAAAAACCATAGCCTTGATTGGAAGACCTTTGTTGGCAAAGTAATGTCTTTGCTTTTTAATGTGCCATAGCTTTCCTTCCAAGGAGTAAGTGTCTTTTTTTTCCCCCAATTATTTTTATTAGTTGGAGGCTAATTACTTTACAATATTGTAGTGGGTTTTGCCATACCTTGACATGAATCAGCCATGGATTTACATGTGTTCCCCATCCTGAACCCCCACTCCCACCTCCCTCCCCATCCCATCCCTCTGGGGCATCCCAATGCACCAGCCGCAAACACTTGTCTCATACATCCAACCTGGACTGGTGATTTATTTCACACGTGATAATATACATGTTTCGATGCTGTTCTGTCAGATCATCCCACCTTCACCTTCTCCCATAGAGTCCAAAATCTGTTCTATACATCTGTGTCTCTTTTCCTGTCTTGCATATAGGGATATCATTACCATCTTTCCAAATTCCATATATATGCATTAGTACACTGTATCAGTGTTTATCTTTCTGTCTTACTTCACTCTGTATAATGGACTACAGTTTTAGCCATCTCATTAGAACTGATTCAAATGTATTCTTTTTAATGGCTAAGTAATATTCCATTGTGTTTATGTACCATAGCTTTCTTATCCATTCATCTGCTGATGGTCATCTAGGTTGCTTCCATGTCCTGGCTATTATAAACAATGCTGCGATGAAGTGTCTTTTAATTTCATGGCTGCAGTCACAATCTGAGGTGATTTTGGAGATCAGAAAAATAAAGTCATCCATGTTCCCAGTGTTTTCCTATGTATTTGTCATGAAGTGATGGGGCTGGATGCCATGATCATAGTTTTCTGAATGGTGAGCTTTAAGCCAACTTTTTCACTCTCCTCTTTCACTTTCATCAAGAGGCTCTTTAGTTCTTCTTCACTTTCTGCCACAAGGGTGGTGTCATTTGCATATCTGAGATTATCTATATTTCTTCCAGCAATCTTAATTCTAGCTTGTGCTTCCTCCAGCCAAGCGTTTCTCATGATGTTCTCTGCACATAAGTTAAATAAGCAGGGTGACAATATACAGCCTTAACATACTCCTTTTCCTATTTGGAACCAGTCTATTATTCCATGTCCAGTTCTAACTGTTGCTTCCTGACCTATATACAGGTTTCTCAAGAGGCAGCTCAAATGGTCTGGTATTCCCATCTCTTTCAGAATTTTCCACAGCTTATTGTGATCCACACAGTCAAAGGCTTTGGCATAGTCAATAAAGCAGAAATAGATGGTTTTTTTTTGTTTTTTTTTTGTTTTTTTTTCTGGAGCTCTCTTGCGTTTTCAATGATCCAGTAGATGTTGGTAATTTGATCCCTTGTTCCTCTGCCTTTTCTAAAACCAGCTTAAACATCTGGAAGTTCATGGTTCACATATTGTTGAAGCCTGGCTTGGAGAATTTTGACAATTACTTTACTAGTGTGTGAGATGAATGCAACTGTGAAATAGTTTGAGCATTCCTTGGCATTGCCTTTCTTTGGGATTGGAATGAAAACTGACCTTTTCCAGTCCTGTGGCCACTTCTGAGTTTTCCAAGTTTGTTGGCATATTGAGTGCAGCACTTTCACAGCATCATCTTTTAGGATTTGAACTAGCTCAACTGGAATTCCATCACCTTCCCTAGTTTTGTTCATAGTGATGCTTCCTAAGGCCCACTTGACTTAGGAATCAAGCCAAAGCAAGAACAACACCCAGTTGCAAATGGGACTGCTGGTAGAAGCAAGGTCCGATGCTGTAAAGAGCAATATTGCATAGGAACATGGAATGTTAGGTCCATGAAACAAAGCAAATTGGAAGTGGTCAAACAGGAGATGACAAGAGTGAACATCAACATTCTAGGAAACAGTGAACTAAGATGGAATAGAATGGGTGAATTTCACTTAGATGATCATTATGTCTACTACTGTGGGCAAGAATCCCTTAGAAGAAATGGAGTAGCCATCATGGTCAACAAAAGAAGCTGAAATTCAGTACTTGCTTGCAATCTGATAAACAACAGAATGATCTCTTTTCATTTCCAAGGCAAACCATTCACTATCACTGTAATCCAAGTCTATGTCCTGACCAGTAATGCTGAAGAAGTTGAACAGTTCTTGAGGACCTACAAGACCTTCTAGAACTAACACCCAACAAAGATGCCCTTTTCATTATAGGGGACTGAAATGAAAAAGTAGGAAGTCAAGAAACACCTGGAGTAATAGGCAAATTTGGCCTTGGAGCACAGAATGAAGCAGGGCAAAGGCTAACAGAGTTCTGCCAAGAGAACACACTGGTCCTAGCAAACACCCTCTTCCAACAACACAAGAGAAGACTCTACACATGGATATCACCAGATTGTTGACACCAAAATCAGTTTGATTGTCTTCTTTGTGGCCAAAGATGGAGAAGCTCTATACAGTCAGCAAAAACAAGACCAGGAGCTGACTGTAGCTCAGATCATGAACTCCTTATTGTGTTCAGACTGAAATTGAAGAAAGTGGAGAAAACTACTAGACCATTCAGGTATGACCTAAATCAAATCCCCTATGACTATACAGTGGAAATTAGAAATAGATTTAAGGGACTAAATCTGATAGACAGAGTGCCTGATGAACTATGAAGGGAGGTTTGTGACATTGTACAGAAGACAGGAATCAAGATCATCCCCAAGAAAAGGAAATGCAAAAACGCAAAATGGCTCTCTGAGGAGTCCTTACAAATAACTCTGAAAGAAGGGAAGTGAAAAGCAAAGGAGAAAAGGAAAGATATACATATTTGAATACAGATTCAAAAGAATAGCAAGGAAAGAAAAGAAAGCCTTCATCAGCAATCAATGCAAAGAAATAGAGGAAAACAATAGAATGGAAAGACTAGAGATCTCTTCAATAAAATTAGATATACCAAGGGGACATTTCATGCGAGGATAGGCTCAATAAAGGACAGAACCTTTATTAGGGAAACTAACAGAAGCAGAAGATATTAAGAGGTGGCAAGAATACACAGGAAAACTATACAAAAAAGATCCTCACAACCCAGATAATCAGGATTGTGTGATCACTCACCTAAAGCCAGACATCCTGGAATGTGAAGTCAAGTATAGGACTTAGGAAGCATCACTATGAACAAAATTCCAAAGAAGCTAAGTGATAGAGTCCTAAAACCAGTAAGATATGCTTATTTTATAAATATTTTATAATCTCTGTTTTAGAGATAGCTGCATACTTTTAGCTCTTTGTGAAAGAAAATTGTTAAGGTTCTTATTATAGTATATAAAATGATATTTTTCTTTCTAGAGATGTGGGTTCAATCCCTGGGTTGGGAAGTTCCCCTGTAGTCAGAAATGGCAACCCACTCCAGTATTCTTGATTGTAGAATCCCATGGACAGAGGAGCCTGAAGGGCTCTGGTCCATGGGGTCACAAAGAGTTGGAATTGACTGAAGCGACATTAACAAGGACTGTTTGTCTCACTTAATGAAATAATATGAAGACTTTTATATGTCTCCATAAGAAATCTCAATCACATTTATTATTTTTGGAAAATAACATTTTTTACTGATAAAATGGATTTTAAATTTTTGTTCATTATTCTAATTAATGCAGTGCAATAGTTTTCAGAAATTGCTTTGAACTTCTAAAAGCTCTATGTATATAACTTTATACGGAGAATCAGTTTCTCTCCCTACATCAGTGACTATAATACCATTGTGTTAATCACAATAGTGACTATAACTGAATGTAAGCCTTTGTAATTCTGATTTGGTGAGAATATTTTCAATATATCTTATAGATGTTTTATGTATATTTCACTAAAATTTATTTCATAATGTGTTTAAACTTGTCTTTTAAATGTTCATCTTTTTAAAATACAAATTATATGTATTTAAGGTGGGTAATGTGACTTGAGATATATATTCAAATTGTTATCATAGTCAAGCTAGTAGCCTTATTATAGCCTCACAGTTACCTTTTATGGGAAAGGTGGGGGGAAAGTGGGTGAAAGCACCTGAAGTCAAGTTTGTTAGCAGATTTCCACTATTCTATAGAATATGGGCTTCCCTGGTGGCTCTGATGGCAAAGAATCTGACTGCAATATGGGAGACTTAGGTTCAATCTCTGGGTTTCAAACAGTCCTCTGCAAAAGGGAATGGCTACCCGCTCCAGTATGCTTTCCTGGAGAATTCCATGGACAGAGGAGCCTGGCAGGCTACAGTTCATGGGGTGGCAAATAGTTGGATATGACTGAGTGACTTTCACACACACACACATGGTTAACTGTAGTTAACCAATCACAAAGAAAGGCAATACCATAGAATGCTCAAACTACCACACAATTGCACTCATTTCACACAGTAGTAAAGTAATCCTCAAAATTCTCCAAGCCAGGCTTCAACAATACATGAACCGTGAACTTCCAGATGTTCAAGCTTGTTTTATAAAAGGGAGGGGAACCAGAGCTCAAATTGCTAACATATACTAGATCATCAAAAAAAGAAAGAGAGTTCCATAAAAATACCTATTTCTTCTTTATTGACTATGCCAAAGCCTTTGACTGTGTGGATCACAATAAACTGGAAAATTCTAAAAGAGATGGAAATACCAGACCACCTGACCTGCCTCTTGAGAAATCTATATGCAGGTCAGGAAGCAGCAGTTTAAACTGGACATGGAACAACAGACTGGTTCCAATTAGGAAAAAGAATATTTCAAAGCTGCATATTGTCACCCTGCTTATTTAATTTATATGCAGAGTACATCATGAAAAACACTGGGATGGATGAAGCACAAGCTGGAATCAAGATTGCCGGGAAAAGTATCAGTAACCTCATATATGCAGATGACATCACCTATATGGCAGAAAGTAAAGAACTAAAGAGCCTCTTGATGAAAGTGAAAGAGGAGAGTCAAAAAGTTGGCTTAAAGCTCAACATTCAGAAAACTAAGATCATGGCAACTGGTCCCATTACTTCATGGCAAATAGTGGAAAGAGTGGAAACAGTGGCTGACTTTATTTTTGTGGGGCTCCAAAATCACTGTAGATGGTGATTGTAGCCATGAAATTAAAAGCCACTTGCTTACTCCTAAGGAAGACAGTTATGACCAACTTTGATAGCATTTTGAAAAGCAGAGACATTAGTTTGCCAACAAAGGTCTGTCTAGTCAAGGCTATGGTTTTTCCAATAGTCATGTATGGATGTGAGAGGTGGACTATAAAGAATGCTGAGTGATGAAGAATTGATGCTTTTGACCTGTGGTGTTGGAAAAGACTCTCAAGAGTCCCTTGGACTACAAGGAGGTCCAACCAGTCTATCCTAAAGGAAATCAGCCCTGAATATTTATTGAAAGGACTGACGGTGAAATTTCAGTACTTTGGCCACCTGATGTGAACAACTGACCCATCTGAAAAGGCCCTGATGCTGGGAAAGATTGAAGGCAGGAGGAGAAGGGAATGATGGAGTATGAGATTGTTGGATGGCATCACCGACTCAATGGACATGAGTTTGAGTAAAGTGTGGGAGCTGGTGATGGACAGGGAACCCTGGAGTGCTGCAGTCCATGGGGTCACAAAGAGACAGACAAGACAGAGCAACTGAAATGAACTGGAACTTGTTACATAATATAATAATGCAAAAAGCACCTCCAGGTCCCCACTCCTAACTAAAACACACACACAGTAATTGAACAGAAAAATGCCAAATCTAGTGTAGTTGAAACAGGGTTTGCGGTCTATATCTTTCACTCATAATAACTTACAACCCTCTATCCAGTAGGGTTTGTACTTATGGAAGACCAAAAGGAATTGCTCAAAACCCACCAGTTTATTAGCTAAATTGATATTAAGTAAACTATGAGGGAGTGAATGATAAACCATTATATGAATAAAACATTTTTTTGAAGACAGTAACAGAATTGCTTTACTATTTCTGGAAAATACCTGAAAGTTTCTAGCTACTCTGCTTTTTTTATTTGAATGAAACAATTCTGTACTGTAATGGTGGCAGTTTAATGTAACATGGATATTTTCTGATACTAAAGATACATGTCATCCAGAAAATTTTTAAAGAATAAAAGACTAGATAGAAAAGCAAAATGTTTATGTTTCTTTGAGGAAAGGAGATTGAAAACTGGCAAATAGTAGCATCTTATAGAATCTGTTGAAAATCTCTCAAAAACTCGATAGACAAAAATAGACTTTATGATTATCACAGAAATTCAAGATGTTTAGAAAAGGTTTAAAAAGAAACAGTGATGTCATAAACTCTGTGGACATGAGTTTGAGCAAACTCAGGGAGACGGTGAAGAACAAGGAAGCCTGGTGTGCTGTAGTCATGGGATCACATGATATAGCAAAACTACATGGGATCACATCACATAGCAATAATACAACTGCCTTTCATGTGTTCTGCTTAAATCATCTCAATCCAAGGAACAATTATAAAGTAAATAGCTAAATATAATTTTGCTTACATAAAATTTTAAAGAATTTAAAATATCTTGTCAAAATATTAATTGAAAAATAATTTGATTATGTAATAAGGCTAAAGTAAGCAAGGTTATATCTAATTGGAGCTAAAATTAAGCATCTCTGTCATCAGTAAAACACTACTGCAAACAATATGCAAAACTCTAAAGAAAGGTTTTAGTTTATAACTTTTATATGTTTTTCTTCTAATAAGTTACTCTTGCTTTACCCTCAAACTTAGAAGCAAGCAGTTACCAAAATGGTGAGTATAAGATCCTCGAAGCACTGATATCTTTATGTTCCCAGAAAACATACAACAATTTTGTTTAATGTCTTCTAAACATATTTTCATTCAGAATTTGAATTTTTAAGGTGAAAGAGACATTCATGTAGAAGAAAGGATCATATGAATAAACTGTACATTAAATTTTACAATAATATAACCAGTATGGATTAAGACAAATGCATATTTTAGAAAACATGGTCAGTTTTTAATACAGAATATGTAATTGTTGGAATTTAAAAAAGACATGCATTTTCTACATAGTATTGGTTTCTTTAACATCTTATAATGTCTGCTTTAAATGTGAACTTTATAAATGATTGCTAAGTGCCCCATTTTGTGATCCACTCACACTGCTGATAGTTCCTAAGTAAGATTGTCTATTCTCTTTTTGCCACAAGATAGAAATTTATATTTTATTAGCTCCAAGTTTCATTAAAATTAATTTTACTGCTTCTTAAATCCATTAAAAGACCATTCCTTTGTCTCAATTAACATAAAAATAGTGAGACATAGCATTTACTTGTTCAAGGACACATGTGACTTAGAGGGAAAGTTAGAATTCTTTTTGAATATTTTTAAATTTCTTGCTATCTTGAACTATTTATAATAAGAGGTGGTAAGAATACACAGAACTGCACAAAAAAGATCTTCATGACCCATGGTGTGATCACTCATCTAGAGCCAGACATCCTGGAATGTGAAGTCAAGTGGGCCTTAGGAAGCATCACTATGAACAAAGCTAGTGAATGTGACAGAATTCCAGGTGAGCTATTTCAAATCCTGAAAGATGATGCTGTGAAAGTACTGCACTTAATATGCCAGCAAATTTGGAAAACTCAGCAGTGGCCACAGGACTGGAAAAGGTCCGTTTTCATTCCAATCCCTGAGAAAGGCAATCCCAAAGAATACTCAAACTACTACATAATTGCACTCATCTCACACGCTAGTAGGTAATGCTCAAAACTCTCCAAGCCAGGCTTCAGCAATAAGTAAACCGAGAACTTCCAGACGTTGAAGCTGGTTTTAGAAAAGGCAGAGGGGGGAGGAGTGAAGATGGCGGAGGAATAGGACAGGGAGATCACTTTCTCTTCTACAAATTCATCGAAAGAACAACAGAACGGTGAACAAAGTTTACAACTTCTGATCGCTAGCAGCGGACATCAGGCGCCCAGAAAAGCAGCCCATTGTCTTCGAAGGGAGGTAGGACAAAAATATTAAAGATTAAAAAGGGACACAAAAGAACGAGGGACGGAG
>CM035295.1:41389410-41405754 GCA_020226075.1 Hydropotes inermis
TAAACTGTGGAAAATTCTGAAGGAGATGGGAATACCAGACCCCCTGATCTGCCTCTTAAGAAACCTGTAGGCAGATCAGAGAGCAACAGTTAGATACGGACATGGAATAATAGACTGGTTCCAAATAGGAAAAGGAGTATATCAAGTCTGTATATTGTCACCCTGCATATTTAACTTATATGCAGAGTACAGCATGAGAAATTCTGGGCTGGAAGAATCACAAACTGGAATTAAGATTGCCAGGAGAAATATCAATAACCTCAGATATGCAGATGACACCACCCTTATGGCAGAGAGTGAAGAGGAACTAAAAAGCCTCTTGAGGAAAGTGAAAGAGGAGAGTGAAAAAGTTGGCTTAGAGCTCAACATTCAGAAAACCAAGATAATGGCATTCAGTCCCATCACCTCATGGGAAATAGATGGGGAGACAGTGGAAACAGAGTCAGACTTTATATTTTTGGGGTCCAAAATCACCTCAGATGGTAACTGCAGCCATGAAATTAAAAGACGCTTACTCCTTGGAAGGAAAGTTATGACCAACCTAGATAGCATATTAAAAAGCAGAGACATTACTTTGCCAACAAAGGTCCATCTTGTCAAGGCTATGGTTTTTCCAGAGGTCATGTATGATGTGAGAGTTGGACTGTGAAGAAAGCTGAGTGCCGAAAAACTGATGCTTTTGAAGTGTGGTGTTAGAGAAGACTCTTGAGTGTTCCTTGGACTGCAAGGAGATCCATCCTGTCCATTCTGAAGGAGATAAGTCCTAGGTGCTCATTGGAAGGACTGATGCTGAAGCTGAAACTCCAATACATTGACCACCTCATGCAAAGAGTTGACTCACTGGAAAAGTCTCTGATGCTGGGAAGGATTGGGGGCAGGAGAAGAAGGGGACGACAGAGGATGAGATGGCTGGATGGCATCACCGACTCGATGGGCATGAGTCTGAGTAAACTCCAGGAGTTTGTGATGGACAGGGAGCCTAGCATGCTGCCATTCATGGGGTTGCAGAGTCGGACATGACTGAGCAACTGAACTGAACTGAACTTCTTCAAACAGAGTCTTACTTTAATAAATAACTATTTTGGAGAACCTGGAATGTGTTCACAAAATTTTCACTGCTTTTTATTATCCATACAAGTTTAAGCAATACTAATTATATTTTACTATAATAATTATTGGACACAAAATGACATTTTTACAATGGCAAAAAATTTTAAACCACATCTTTTAAAATAATTTTTTCTATATTTTGATATGACTTCTAAATTGATATGGGCAATTCTATATTCTTTATTTTTGCCCCTATTTTTTTTTCCCAACCTGGGAAATGCAAACTTCCTGGAGAGCAAATTGAAAGAAAATTACAATATTTTCTCAAATTTTAATAAAATGAGACAGTTTTATTTATTAAATGAATTTAATTTTTTTCATTCCCCTAAAGACAACATCTCTACCATAGAGTAAATGTCAATGTGTTTGAGGCTCATTTTAAGCTTTTATGCTTTTTCCAATGCCAGGTTACACTCAAATTTTAAAATTACATATGATGCTATAAGAGCAATGATAATGCCAAAATTAAGAAGCATACACACATTTAATTAATATCTTCAGACAAAAATAAAACTGAAGCTGGATCATGGTTTTGACTCCCCATTAAAAACAATTTCTATGTACGGTTCACTAGTGTTTTGTTTTTCTATAGTTTCTCTAACTGTAAACTGAAATTAGAGGCAAACCAACTGTTTAGCTTGCATAGTTATAGCTACATGTACATCAGAGGATGGTTGTTAGGGTATAATGTCATTATCACAGTGCTGACATTCATATAATTTTCATCATTATCATTGTTATCACAGTATCGCCAAAATTCTGAAATTTCTTACAAAATACTGTAGCTATAAGAGCATATGACATGCACTATTTGCCCTAGATACCTTCATGCTCTATTTAGGGCAACAACTCCCCTTTTTAAATGCCTCCTCCCAAGAAAAATTCATTACAATGGAGACAATATTCTACCTTTAACATTAAAAGAAGAAAAAAGATATTCAATAGACTGAAATTTCTTGTTTGAAGAGTGGAAAAAACCCCAAATTAAACCCACATCTTTGACTATATTTGCAATTTCCTGGGAGTTTATAATTATTTCAAAATAAATTTTTTTAAAATTTGAATATAAGTTCAAAATCTCAAAGAAACCAATGTAGAGCTTCAAGAAAACCATTAATGAAAGTTTCTTAATATTGAAAGAGAAAATATCTGTGATATCTCAAGGTATTAGAAATAGTTTGATTTATAATTTACTTTCATTTATTTTGCTTCCATTTATGTTTAGATTTTAAAATCTTATAATAATCTAACATTCAAGATATTTTTATCACTATAGAGAATTTGATAATAATTATATATTTAATAGAAAGTTTTAAAATATTCAGATTCAAAAGAAGTTATTCAGGTTGTGTTATTTTATGAATAATGGGCTAAAGTGGCACTTGGGGAGATTCACTATTCTGAAATAATGTTATAATCTTAAGGAATGATTCATGAGTGCAATCAAACATTTATTTACTCAGAAGCCTTTTAGAATTTACTAAAAAATAAAAGGCATTTTACGTACAATTCATGGCAAGTTTCCTCTTTTTCATTTTATTTTCCTTATTTTTATTCTAAGCTTACTGCTATAAGTATCTCCAAATGTCACACTAACGTTTCTGTCTCTCTCCAGAAGAAACCACAGTCTTTATGAAAATACTCTGTTAATTTGACACAATGCCAGGCAAATAAATATTACCAATAAATATTTTTTGAGTGAATGATTGAGTGTTCACATTAGAGCAGATAAATTATATTAATTTTTCACAGAACTCCTCATGTATAGAAACCATTGCTTTTTTATTGTGGTAAAAAAATGACATATAACATATGATGTACCCTCTTTACAAATATTTAAGTGTACCACAACATACTATTAACATAGGCACAGTGTTGCATATAGATTTCTAGAACTTTTTTATCTTGTGTGATTGAAACTATACATACATTGAGGAGTAACTTTAGATTTCTACCTTCACCCAGCCCCTAGAAACTAACATTCTACTTTCTGCTTCAGTGAGTTTGGCTACTCATCATGAGTTTGTTTATGTCTCATGTAAGCAAAATAACGCACAGTTTGTCCTTCTCTGACTTCATTTGGGAATCGCATTTTCCCCATGATTTCAGACCTACCATTAAACATTGTACATAAGAATGCTTAGACTGTGTTCTTTGTTTCAGCACATTTGACTTCCAAGTCAATCATAATCTCACTGCTTTCTTGCAATAACCTTGAATAAAGTCTCCCTCAACATTCTAACTTTGCAATCTTTCCTCTGACAGGTTAATGTTTTTTTCAGAATTAGTTTAAAATAAAGGAATAAGGCATCTTATTAACAGTGATAGGAAAGGTATTAATGCTTCCTGACTTTTCCAACTCTCACATCCATACATGACTACTGGAAAAACAATAGCCTTGACTAGAAGGACTGTCATTGGCAAAATAATGTCTCTGCTTTTTAATATGCTGTCTAGGTTGGTCATAACTTTCCTGCCAAGGAGCAAGCATCTTTTAAATTTGTGGCTGCATGCACCATCTGCAGTGATTTTGGAGCCCCCCCCCCCAAATAAAGTCTGCCACTGTTTCCACTGTTTCCCCAACTATTTGTTATGAAGTGATGGGACTAGATGCCATGATCTTAGTTAAACTGTAAAGAAAGCTGAGTGCTGAAGAATTGATGCTTTTGAACTGTGGTGTTGGAGAAGACTCTTGAGAGTCCCTTGGACTGCAAGGAGATCCAACCAGTCCATCCTAAAGGAGACCAGTTCTGGGTGTTCATTGGAAGGACTGATGCTGAAGCTGAAACTCCAATCCTTTGACCACCTGATGCAGAGAGCTGACTTATTTGAAAAGGCTCTGATGCTGGGAAAGATTGAGGGCAGGAGGAGAAGGGGATGACAGAGGATGAGATGGCTGGAGGGCATCACCAACTCAATGGACATGGGTTTGAGTAAACTCCAGGAGTTGGTGATGGACAGAAGGCCTGGCGCCGCAGTCCATAGGGTCACAAAGAGTTGGACATGACTGAGCAACTGAACTGAACTGAATTTTACAGGAAAGGTTATCATTTAATGTAGGAGAAATCATCTGTTAGAAGTGTTCAATGATCATAATGAGGAAATTCGTTTATGTGTCCTAACTTTTCATTTAGCAAAAAAACAAACAAAATAAGTTTGAACATTTTGACATTGTTATATTCTCATCTTGTAAATTTCTGAAAAATCAGTCACTTGCTTCCTGAAGAAGTTAGCTGAAAGTATATACTACATGTTGCTTTTATTTTTATTTTCTTTCAGCTTGTTTTAAAGGTATGTTTTCCCATTTAACCTATCTTGTGGACTTTAGAATGCTTGCAAGTTTGATGAATTATTATCCTAAGGATATCAGTGACTTTTTGTTGAAATTGTATCTGGAGTGATGAATTAGAAACTGGATGGTTGTTTCACTCATCATTGACATTCAAGAGTATTATTTTAATTTCAATCTTTAGTTTTGTCTATCTACTTGAACCTGTAGTTTTGGAAATTCTCTTTGCCTTTTGTCTCAGAAAATGTAGGAAAAAATTAAGAGAAATAATGATGACGTTGTTGCTTTTTAATTTTAACACTGAATACTAATATCTAGACATCCACACCATATATACTCTGCTTTATCACAGCTACCAGGGGTTAGAGTACACATTTTAAAGAATTTTAAAATTCTACTCCTGGGTTAAGGGTTCTAAGGTAGCAGGGATTCTATAGTTCCAGGGGACCATGGAATTATGTAACTGCCAATCATCTTTGGTTATCAAAATTCAAAACTATTTCCACAAAAGCTAAAGTATTGCCAAGTACCCCAGAGTAGTTCAAATTTAGGTTGGCTTTTTCATTATTCTCTTTCTACATTTGTATTTCTTTTTCATCCTTATATATTCTCATTTTGTATTTTAGTTTCACTTGAGGCTCTAACCTTGAGTACTCTATATGATACAAGCAATGTTATGAAAAATGATCCCAAGCTAATCTAACAAAAAGCTTATTTTAGTGTGATCTGATCTATAGTTATCATTGGAGAAAAAGTTAGCATTCTGATAAAATGCTTAGACAATTTTCTTATAAACCTTAATGCTATTAAAATTGTGTGTGTGTGTGTGGAAATACAGCAGTCAACCCTAGTGTCCATCAAGAATCTAAGAATCTTTTATTAATCAGCATTTTCTTTTTTTAAAAGAGTCTAAAAATGAATAACAACTTCCCACAAATGTTTCTTCCAAAATTAAATTGCAGTATTGGCCTGTTTGAAGCTATTTGCCTTGAAGGAAGCTTATAATGCAATATATTTGACATATATTTATAAAGTGTTTGAAATGTTATGATATAAATGTTTTATTTATTTGTGAATTTTATTTCAATTTTCAATTATTTTTTTTAATTTTCAATTAAATATTTTAAGGATATTTACCTATGTGAGTGTATGTGTTAATTCATTAAAATATTGAATTTCTAGTTTTGATATTTAATTTTGATTTTCCCAGTTTTCTTTTAACTCTTTCCTTCTAAAATATACTAGAATTTTGCACTTCTTCAAACCCAGGTCTCTGAGAGGCACCCTTTTTGACTCCTATGACAAGAAAACACAATTTGGTTGGGAAAGAACAATAATTGCAAATATGGAGAAGAGAGAAAGTATTTAATTTTTTATTTTTCTTTTTTTTAATTATGAAGCTATGATAATACATTTACAGGAGCCTTGGAAATTGCAGAACAAAGTTACATATAGTTCTAGTATATATTTCAATTATTTTTAGGTAAATTAAGATTTTTAGTTAGAGTTTCAATATCAAACAATCAAAAATTAATAGAATGAATATACAGAAAAGTAGAAGGATACAGTAGAACTGAAAATCAATATGAACCAATTCAACATAATTAAGGTTTATACAATTAGGAAGTGTTTAATTTTAAAAGGTTCATTCAACTTGGGTTCATGGAAGATTGTAGAAATAGTAAAAGGCTCCTAGGCTGGTATTGGAATTGAAAAGTGGGGTGCTGAAGCAACTTGGGTTGCTAACAGATGAGAAATGAAGGGAGAAGAGAGGATGAGTAAAAATCAGAATCTGTGTGCCTTCCAAGGTTTTGGAGAAATATAGGAAATAACTGGATTTCTTTTCAAATTAGAACAAGAGAGATCTTGCTACATTAATTTTTACCTTTTTAACACATAAAGGATTGAACCTCCAAACTAATAACTTATCTTTTTGAAGGTACAAACAATGTTATACTCTCAAAGATGAATTCTTGCTGTGAGCTCTGTTATTCTATGGTAGATTGGAGTCAAGTAGAAAAAAGATGATCCATTCAATTGGGTTGCAAGATATTAGTGCTAATTAAAAGATGACGGAGGAATAGGACGGGAAGACCACTTTCTCTCCTACTAATTCATTGAAAGAACAATTGAATGTTGAACAAAGTTCACAAAACAACTTCTGATCGCTAGCAGCAGACATCAGGCGCCCAGAAAAGCAGCCCATTGTCTTTGAAGGGAGGTAGGACAAAATATAAAAGATAAAAAGGGAGACAAAAGAGCTAGAGATGGAGACCCGTCCTGGGAAGGGAGTCTTAATAGAGGAAGTTTCCAATCACCAGGAAACCCTCGTACTGGCGGGTCCGGGGGAAGTTTTCAAATCACGGAGGGCAACGTAACTGGGAGGAAAAATTAAATAAGGCCCACAGATTACGTGCCTAAAAGCAACTCCCAGCAGAAAAGTACTCCAGACTCCCGCACCCGCCACCAGCTAATGGGGGAGAAACGGAGAGGAGCGGGCGGCATTGCTTAGGGTAAGGACCGGCCCGAAGGCCCTGAGAGCAGTCAGAGGGAGCCTTTATAAACTGTGGGAGAGCAAAGAAAATTAACCGGCTGGAACACACCGCCGGCGGTTCACAAAACAAAGGGACTGAGAAACTCCAGAGAAGAGCCGGCCCATCCCCGCTGGAGGAAGGAGGCAGGGGGGAGGGGAAAGGGGCAAGCTCAGGCCCAGAGAAGCCACCCCCTCCCACCCGGCAAACAGGCCCCCAGTTCCTATCTAAAGACTTCCTGAGACCCGACCAGCGGCGCGCGCTGGGGCCGCGGAGGAAAAAGGTGCGCCGCACCCGGGGAGACGCCGCCCAAGCCTCTGGCTGCCTGGGTCGCTCAGGCCGGGGAAGACACAAAACACAGGTGCAACTGAATCCGCACTTTTGTGGAGGACCCGAAAATTGGAACTCCACTCAACACAGGGCCCGCTCCATATAGAGCAGCCGGGAGCCTGAGCAGTGTAGACTGGAAAGCACAGACACCCCTCTACAGGAAAAACCCAGTGTGGCCGGAACACGGCGAGTGCTCCCCACACACAGCGATGTCTGTCTGCAGCGCCCCGCCCTCCCTGCAGCAGGACTGAACTGAACTAGCGAACCTAAATAAGAGATCACCTCCGCCTGCCTATGTCTGGGCGGAAATTAGACACCAAAGAGATGGCAAACAGAAGCCAAATAAACAAAGGGAATGGCTTCAGAAAGGACCGGTGCAATGGATTAAAATCCCTGAAATGCTGCATAGTTGGAGAAGACTTGAGACTATTGGAAGAATAAAACTGAAATCCAGAGGCAAGAGACTTAAGCCCAAAACCTGAGAAAACCAGAAAACTCCTGGCTGCACAGAACATTAAGGAATAAGAGTCCATCCAAAAGCCTCCATACCTACACCAAAACCAGCCACCACTCAAGAGCCAAGAAGCTCCAGAACAAGACATACCACACAAATTCTACAGCAACGCAGGAACATAGACCTAAGTGTCAACATACAGGCTGCCCAAAGTCACACCTAACACATAAACCCATCGCAAGACTCTTTACCGGGCACTCCATTGCATTCCAGAGAGAAGAAACCCACTTCCATGCACCAGAACACTGACACAAGCTTCCCTAACCAGGAAACCGTGACAAGACAATGGTCCAACCCCACCTACTGGGTAAAATCTCCACAATAAAAAGGAACGACAGACCAGCAGAATACAGAAAGCCCACTCCAGACACAGCAATCTAAACAAGATGAAAAGGCAGAGAAATACCCAACAAGTAAAGGAGCATGAAAAATGCCCACCAAATCAAACAAAAGAGGAGATACGGAATCTACCTGAAAAAGAATTTAGAACAATGATAATAAAAATGATCCAAAATCTTGAAAACACAATGGAGTTACAAATAAATAGCCTGGAGACAAAGATTGAGAAGATGGAAGAAATGTTTAACAAGGACCTAAAAGAAATAAAAAAGAGTCAATTAAAAATGAATAATGAAATAAATGAGATCAAAATTACTCTGGAGGGAACCATGATTAGAATAAGAGAGACAGAAGATAGGATAAGTGAGGTAGAAGATAAAATGGTGGAAATAAATCAAGCAGAGAGGAAAAAAAAAAGAATCAAAAGAAACGAGGACAACCTCAGGGACCTCTGGGACAATGTGAAAAGCCCCAACTTTCGAATCATATGAGTCCCAGAAGAAGAAGACAAAAAGAAAGGCCATGAGAAGTTACTCGAGGAGATAATAGCTGAAAACTTCCCTAAAATGGGGAAGGAAATAGCCACCCAAGTTCAAGAAACCCAGAGAGTTCCAAACAGGATAAACCCAAGGCGAAATACCCCAAGGCACATATTAATCAAATTAACAAAGATCAAACACAAAAAACAACTAATAAAAGCAGCAAGGGAGAAACAACAAATAACACACAAAGGGATTCCCATAAGGATAACAGCTGATCTACCAATAGAAACCCTTCAGGCCAGAAGGGAATGGCAGGACATACTTAGAGTAATGAAAGAGAATAACCTACAACCAAGATTACTGTACCCAGCAAGGATCTCATTCAGACATGAAGGAGAACTCAAAAGCTTTACAGACAAGCAAAAGCTGAGAGAATTCAGCAGCACCAAACCAGCTCTTCAACAAATGCTAAAGGATCTTCTCTAGACAGGAAACACAGAAAGGTTGATTAATGCGAACCCCAAACAACAAAGTAAATGGCAACAGGATCATACCTATCAATAATTACCTTAAATGCAAATGGGTTGAATGCCCCAACCAAAAGACAAAGACTGACTGAATGGATACAAAAACAAGACCCCTATATATGCTGTCTACAAGAGACCCACTTCAAAACAAGGGACGCATACAGACTAAAAGTGAAGGGCTGGAAAAAAATATTTCATGCAAATGGAGACCAAAAGAAAGCAGGAGTCGCAATACTCATATCAGATAAAATAGACTTTCAAATAAAGGCTGTGAAAAGAGACAAAGAAGGACACTACATAATGATCAAAGGATCAATCCAAGAAGAAGATATAACAATTATAAATATATATGCACCCAACATCGGAGCACCACAATATGTAAGGCAAATACTAACGAGTATGAAAGAGGAAATTAATAGTACCAAAATAATAATATTGGGAGACTTTAACACCCCACTCACAACTATGGATAGATCAACTAAACAGAAAATTAACCAGGAAACACAAACTTTAAAGGACACAATTGACCAGCTAGTCCTTATTGACATCTATAGGAGGTTTCACCCCAAAACAATCAACTTCACCTTTTTCTCAAGTGCACACGGAACCTTCTCCAGAATAGATCACATCCTGGGCCATAAATCTAGTCTTGATAAATTCAAAACAACTGAAATCATTCCAGTCATCTTTTCTGACCACAGTGCAGTAAAATTAGATCTCAATTACAGGAAAAAAATTATTAAAAATTCAAACATATGGAGGCTAAACAACACGCTTCTGAATAACCAACAAATCATAGAAGAAATCAAAAGAGAAATCAAAATATGCATAGAAATGAATGAAAATGAA
Organism: Hydropotes inermis; assembly: GCA_020226075.1. Lineage (NCBI taxonomy): Eukaryota > Metazoa > Chordata > Mammalia > Artiodactyla > Cervidae > Hydropotes > Hydropotes inermis. Next base: position 41,399,382 of record CM035295.1, read on the forward strand.
AACACAACAACCCAAAACCTATGGGACACTGTAAAAGCAGTGTTAAGGGGAAGATTCATAGCATTACAGGCCTACCTCAAGAAACAAGAAAAAAGTCAAATAAATAACCTAACCCTACACCTAAAGCAACTAGAGAAGGAAGAAATGAAGAACGCCAGGTTTAGTAGAAGGAAAGAAATCTTAAAAATTAGGGCAGAAATAAATGTAAAAGAAACTAAAGACACCATAGAAAAAATCAACAAAGCTAAAAGCTGTTTTTTCAAAAAAATAAACAAAACTGACAAACCATTAGCAAAACTCATTAAGAAACAAAGGGAGAAGAACTAAATTAACAAAATTAGAAATGAAAATGGAGAGATCACAACACACAACACTGAAATACAAAGGATCATAAGAGACTACTACCAGCAGCTCTATGCCAATAAAATGGACACTTTGGAAGAAATGGACAAGTTCTTAGAGAAGTATAACTTTCCAAAACTGAGTCAGGAACAAATAGAAGATCTTAACAAACCCATCACAAGCAAGGAAATCGAAAGTGTAATCAGAAATCTTCCAGCAAACAAAAGCCCAGGACGAGATGGCTTCACAGCGGAATTCTACCAAAAATTTAGAGAAGAGCTAACACCTATCTTATTCAAACTCTTCCAGAAAATTGCAGAAGAAGGTAAACTTCCAAACTCATTATACGAGGCCACCATCACCTTAATTCCAAAACCAGACAAAGATGCCACAAAAAAAGAAAACTACAGGCCAATATCACTGATGAACATAGATGCAAAAATCCTTAACAAAATTCTAGCAAACAGAATCCAACAACATATTTAAAAAATCATACACCATGACCAAGTGGGCTTTATCCCAGTAATGCAAGGATTCTTTAATATCCGCAAATCAATCAACGTGATACACCACATTAACAAATTGAAAGATAAAAATCATATGATTATCTCAATAGATGCAGAAAAAGCCTTTGACAAAATTCAACATCCATTTATGATTAAAACTCTCCAGAAAGCAGGAATAGAAGGAACATACCTCAACATAATAAAAGCTATATATGACAAACCCACAGCAAGCATTACCCTCAATGGGGAAAAATTGAAAGCATTTCCCCTAAAATCAGGAACAAGACAAGGGTACCCACTCCCACCACTCCTATTCAACATAGTTTTGGAAGTGTTGGCCACAGCAATCAGGGCAGAAAAAGAAGTAAAAGGAATCCAGATAGGAAAAGAAGAAGTGAAACTCTCACTGTTTGCAGATGACATGATCCTCTACATAGAAAACCCTAAAGACTTTACCAGAAAATTATTAGAGCTAATCAATGAATATAGTAAAGATGAAGGATATAAAATTAACACACAGAAATCTCTTGCATTCCTATACACTAACAATGAGAAAACAGATAGAGAAATTAAGGAAAGAATACCATTCACCATTGCAACAAAAAGAATAAAATACTTAGGAGTATATCTACCTAAAGAAACAAAAGACTTATACATAAAAAACTATAAATCATTAATGAAAGAAATCAAAGAGGACACAAACAGATGGAGAAATATACCGTGTTCATGGATTGGAAGAATCAATATTGTCAAAATGGCTATACTACCCAACACAATCTATAGATTCAATGCAATCTCTATCAACCTACCAACAGTATTTTTCACAGAACTACAACAAATAATTTCACGATTTGTATGGAAGTACAAAAAACCTCTAATAGCCAAAGTAATCTTGAGAAAGAAGAATGGAACTGGAGGAATCAACCTGCCTAACTTCAGACTATATACTACAAAGCCACAGTCATCAAGACAGTATGGTATTGGCACAAAGACAGAAATATAGATCAGTGGAACAGAATAGAAAGCCCAGAGATAAATCCACAAACTTATGGTCACTTTATCTTCGACAAAGGAGGCAAGGATATACAATGGAAAAAAGACAACCTCTTTAACAAGTGGTGTTGGGAAAACTGGTCAACCACTTGTAAAAGGATGAAACTATAACACTTTCTAACACCATACACAAAAATAAACTCAAAATGGATTAAAGATCTAAATGTAAGACCAGAAACTATAAAACTAGAGTAGAATATAGGCAAAACACTCTCTGACATAAATCACAACAGGATCCTCTCTGACCCATATCCCAGAATATTAGACACAAAAGCAAAAATAAACCAATGGGACCTAATGAAACTTAAAAGCTTTTGCACAGCAAAAGAAACTATAAGCAAGGTGAAAAGACAGCCCTCAGAATGGGAGAAAATAATAGCAAATGAAGCAACAGACAAAGGATTAATCTCAAAAATATACCAGGAACTCCTCCAGCTCAACTCCAGAAAAATAAATGACCCAATAAAAAAATGGGCCAAAGAACTAAACAGACATTTCTCCAAGGAAGACATACAGATGGCTAAAAAACACATGAAAAGATGCTCAACATCACTCATTATCAGAGAAATGCAAATCAAAACCACAATGAGGTACCATTACACGCCAGTCAGGATGGCTGCTATCCAAAAGTCTACAAGCAATAAATGCTGGAGAGGGTGTGGAGAAAAGGGAACCCTCTTACACTGTTGGTGGAAATGCAAACTAGTACAGCCGCTATGGAAAACAGTGTGGAGATTTCTTAAAAAAACTGGAAATAGAACTTCCATATGACCCAGCAATCCCACTTCTGGGCATACACACCAAGGAAACCAGATCTGAAAGAAGCACATGCACCCCAATGTTCATCGCAGCACTGTTTATCATAGCCAGAACATGGAAGCAACCTAGATGCCCATCAGTAGATGAATGGATAAGGAAGATATGGTACATATACACCATGGAATATTACTCAGCCATTCAAAAGAATTCATTTGAATCAGTTCTAATGAGATGGATGAAACTGGAACCCATTATACAGAGTGAAGTAAGCCAGAAAGATAAATACCATTACAGTATACTAACCCATATATATGGAATTTAGAAAGATGTTAATGATAACCCTATATGCAAAATAGAAAAAGAGACACAGTTGTATAGAACAGGCTTTTGGACTCTGTGGGAGAAGGTGAGGGTGGGATGTTTCTAGAGAACAGCATCGAAACATGCATATTATCTAGGGTGAAACAGATCACCAGCCCAGGTGGGATGCATGAGACATGTCCTCGGGGCTGGTGCACTGGGAAGACCTAGAGGGACCGGATGGAGAGGGAGGTGGGAGGGGGGATCGGGATTGGGAATACATGTAAATCCATGGCTGATTCATTTCAATGTATGATAAAACCCACTACAATATTTTAAAGTGATTAGCCTCCAACTAATAAATTAAAAAAAAGACAAAAAAAAAAGATCAACTAAGGGGAAAAAAAAAGATATTAGTTCTAATTAGAGATAGAAGGGAGAGGAGCCAATCCAAACCTTAGACAGACTTGAAAAATATTCAATATAATTCAGAAAGAAAAACAAAAAACAAAAAACAAAAAAAACCTAGCACAGACACAAGTAATGTATACCCTTCAACTTTGTTTTTCTCTGTTTCAATTGATGTCATCAGGATCCCGTACACACACATTCCTGTCCATGTAAATTCTACAATTAGTTTACAATTTTCCAAAATATGCTTGCTAGGATTCTGGTTGATATTGTGTTAAAGATAATCTATTGTACTGTAAGAATACACATGTTAACAATATTGAGCATTCTTATCCCTGAATATCCCTCCATTATGTGTTTAACTTTTTTTCTGAAATATGCTATTGTTTTCAGGATGCCATTTAGTATGCCAGTGTTTTCTTCTCTTCATTGTGCATGTGTGTTTGCAAGTGTGTGTGCTCACTCAGTCGTGTCTGACTCTTTGCGATTCCGTGGACTATAATTCCCCAGGAGCCTCAGTTCATGGGATTCTCCAGGAGAGAATACTGGAGCGGGTTCCATTCCCTTCTCCAGGGACCTCCCAACCCAAGGATCGAACCTGGCAAGTTCTTTACCCCTGAGCTACCAGGGAAGCCCAGCAACCCTATATATAGTAGGGAGAATTCTAACGAGATCCCTGAAAGAGTTCCTCACACTGCTCAATCAGGTACTACTGCGGAAGGACTTTGCGGGTGGAAGTAAGGTCATGCCCTTCACTGTGCCTAACTTACATCACATTTATCATATGTCTGTTATAATGTTGATGCTCTCATAAGTTTTGAATTTCTGACTGTTCATTTGCTGGTATGTAGGCATAAAATGGGATTCCCTGGTGGCTCAGACGGTAAAGCGTCTGCCCACAATGTGGGAGACCCGGGTTCGATCCCGGGTCTGGAAGATCACCTGGAAAAGGAAATGGCAACCCACTCCAGTACTCTTGCCTAGAAAACCCCATGGATGGAGGAGCCTGGTGGGCTACAGTCCGTGGGGTCGCAAAGAGTCAGACACGACTGAGCAACCTTTCACTTTCAGGCATAAAATATATTTTTGCATTATTTTAGCTGTAACATATATAGACCCCAGTATATATTCTTTGTATATGATATATGTATATGTATGTGTGTGTGTGTGTATTTTTTTCCTGGCCACATAGCACAACATATGGGATGCAAGTTCTCTGACCAGAAATTGAATCCAATCTGTGCTCCCTGCAGTGTAAGCTTGGAGTCTTAACCACTAGACCACAAGGAAGTCCACAGACAGCTATATTTAAAATGGTTTTCTTGGTGACAATATATAGCTGGACCTTTTCATTTTTAACCACTTTGACTATCTCTTCATTTTCATTTGTTCCTTTATTTTACTTAAAAGCCAGTATGTATTCTGATAGTTGAAATGTTGATGCACAGTTTCTGAAATTTGAGTCTTTCTTAGAATTGTGATTGTTGGTAATTTGACAAAAACGCATTGCATATTATAGTTTGATGAGACTGACTTAGGCATGGGCAAATGATTGAGGGAATCGTTATGCTCCTGATTTTCTTAGAGACAGTCTGCAGAAAATATTTTGATTTTACAAAGTTTGCATTAATATAAAGTCAGCATCGTCATGAAAACTTAATTTTATGTTAAACAGCAGGCTGATTAGAAATATATTGATTAATTTTAATAAAGTTAACAAGCTGTGATGAAAACAAGATTTCTTAAAAATGGTTCATCAGGGCATTGCTTAGGGTAGGGACCGGCCAGAAGGCCCTGAGAGCAGTCGGAGGGAGATTTTTTTAAACTGTGGGAGAGCGAGAGAAAAATTGACCGGCCGGAACACACCGCCGGCGGTTCGCAAAACAAAGGGACTGAGAAACTGCAGAGAAGAGCCGCCCCATCCCCACTGGAGGTAGGAGGCGGGGGGCAAGGGGCAAACTCAGCCCCAGAGAAGCCACCACCTCCCACCCGGCAAACAGGCCCCGGTTCCTGTCTAAAGACTTCCTGAGACCCGACCAGCGGCGCGCGCTGGGGCCGCGGAGGGAGGGGGCGCGTCAAGCCTCTGGCTGCCCCGGCCGCTCGTCGCGGAGGGAAAAGGCACGCCGCACCCGGGGAGAATGCGCGCAAACCTCTGGCCACCCGAGACGCGCGCAGCGGAGGGAAAAGGCGCGCAGCACCCGAGGAGTGGTCCCCAAAACTGCAGGCTGCTTGGCCCGAACCACGGCGAGAGCTCCCCACACACAGAGACTTCTGCCTGCAGCGCCCCGCCCTCCCCGCAGCAGGACTGAATTGAACTAGCGAACCTAAGTAAGAGATCACCTCCGCCCGCCTGTGTCAGGGCGGAAATTAGACACCGAAGAGACAGCAAACAAGCCAAATAAACAAAGGGAATCGCTTCAGAAAGGTCCGGTGCAGCAGGATAAAATCCCTGAAGGCAACACCGTCTACACCGGAAGAGGCCTATAGATATCAAGAAGTGTAAGCTGGAAAAAGGAGCTATCTAATATTGAACTGAACCTACACTGACTGCAACAGCTCCAGAGAAAATCCTAGATATATTTGCATTTTTTTTGTCTGTTTTTTGGTTGTTGTTCTTGTTAAATTAGAAAAAAAAAATTTTTTTCTTTTCGTTTTTTTCTCAATTTTTTCTATTTTATGTTCTTTTAAACTTCCCTAGTACTTCATTACTCCTCAACTTTCATTTTCATATATTTTTATGATCTTTCTCAATTAGGGAAAAAAAAATCTGTTTTTCTTTTTTCTTTTTTTCTTCTTTTTTGTTTTGTTTTGTTTTTTGGTGTTTCTCTTCTTTTTTTTTTCTCTTCTTCTTTTTTATTTTTCTTTTTTTCTTTTCTCTTCTCTTTCTTTTTTCCTTTTTTTGTTTTGTTTTGTTTTGTTTTTTGGTGTTGTTTCTCTTCTATTCTTTTTTTCTCTTCTTTTTTTCGTTTTTCTTTCTTTTCTTTTGCTTGTTTTTCTCTCCT
>CM035295.1:41415754-41507207 GCA_020226075.1 Hydropotes inermis
GCCCTCAGAATGGGAGAAAATAATAGCAAACGAAGCAACAGACAAGGGCTTAATCTCAAAAATATACAAGCAACTCCTCCAGCTCAACTCCAGAAAAATAAATGACCCAATCAAAAACTGGGCCAATGAACTAAACAGACACTTCTCCAAGGAAGACATACAGATGGCTAAGAAACACATGAAAAGATGCTCAACATCACTCATTATCAGAGAAATGCAAATCAAAACCACAATGAGTTACCATTACATGCAAACCAGGATGGCTGCTATGCAAAAGTCTACAAGCAATAAATGCTGGAGAGGATGTGGAGAAAAGGGAACCCTCTTACACTGTTGGTAGGAATGCAAACTAGTACAGCCACTATGGAAAACAGTGTGGAGATTTCTTAAAAAACTGGAAATAGAACTGCCATATGACCCAGCAATCCCACTTCTGGGCATACACACCAAGGAAACCAGATCTGAAAGAGACACGTGCACCCCAATGTTCATCGCCAGCACTGTTTATCATAGCCAGGACATGAAAGCAACCTAGATGCCCATCAGCAGACGAATGAATAAGGAAGCTGTGGTACATAAAAAGGATGGATATATGTAGGAACAGAATTTATTATGAAGTTTAACAGTATAAATTATGCACAGCATATAATTTATAAATAATGGTAAGATAAATTATAATTTTTTTACTATGCATTCCATGTAGCTAATTGAATCTCACCATATGCTTTCTTTTTATATGTCTCGACTCTTATATCTCGAGTTATTCAATATTAGCGTTTGCTGTTTTTTTAATTTATGTTAAAGAGTATGGCAAAAGTCAAAGAATAAAAACATTTGTCAGAACATTCCTCATTCTTTTGTGAACTTAGTGATTTTGCTGAAATGAATGATAGTCTATTAGAAGTGCATTTCCTCAGTTTGGTGTTTTGCACACTGTAATGGTTATACATTTCAACTTAATGCATGATTGATATTATCCTTATTCACATAGCCAAGTAATAAATAACTTTGATTTTTATTCAGTGTTTATGGTCTACATACTCTCATCAGAGTTGATTTTAAGTTATCAATATGACATCTTCAGGTATGGAGTTGGGAAGAGCGGCTCATCGGCATATAATCCTATAGTATTTCTACCACACAGCTTTAAGCCTGTAGCACAGTGAGATCACTGCCTGAAAAAATCTGATCACATTGGTCTAGGTCCATATTTATCTAACCTAAGTGGTCTTTGGTTACTGCCTGTGAGAACAAAGTTGCTGTTCAGTCGTTCAGTCATGTTCAACTCTTTGTGACCCTATGGGCTACAACACATCAGGCTTCCTTGTCCTTAGCCATCTCTTGGAGTTTGCTCAAACTCATGTCCATTTAGTCAATGATGCCCTCCAACCAGCTCATCCTCTGTTGCCCCCTTCTCCTTCTGCCCTCCACCTTTCCAAACATCAGGAACTTTTCCAATGAGTCAGTTCTTTGCATCAGGTGGTCAAAGTATTGGAGCTTCAGCATCAGTCTTTTCAATGAATACTCAGGATTGATTTCCTTTAGGATTGACTGATTTGATCTCCTTGCTGTCCAAGGGACTCTAAAGAGTCTTCTCCAGAACCACAGTTTAGAAGCATCAATTTTTCGTGCTCAGCCTTTTCTGTGGTCCAGCTCTCACATCCATATATGACTACCGGAAAAACCATATCTTTGACTAGATGGACCTCTGTCAGCAAAGTGATATCTCTGCTTTTTAATATGCTGTCTATGTTTGTCATAGTTTTTCCTTCAAGAAGCAAGTGTCTTTTAATTTCGTGGCTTAAGGCACCATGCATAGTAAGTTAAAATACCTTGGGGACACATGCTATCAGTTAGAAAATAAAGTTCTGCATATGTACAGAATTTGCCACTAAAAATATTTTGAAAGATGTAGGCATTCAGCCAGATTCATGAAAATCTCATTGGCTTAAGCATTAAGTCAGCCAGCCAGTCAGTTCAGTTATTCAGTCATGTCTGACTCTTTTCGACCTCATGGGCTGCAGCACGCCAGGCATCCCTGTCCATCACCCACTCCTGGAGTTTACTCAAACTCATGTCCATTGAGTCAGTGATGCCATCCAACCATCTCATCCTCTGTTGTCCCCATCTCCACACATTCAATTTTTCCCAGCTTCAGGGTCTTTTCCAATGAATCAGTTCTTCTCATCAGGTGGCCAAAGTATTGGAGTTTTAGCTTAAGCATCAGTCCTTCCAATAAATATTCAGGACTGGTTTCCTTTAGGATGGACTTGTATCTCCTTGCAGCCCAAAGGTCTCTCAAGAGTCTTCTCCAACACCACAGTTCAAAACCATCAATTCTTTGGCACTCAGCTTTCTTCATAGTCCAACTCTCACATCCATACATAACTGTTAGAAAAACCATTGCTTTGACTAGATGGACCTTTGTTGGCAAAGTAATGTCTCTACTTCTTAATATGCTGTCTCAGTTGGTCATCACTTTTCTTCCAAGGTTTCAGTTGACCTCAAAGGCTATTGCCTTTATAGTGTCTTGTAACAGTCTAGTTATTCAGCATGGCAGCATAGGTGTAACTAAGAGACATCTGGATCCAATAAAGAGATATATGCATATGCTCCTAGGGAAGTAATTGTAGCCCCAAGAGCATTATTTAGTTATGACAGTTCACCAACTAAGAGTAACTTCCACAGACCCACTTCCAGCTGGCAAACTAACCCCTAAAGTGGTAACATCCATACTTGGGCCCTAAAGACATTCTTCTTCATCCTTTTGTTGAACAGCAAATTCTAGAATTTTATAAATTTATCTTATTTTATAACAGAAAGAAGCAATGAAATGACAGTCCAGGCTTCAGAATGGGTTGTATTCTAAAAGCACTTGAACTTAATTTTTAATGAAAATTAAAAAGTATAAAAAACTAAGTAATTAGCCTCCAACTAACAAAAATAAATGAAAAAAATCCAATAAAGTCTTATATCTTAGAAAAAAAAGAAAATATATCTTGAGCTAAAACTTCCCAATCTTGCTCTCCACAATACATTTAAATCAATGCATTTGAAATTTTAATAAAATTTAATTATTTTAATTAAATAAATTTTTGAGCCCTGGAGTTCCCCATTTTGTATAGTTTCATTTATTGACAGACTGATATTTTTCTTAAAACTCCCTATGAAGTCATATTACCCTTTATTATATCTTTAACTGAATGTATTTTTCTTTTTGCTTGTACACAACAATGCCCCTGTTAACTGATCAACATTTACCTAAAGGAGGCACTACCAGGGCTTCCCTGGTAGCTCAGCTGGTACAGAATCAGCCTGCAATGCAAGAGACACAGGTTCAACTGCTGAGTTAGTAAGTTCCCCTGGAGAAGGGGTAGGCTACCCACTTTGGTGTTCTTGCACTTCCATGGTGGCTCAGATGGTAAAGAACCCGCCTGCAATGCAGGAGACCTGAATTTGATCTCCCTGGGTTGGGGAGATCTGCTGGAGGAGGGCATGGTGGCCCATGCCTGTATTCTTGCATGGAGAATCCCCATGGACAGAGGAACCTGGTGTGTTACAGCCCATGGGGGTCACAAAAAGTTGGAGAAGACTGAGCTACTAAGCACACAGCATGGGCACTGTATGTTTTTAATCTATTTTATACAGATATTTGGAAGAATGTCCTTAAATTTGGATTTAATATATATGATCTCATAATCATTCAGATGATGCCCTCACACAAAATACAACTGGCATTTACCCCTACTTTGTTTTGCATTATCCAGCAGATTTGGAGTTGAATTATTAACACAGTGAAGAAGAGATGATAGAAAAGGGGAAAGAAAGAAATCAATGCCATGAGTTCTATCTGGTCCTTTAGACTGTTCTTACCTGCATCAATACATTTGAGAAAGCCCAGACACAAAATAGTTTACTTTAGCTTGTAAGATATTAAAAAAAACAAAAACCAAAAAAACAAAAAACCCTCTAACCTAATTTAACCTTGATTTGTAATCAAACTTTGCATAAACTTAGTAATTTAAAAAAAATTTGTCCACCTTTACTATGCATATCTAAATAGTCTATTCATATATTTATTTCTTTAAACTGACACTGCCATTCTTATATGTGATAAATTTCACATTAAAACATAATTACTACAAAAAATTTCTACAAAAAGATAGCAATAAATTCAAGTATTCTATATAGAATATTTCTAAGCACTGACCTTTTTAATCCCTAGCTTTGTGTCTTTGCTCCAGGTGGGAAAATACTTTGTATGTAAACAGAGCATCACTTTCTTTATGTGTTCCAGCTTGTGAATTTTGCTTGAAGTTATGTGCTTTAGATGCCATCAATTATTTTTATTTTTATGTTTGTAGTAAGATAAGCTTTTAGCTATATTTAGCAGTAGTCTCTAATACATCTCCTGTGAAGACAATATCTTCTCCTTGTACTCCCTGCAAGGGTCAAATGAACTGAAACCTACCTAAATTAGCAGGTAACACAGAACTTATGTTTGTCCATGTCTACCATATAATGTTTTTCTTTTAGAATAGATCTTTCAGGTTTTTGTGTATCTTTTTAAACAATATCTACTTATAATTTGGCTAACGAAATTAAAAGTCACAGAGTTCACAATTTTTTTAAACCTCATTCCCCTTCCCCTCTTTGCTAATTTACAAATGAGAAACTTGTTTTGCTGTGTATATTTTCTTTATCAATCTCTGTTTTCAGAGGTGCTACATCTAAAACCCAGTGGCTAATCTCCAAACTTTCTACATGACAAGAAAAGATATTTTAGAACTCCCCAAGACACCAATAAGGATACTAATATTCTTGTGTAGCATCAATACTAGAAAGGAACAAGTCCGTTAAACTTCACCTTTCAAACTACAGTATATCAACGTTTTCTGATATCTCTGTGTCCATGGAGGAGGTCTCATACTCTTTAACTTTTCACAGTGCTATCTTCCCTACAACTGTGTAGAACGCCATGCTAACACTTCATCATTACTGAAGTTCATGGGGCCATCTTTGAGGATGGGTTAGTGGCCCAGTTGGTTAAGAGTCCACTTGCAATGAAGGGGAACTGGGATAGATCCGTGGGTTGGGTAGATTCCCCTGGAAAAGGAAATGGCAACCCACTCCAGTATTTTTTTTCAATTTGTTTCAATTGTTTATTAATGGACCAGATTACAAAAATAATCCTGGTAGATACCTTAGTTCATCCTGTTGATCTGGTCTTCCCTGTTGCCAGCATCTCCACCTTCTACAAAATGGGTGGTCTTTTTCTTCATTCTACCTCATGGAGAAGACAATTTAAAGGGCCACAGGAAGTCGTTTGCTTCTTTGAAACATTTTCCAACTGTATAGATCTCATGAATCAGATCCTCCATGCAGATGATTCCGTATTTCCCAAGAGATCAAGCAATCAATGCGATGTCTGTCAGGGCAATTCACTTTTTGTTGATTTTGCCATAACCACGCTTGTAGATCAATTCATTTACAGACTTCAGATTTGGGTACCCCCATGCAATGTATGGCTCCACAATTCTCAGCATGTTAATTGATGCCTTGTTGAGCTTCACAAAGGTGCCATTGAAGATCTGCCGGAGGCGAAGGAGCTGCAGCACCTTTCGAACCTTTGGGCTCACACCGTTGATGCCTCTGATCCTGATGACAAATGCCAATTTGGGTTCTGCGGGTACATAGAAGTTGCCAGCTTTTCTTGCCATCCTAGCCATTCAAATTTCAGTTCTGTACATCTGCCTGTATTCCTTGTGGTAATGCTTAGCTTTTTCATAAATAAGCTTCCTCCTTGTCTTTCGAAGCATCTTTTGGGCAAACTTCTTTCTCAGACGCTTGATCTTAAGCTCTGCGAAATTCTTTCACTTTTTCTTAAGGGTTTCTGGCACAGAAGGAACCTTCTTTTTCTTCTCTTCTGCACCCTCCATGGTTCCAGCCAGGAAAGAGCCCACTCCAATATTTTTGACTGGAAAATCCCAAGGACAGAAGTGTCTGGTGGGCTACAGTCCATGGGGCCACAAAGAGTCTGATGGGATTTTGTGACTAAAACCACCAGGATTATTGGGTCTGTTCTGTCCTGTCACTGCTTTGTTACTGATTAACTTTATTGCCAATAAATTCTGCTGCATTGCTCCACACGTAGATGGAAATAGAGATCCATTCAATAAGCAAGACTTTGCTGTTGTTGTCATTGTTGTTGAGTCAGTCAGTTGGGTCTTTATGGGACCCCAAGGACTGGAGCATGTCAGACTTCACTATCTCCAATAGTTTGCACAAACATGTCCATTGAATCAATGCTGCCATCCAACCATCTCATCCTCTGTCACCCTCTTCTCCTCCTGCCTGCAGGCTTTCCCAGCATCAGGGCCTTTTCCTATGAGTTGGCTCCTCACATAAGGTGGCCAAAGTATTGGAGCTTCAGCTTTAGTATTGGCCCTTCCAATAAATATTATTTGATATTGATTTTCTTTAGGATGGATTGGTTTGATCTCCTTGCAGTCCAAGGGACTCTCAAGAGTCTTCTCCAACATCATAGCTCAAAAGCATCAATATTTCAGTACTCAGACTTCTTTATGGTCAAACTCTTACTTCCATACATGACTACTGGAAAAACCATAGTTTTGACTAAATGGACATTTATCAGCAAAGTGATGTCACTGCTTGTTAATATGCTGTCTAGGTTGCTCATAACTTTTCTTTCAAAGAGCAAGCATCTTCTAATTTCATGGCTGCAGTCACCGTCCACAGTGATTTTGGAGCCCAAGAAAATAAAGTCTGTCAGTGCTTCCATTGTTTCCCCATCTATTTGCCATTAAGTGATGGGACTGGACGTCATGATATTAGCTCTCTGAATGTTGAGCTTTAAGCCAACTTTTTCACCCTCCTCTTTTACTTTCATCAAGGGACTCTTTAGTTCTTCTTCACTTTCTGCCATAAGGGTGGTGTCATCTGTTATTGATATTTCTCCTGGCTATCTTGATTCCAGTTTGTGCTTCCTCCAGCCTAGCATTTCTCATGGTGTGCTCTGCATATAAGTTAAATAAGCAGTGTGACAATATACAGCCTTGACGTACTCCTTTCCAGATTTGGAACCAGTCTGTTGATCCATGTCCAGCTCTAACTGTTTCTTCTTGACCTGCATAAAGATTTCACAGGAGGCAGGTCAGGTGCTCTTTCAGAATTTTCCACAGTTTGTTGTGATCCACACAGTCAAAGGCTTTAGCATAGTCAATAAAGCAGTGGTAGATGTTTTTTTCTGAAATGAAGACTACGTCTATGGCTTAAAATATAGGTTCATCTTTGTCTCAAGCACAAGAAACATACAGGAAATGTCCCAGAACAAATAGACAGTGTTGTGACTTCATCTTCACCAATGCCTCTCTAAAAGATGAAAGGCTATCAAAACTACATAGAAAGCAGTAGGAGGAAAGCCTGAGGAAGTGTGTGATAGTTTGAGGAATTGTTCAGTACGTTATGATTCAACATCTCTTCTCACTCAGGGTAGATTGTGCTGTTGTTTTGTTCAGTTACAAAGTCGTATCTGACTCTTTGTGGCCTCATGGACTGCAGCACTCTTTTGTCCTCCACTGTCTCCCTGAGTTTGCTCAGATTCATGTTCATTGAGTCAGTGATACGATCTAAGCATCTCTTCCTCTGCCACCTATTTCTCCTTTAGCCTTCAATTTTTCCTAACACTGGGATCTTTCCCAGTAAGCTGACTCTTCACATCAGGTGGTTAGGCTTAACCATACAGCTTGTTTTGGTTAATGAATACCAGCATAAACAACGGCCAGGTTTCAGTTGTCCTCTGTTTGGGCTCCAGACCCAGAAGTGAATGTAAAGTAGAAAAACTGTGCTCAGTTTTGATCCAAGCTCAGCTCAAGAATATCCAGCAAAATGGGTCCAATCAGACCAATTGAACTGGAGATCTCTGCAACACCAAGATGGTGGAGTAGAAGGTCATGTGCTCATCTTATCCTGCTAGCACTCCAAAATTACAATTCGCTGCTGAGCATCCATAGACAGGAGAATGTTGGATCCCACCAAAAAAAAAAAAAAGATACCCCACATCCAAGGGCAAAGGAGAAGCCCCAGTAAGATGGCCGGAGGGGTGAAATTGCATTTAGAATCAAATCCCACAGCCACCACAAATGCTCAGAGGGCTCAAACAAAACCTTAAGTGCACCAGGAAACCCTATGGAGACTAAGTCAGACCTACTTTTGAGTGTCTGAGTGTCTCCTGTGAAGGTATGGGTCAAAAGTGGCCTGCCACAGGGACAGGGGTTCTGGGTGCAGCAGACCTAGGTATGACATAAATCCTATTGGAGGAGATTGCCATTAATCCCATAATAGAGCAGTTAGAACAGACTCTTGGAGGGCACAGACAAAACCTTGTGCACACCAAGACCCAGGAGAAAGGAGCAGTGACCCCATAAGAGACTGACTCAGACTTGCCCACGAGTGTCCAGGAGTCTCCAGTGGAGGCGTGGATCAGCAGGGCAGGCTGCAGGGTTGGGGGCACTGAATATGAGAGTGTATGCATAAGACCTTCTGAAGGAGGTCCCCATTATCATCATTACCTTCACCATAGTTTGGCCTTAGGTCAAACAACAGGAAGGGAACACAGTCCCACCCATCAGAACAAGACCCATTTTCCCCCTCAGTCAGTCTCTCCCATCAGGAAGCTTCCATAATCTTCTTATCCTTATCCATCAGAAGGCAGACAGAATGAAAACCACAATCACAGAAAGCTAATCAAATGGATCACATGAACCATAGCCTTGTCTAATGCAATGAAACTATGAGCCATGCCATCTAGGGCCACCCAAGACAGACAGGTCATGGAGGAAAGTTCCGACAAAACTTGGTGCACTGGAGAAGCTAATGGCAAACCACTTCAGTGTTCTTGCCTTGAGAACCCCATGAATAGTATGAAAAGGCAAAAAGATAGGGCACAGAAAGATGAACTCCCCAGGTTGGTAGGTGCCCAATATGCTACTGGAGAAGAGGGGAGAAACAACTCCAGAAAGAATGAAGAGATAAGGCCAAAGAAAAAAACAATACCCAGTTGTGAATGTGACAGGTGATGGAAGTAAAGCCTGATGTTGGAAATAACAATATTACATAGGAACCTAGAATGTTAGGTTCATGAATCCAAGTAAGTTAGAAGTGGTCAAACAGGAGATGGCAAGAGTGAACTTTGACATTTTAGGAATCAGTGAACTAAAATGGACCTGAATGGGTGACTTTAACTTATTTGAACCTTGTATCTACTACTGTGGGCAAGAATCCCTTAGAAGAAATGGAGTAGCCATCATAGTTAACAAAAGAGTCCAAAATGCAGTACTTGGATGCAATCTCAAAAACGACAGAATGATCTCTTTTCATTTCCAGGGGAAACCATTCACTATCATGGTAATCCAAGTCTGTGCCCTGACCAGTAATGCTGAAGAAGCTGAAGTTAAACCATTTTATGAAGACCTACAAGACCTTCTAGAACTAACACCCAACAAAGATGGGCTGGAATGCAAATTTAGGAAGTCAAGAAACACTTGGAGTAACAGAAAAATTTGGCCTAGGAGTACAGACTGAAGCAGGGGAAAGGCTAATAGAGTTTTGCCAAGAGAAAGCACTGGTCATAGCAAACACCCTCTTCCAACAACACAAGGGAAGACTCTACACATGGACATCACCATCTGGTGATGGAGAAGATGGTGAAGCCAAAGATGGAGAAGCTCTGTACAGCAGCAAAAGCAAGACTGTGAGCTGACTGTGACTCAGATCATGAACTCTTTATTGCCAAATTCAGAAATGAATTTGTAGGCCAATGAAGAAAGTAGGCAAAACCCACTAGACCATTCAGGTATGACCTAAATGAAATCCCTTACAATTATACAGTGGAAGTGACAAATAGATTCAAGGGATTGTATGATAGACAGAGTGCCTGAAGAGCTATGGACAGAGGTTCATGACCTTGTACAGGAAGCAGTGATCAAGACCATCCCCAAGAAAAAGAAATGCAAAAAGGCAAAATGGTTGTCTGAAGAGGCCTTACAAATAGCTGAGAAAAAGAATAGAAGCAACAAACAAAGGAGAAAAAGAAAGGTATACCCATTTGAATGCAGAGTTCCAAAGAATAGCAAGGAGAGATAAGAAAACCTTCCTCAGTGATCAATGCAAGGAAACAGAGGAACACAATAGAATGGGAAAGACTAGAGATCTCTTTAAGAAAATTAGAGATACCAAGGGACCATTTCATTCAAGGATGTGCACAATGAAGGACAGAAATAGTATGGACCTAACAGAAGCAGAAGGTATTAAGAAGAGGTGGCAAGAATATGCAGAAGAACTGCACAAAAAAACATCTTTATGACCCAGGTCATCACGATGGTGTGATCACTCACCAAGAGCCAGACATCCTGGAATGTGAAGTAAGTGGAACTTAGGTAGCATCACTACAGACAAATCTAGTGGAGGTGATGGAATTCCAGTTGAGGAGAAGGGTATGACAGAAGATGAGATGGTTGCATGGAGTCACTGACTGGATGGACATAAGTTTGTATAAGCTCCAGGAGTTGGTTATGGACAGGGAAGCCTGGCATGCTTCAGTCCATGGTGTCCATAGGGCCACGCAATGTCAGACACAACTGAGTAATTGAGCTGTACTGAACTGACTCTATTTGAAGAGTAAATTCTTAGTTTTGAATATCAGTAAATTTTGAAGTTGTCTCCCTCAGTGGCTCAGTGTTAAAGGATCTGCCTGCAATGTAGGAGACACAGGTCTATCCCTGTATCAGGAAGGTCCCCCGGAGAAAGCAATAGAAAGCCACTCAAGTATTCTTGCCTGGGAAATCCCAAGTACAGAGTACCCTGTTTGGCTACTGTCCTTAGGGATACAAAGAGTCAAACACAACAACTAAACAACAACAACAAATTTTGAGGTTGCTTATTACAGACGACCTTAGTTGACTAATCTAGAGTGTTCTACCTGCAACATCCTACATGTATGCTTATTATCCTATATTTCATTGCTAATAGCACATAGGTGTATAAATGTGCAGACCCAAAGCAGTCTCTAAATGCTCTTACACAAGCCACACTTCAGTCACTGATTTATTTCAGTAATTTCAGAAATCAACACCCACCAAGAATTTTAATTTCTTTGTTCACTTAACTCTAGAAGAAACTTGAGGGACAGAATAGAAATTACATTTACCTCTTCTGTGTTTTTAACCTCAATCTGCTACTTTTCCACCTAGCTGCTTTTGTCTAATATTTCCAAATTCCTCTCTAGAGACTTTCAAATTTTAAAACAAAGTGGCTCTGTAACTTCAACTCTTCTCTGAACATCCTTGATTTATGGTTGTAGTTGTTGCTGCCCCCTCCCCCAATCAAAAGCTATCACTTTCCTCAAAGGCTTCCTTCCTTTTCTGTGACATGTGTGTTTCTACTTTTTATGTTATTAATGGATATCTCTAAACAGTGAGCTTAGAAATGATTATACTTATGTTTATTGCTTTATATATTTTTTTCATAACCACCATTTCTCTGTAATGCAGAGGGATTTTCCTGGTTGCTCAGTGGTAAAGAATCCACAGGAGACTTGAGTTTGATCCCTGGGTGGGGAGGTTCCTCTGAAGAATGAAATGGCAATCTATTCCAGTATTCTGATCTGGGAAATGCCATGTATGGGGGAGCCTGGTGGGCTACAGTCCATAGGGTTGCAAAGAGTTGGATACGACTGAGTAACTTCCATGCATACAGATGGAGTGCATGCTATTGAAAAATTTATTAAATGACCTGGAAAAATGCAAAACACTTTTAGCCTTATTTATTTATTAAAATAACAGAGTAATTATTTCAATTAATTTGCTAGTGTTAACATCAGCTTGTTTAAGGATTTAAAATAGCTTGTGCTTAATCTGTCATTATATTTTAAATTTTAAAATAAAATATAAAGCCCAATAGATTCAGTAAGAATCATAGGAATTTTAATTTTTAGTATCATCAATGTTGCTGATGGTAAATTGGACAGTCTATTTAAAATGCTGACCCTTTGAGAGTTAGTAAAAGATATATTAATTAGGAATTTTTAGTTCTTGAACCATTAATTCTCTTCTTTATAAATACATTGGAAAATATTCATTTAATACTTCAGCAGTTTTATTGTCCTTGCTATCTTATTTCTCATTTCATGCCAAAGAACTCTAATTTCCTCTCTGATTAGCCCTTGCTGTGATAATAATGAAAAACTATTTTAATTATAAGAAATCTTTATCCATAAGGATTTGATATCTTTTTTATTTTGATTTTTATTGTCTTTCTGATTCCTACCATCATGTTATTTCCACATCTTAATTAAATGTCATTGTCTTCTTCTAAAATGAGAATTAACATCTTTTAGTTTATTTTTAATTTGTTCAATTAGGTGCATTTATTCATTTTCTTTTTTATTAGAATATGATTTACAATAATTATTTGGTTCATAAGTATATATGGTGATATACAAAATCCAAGATTCAAATCACGTTTGCACAAAATATAAATGTTTGAGCTGATTATGATTCACTCCATATTCCAATTGCTTTGTTGGCTTCCCATGTGCTATTAATAAGTAGCAACATTCCTGCCATAGTTCCCAAAGACTTTGGCAGGTCTTCCTGATGCCATGACACAGAGCTATTCTTCTACCACTCTTTATATTGCAGGCCCTTTGGGATCTTATCAATGTTTTAACATGCCACCTACTCTCCAAACTCAAGTACTATTCATGATTAAACTTTATCCAGGTTGTTGTTATTGTTGCTCAGACGTTTAGTCAGAGGGCACAGAAAAACGTACTGTACTTAAATCCTTAAATTTTTAACTGTTATGGAAGGAATTATCCTCCCCCAAATTGATATGCAGAAGCCTGAAACTACAATGTGACTGTATTTGGCTAGAGGGCCTTTAAGGAAATTTGTTGTTGAACAGTCACTCAGTTATATCTAACTGTTTGTGAAAGCATGGACTGCAGGCTTCCCTGTCTTTCAACATCTCCCAGATTTTCCTCAAACTCATGCCCATTGAGTCAGTGACACCATTCAACTATTCATCCTGTCATCCTCTTCTTTTGCCTGCAAGCTTTTCCACCATCAGAAACTTTTCTAATGAGCTGGCTGTTAGTATTAGGTAGCCAAAGTATTGGAGCTTCAGCTTCAGCTCCAGTATTTTTCAATGAATATTCAAGGTTGATTTCATTTAGGATTGACTGGTCTGATCTTCCTGCAGTCCAAGGGACTCTCAAAAGTCTACTCCAACACCACAGTTCAAAAGGATCAATTTTTCTGTGCTCAGCTTTCTTTATAGTCCAACTCTCATCCATGCATAGTCATCCATACATGACTACATGAAAAACCATAGCATTGACTAAATAAACCTTTGTCAGCCAAGTAATGTCTGTGCTTTTCAGTAGTCTGTCTAGGTTGGTCATAACTTTTCTTCCAAGAAGCAAGCATATTTTAATTTCATGGCTGTAGTCACCATCTGCAATGACTCTGAAGCCCAAGAAAATAAAGTCTGTCACCACTTGCATTGTTTCCCCAACTATTTGCTATGAAATGATGAGACCAGATGCCATGATCTTCATTTTTTGAATGTTGAGTTTTAAGCCTGCATTTTCACTCCCCTCTTTCAACTTGATCAAGAGACACTTTAGTTTCTCTTCAATTTCTTGCATAAGGGTGGTGTCATCTGCATATCTGAAGTTATTTCCTCAAATTTCTGGAAATCTTGATTCCAGCTTGTGCTTCATCCAGCCAGGCATTTCACATGATATACTCTGCATATAAGTTAAATAGACATATAAGTTATTTAAGCAGGGTGAAAATATACAGCCTTGTTGTGCTTCTTTCCAATTCAGAAGCAGTCCATTGTTCCACGTGTGGTTCTAACTATTGTTTCTTGACCAACATACAAGTTTCTCAGATGTCAAATAAGGTGGTCTTATTCCTATCTCTTTTATTTTCCAAAGCTTTTTGTGATCCACAGAGTCAAAGCCTTTAGTGTAGTCAATGAAGCAGAAATAGATGTTTCTTCTGAAATTCTCTTGCTTTTCTAATGAGGCAACAAATGTTGGCAATTTGATCTTTGGTTTCTGCCTTTTCTATTTCCAGCTTGTACATCATGAAGTTCTCAGTTGACCTACTGTTGAAACCTAGCTTGAAGGATTTTGAGCATTACCATGCTAACATGTGAAGTGATTGCAAATGTGCAATAGTTTGAGCACGCTTCTTTGGGCTAGGAATGGAAATTGTTTTTGTTTGTTTGTTTGTTTGATTGTTTGTTTTTCAGTCCTGTGGTCATTACTGAGTTTTCCAGATTTGCTGGTGTATTGAGTGCAGCACTATAACAGCATTATTTTTTAGGGTTTGAAATAGCTCAGTTGGAATCCATCACCTCCACTAACTTTGTTTACAGGGATGTTTCCTAAGGCCCACTTGACTTCATATTCCAGGATGTCTGGGACTAGATGACTGATCACACCATCATAGTATCTGGGTAACTAAAATCTTTTTTGTACAGTTCTTCTGTGTATACTTGCCACCTATTCTTGATATCTTCTGCTTCCTTTAGGTCCATATTATTTCTGTCCTTTATTGTGCCAATCTGTGCAAGAAATGTTCCATTGGTATCTATAATGTTCTTGAAGAGATCTCTAGTCTTTCTCATTCTATCGTTTTCCTCTATTTCTTTGCATTGCTTACTTTGGAAAGCTTTCCTATCTCTCCTTGCTATTCTGCATTCAGATGGATAGATATTTCCTTTTCTCCTTTGCCTTTAGTTTGTCTTCTTTTCTCAGCTATTTGTAATCCCTCTTCAGACAACTACTTTGCCTCCTTGCATTTCTCTTTCTTGGAGATGGTTTTGATCACCACCTCCTGTGCAATGTTACAAACTTCTGTCCACAGTTGTTCAGGTGTTCTGTCTACCAGATCTAGTCCCTTGAAACTATTCATCATCTCTACTGTGTAATCATAAGGAATTTGATTTAGGTCATACCTGAATGGCTTAGTGATTTTCCCTACTTTCTTCAATTTGAGCCTGAATTTTGCAATAAAGAGCTAATGTTCTGAGCCACAGTCAGCTCCAGGTCTTGTTTTTGCTGACTGTATAAAACTTCTTCATCTTTGATTTCAAAGAATATAATCAATCTGATTTTGTTATTGACCAACTGGTGATGTCCATGTGTAGAGTCATCTCTTGCATTGTTGGAGTTTATCCTGTTAAATTCTATTAATTCTTAAGCTATTGGTTCAGAAGTCTTTACCTTAGAAAATGTGAGAGCAGATAAATAGTTAAAGTATTGTCACAAGAACTTAGTAGTGAAATATTAAAACTCTGATATAAGTTAAAATTATTAATAATAGCATCTTACTAATGGTAACAACAATTGAATTTTTAGAATGAATGAGTTTTTAGAATTTTTAGTACCTTGGGCACTCTTTTATATACTTTACATGGATTATCTCACTGATATTCATAAAAAGTCATGAGGTATCTACAGGTATCTTTATATTTAAAGAAAGAAAAATAAAGTGAGGGTAAGAGACAATAAGTGACTTTTCCTAAGTGCTGGTGCAAAGAGGCAAATTTAAATAATGGAACAATAAGGCCCATGTCTCCAAAGTCACTGCAGATTGTGATTGCAGCTATGAAATTGAAAGAAACTTACTCCTTAAAAGGAAAGTTATGACCAACCTAGACAGCATATTAAAAAGCAGAGACATTACTTTGTCAACAAAGGTCTGTCTAGTCAAGGCTATGGTTTTTCCAGCAGTCATGTAGGGATGTGAGAGTTGGACTACAAAGAAAGCTGAGCAATGAAGAACTGATGCTTTTGCAAATGTGGTGTTGAAGAAGACTCATGAGAGTCCCTTGTACTGCAAGGAGATCCAACCAGTCTATCCTAAAGGAGTCCAGTCCTGGGTGTTCATTGGAAGGGCTGATGCTGAAGTTGAAACTCCAATACTTTGGCCACCTGATGGCAAAGAGCTGACTTATTTGAAAAGACCGTGATGCTGGGAAAGATTGAGGGCAGGAAGAGAAGCGAATGACAAAGGATGAAATGGTTGGATGGCATCACCAATGGACATGAGTTTGAGTAAACTTCAGGAGTTGATGAAGGACAGGGAGGCCTGGTGTGCTGCAGTTCATGGGGTTTCAAAGAGTCAGATACCACTGAGTGACTGAACTGAACTGAACTGAAGTCCCTTGTCTCAATAATATGTAGCTTCAGACCCTGGATTTTATTGCCACTTAAAAGAATGACAAAACACGATGTATATTATAACATACTTTAGTATAAGAATATTGACACTAAAATGTCATTATTTGAACTAATGTAAAAATAGTGAGATCAAAATGAAGTATAAACATTCTTTAGATCATCTCATACTTCTAAATGTAATTTCTGATTTTGATTAGCTCACTTCCATAGTGCAGATTTATTATCATCTTTTTGTCCTGGAGTAGCAAAAAATCATGTCAACTTCCATCTGAGAAAAGACATTCAATTAGAATAACAGCATGCTCAGTTTTTCTTTTAATATTTCTTGTTTAATGATGAAACAAATTGTATTCTTCTTTAGCTCGTGTCTATTTGTTTCTTTGGATGTTTAGTCTCTGAATTCAAAGTTAATTAAAAATAGTTTAAAACATTTTATCTAGGAAATATTTAGCAATTTAGATTTGATTGCTGTTAATATTCAAAATATACAAGAATAAACACAGTGTTACGGTGTAGTACAATGATGTTCATTAATCATCAAGTGGTTGTTGATGACCTCCTATGCTTCAGATGCTATTAAAGAAGGTCAACGTGGTTGGAACTTAACTGTCAATGAGGGAGTGTGTGCAGGCTAAGCCACTTCAGTTATGTCCAATTCTTTGCAAGCCCATGGACTGTAGACTGCCGGGTTCCTCTGTCCGTGGGATTCTCCAGGCAAGAATGCTGGAGTGGCTTGCCATACTCTCCTCCAGGGGGTCTTCCCAACCCAGGGACTGAAACCATGTCTCTTTTGCCTGTCTCCTGCACTGGGTTCTTTGCCACTAGCATCAGCTGGGAAGGACTTGTCAATGAGGAGATTATACAAATTTGTTGGAAAGATGGAAAGAAAGTATTAATAGATGTGCATAGCCAAATCTGCACCATGGTTCAGTTTTATATTAAATATCTGAAAAATACATGGCACATAGCTTCAAAGTTAAGTATTAGGTAAATGATAGATAAACATAGTAAGAGAAATAGGTATAGCCATACATATTTTAAGGCTTATAGTATACAGGTAATTATATACAAGTATGTGGATACCAGTACCATTAGTCTTATATGTCTGATAGAATATTAAGTGTATCTTCATTCAGCCTGTGTTTTTGTAAGATTTCCTATTACAGTGATAGTTCAATAGGACACTGCAAATATATCAGTGATTGTTTTTATGTTGATTTTTATGGGCTTCACTGGTGGCTAAAAGGGTAAAGAATCTGCCTGCAATGTGGGATACCCGGGTTCGATTCCTGGGTTGGGAAGATCCCCTGGAGAAGGCAATGATAACCCACTCAAGTACTCTTGCCTGGAAAAGCCAATGGATGGAGGAGCCTGGTAGACGACAGTCCTTGGGGTCACAAAGAGTTGGACATGACTGAGAGACTTCACGTTCACTTTATGTAACAGAAATAACCAGTGATCTATAGTGTCTCTCTCTAAACTACAGTTAAAATAAGACATCCATCTCGAGTTAAACATTCCTACCACAACAGTGTATTCGGTCATTGATAATGTGGTACATCCATTCAGGGTAACCAAGACAACCATTGTTTCTCAGGTTATCATTCCTAAGGACACTACATTATGTGCTGTTAAATTCTGACAAATTTTTTATAAAAATGCAACAACTCAGAAGCTCTTCATACAGAATAACCTGTATATGAACATCACTAGTGTCTAGATTCTAGTAATGCCAACAACATTAAAGTGAATGTTGATGAAATTGTCTATCAGAAAGAATGAAGATATGTGTTTGTTAAATATTCAACTTGTAAAGAATTAGTACAAAGATTTGCAAAGAACTGGTATACAATTTGAGAAATAAAAATTAAGATTATTAGAAGAGTAAATAAAATACACCCCAGTGTGAGGGAGGAGTCAGGAATCAGAAACCACAATATAGTTTAATTTTTTTTTTAAACTGCTTTCTAAGGATTTTATAGTATTAACATATAATGATTAGAGAGACTTCAATGATCCAGCCAAGAAAAAGCAACTGTTTGGATGATCCAACTGTGTACTGAGAACATAAAACATCCCATAACATGAGAATTGTTTACTTTGATGGCTTGATTTGTGGATTAGAATCTGGAAAGTG
Organism: Hydropotes inermis; assembly: GCA_020226075.1. NCBI lineage: Eukaryota > Metazoa > Chordata > Mammalia > Artiodactyla > Cervidae > Hydropotes > Hydropotes inermis. Next base: position 41,434,171 of record CM035295.1, read on the forward strand.
AAAGTTTTAGTTGTTCAGTCCTGTCCAACTCTTTGGGATCACGAGAATTATAGCCCACCAGGCTCCTTTATCCTTGGAATTTTCCAAGCAAGTATAGCCATTTTCTCCCCCAGGGGATTTTCCTGACCCAGGGATGCAATCCAGGTCTCCTGCATTGGAGGAAAATTCTTTACCATCTGACTTACCAGGAAATCTCCTAGAATGTGGATGCAATGGACAAATTAGTTGAAGCAAGACAAATTGATAGAGAAAATAGAAGTGTGCAAACAAATAGATGATTTTTACATTGACTTTTTCCATTAAGCACATATCTCTACTCACACTTTCAGTAACTTGCTAGAAAATTGTGGCCTGCCCTTGGTCCTCTGGAAAGGAATACCTTTTCATACCAAGAAAACCACTTCTAGTTCAACTAACTTCCACCATCCTTCAAAGTCTGCATATTTCAATATATTTATGTGTCCTAGAAAATGATACATTCAGTGACTAGCCCAGCTTCTAGATTAGGATTCTCCCAGACTCAAAAGTTAAAAGACCTCAGATATGAATTCATTTGGGAAAAAATAATGACAAAAAACTGACAGACTAGAACATAGTCCCATTATCTTGGCAACCATGATGCTATAAGCCTCCTTACTCTGCTCTGCTCTTCACTGTTAAACTTTTTGGCTTCATAATGCTCTAACTCCCTCTGCCTTAACCCAACATTCAACTCCTCATTCATGAATTCATACTTTTTACAGGGTCCACAATGGGCATATTCTATTTACTCTTCTAATAATCCTAATTTTCATTTCTCAAATTGTGTACTAGTTCTTTGCAAATTCCTGTACTAATGTTTTACAAGTTGAATATTTAACAAACATGTATCTTCATAAGGTGAATATTATTATTCTCAATACATAGATTTTAAAACTAGTTTCTAGAAAGATTTTTGTTGCTCAGTTGCTCAGTCATGTCCGACTCTTTGTGACCCCGTGACCGCAACATCCAGGCTTCCCTGTCCTTTACCATCTTCAGAGCTTGCTCAAACTCATGTCCATTAAGTCGGTGATGCCATCCAAACATCTCATCCTCTGTCATCCCCTTCTCCTACTGCCTTCAATCTTTCCCAGCATCAGGGTCTTTTCCAGTGAGTCAACTCTTCACAGCAGGTGGCCAAAGTATTGGAACTTCAGCTTCAGCATCAGTCCTTCCAGTGAATATTCAGAGTTGATTTCCTTTAGGATTGTCTGGTTTGACTGATTTAGAAAGATTGAGGCAATTATTAATTGTTAATTATTGGGACCAAGCATTCTAGTCAGTTCTATCTGACTCCAATGTCTATTTATTTAACCAGCACATAAGACAGACCCCTTATAAAGGAAATAGACATTTGCCACTTCCCTCAAGGCATGTTTTACCAAGAGCCTTGGAAAAGGCTTTATTTTTCTTTCACAAGGCTCAGAAATGATGTTGAATTTGGCACACTCCTTGCTCCAGAAATGGGCTTTCCAGATGGTGCAGTAGTAAAGAGTCCACCTGTTAATGCAGCAGGTGCAAGAGATACAGGTTCAATCCCTGGGTCAGGAAGATCCCTTGGATCCCTTGGATCAACCCACTTCAGTGCCCTTGCCTGGTAAATTCCATGAACAGAGGAGCATGGTGGACTGCAGTCCAAGGGATTGGAAAGAGTTGAACATGACTAAGCACATACACTACTTGCTCCACCTTGTCAATTCAAACCCATATTTTTGAATCTCAGTGAAAATAGTTCTTCACTTTATGCCTAGCATTTCTAAGATTCTCCATTATTCCTATTCTACTTTTTTTCGCCAAGCTAGTAGACTCTATCCAACTGAATGTTTGTATTCCTGTTTTATTGCCCTGCACTCATAGTCTCTAGTTCATACATTTGTTTTATCTTGCCTTTGAAGATGAAGTGAAAGAGTATAGTCTCCTGTATCAGTATACAGATTGTTACTTAAAGTATCTCTGCTTATGTCTTCAGAGATTACCTTTTGGAATAAACACTTCACAGGATGGTGAGGCAGATCTATACCTTACTTACCCCACTGGCACACATTTCAAGCTTATACCAGTGCAGGGACTCTGTAACACGTGCCTTGGGAAGGTAACTGACAATTCTCCGGATCTCAACTGACAACAAATGAATCCAAAGAAAGTTCATGCATTTTTGAATGAATTTCATGTGTTCATAAAATTTTGTATTCTTATTTTTCAGAATGGCAGAAACATCATCTCTTAAACCTTTAGTGATTTGCACATAATTTTCTTCTGGAGTGATCCTATTTTGTATATTTAGATTGTTGTTGTTTCATTGCTAATTCATATTAGATTCTTTGAGACTCCATGCATTATAGCTCACCAGACTCCTCTGTCCATGAAATTTTGCAAGCAAGAATATGGGAATGGGCTGCCATTTCCTTCTCCAGGGGATCTTCCCAACACAAGGGTCAAAGCAGCTTGACAGGTGGATTCTTTAACACTATGTCTCCTGGGAAGCCCAATATTTAGATTACATTCTTTAAATTGGTATTTCCACTTTGACTCTAATCTAATATCTGTTTGGGAACTTAGTGAAGTTGTTTTTTTTTTTTTTTAATTGGAGGATAATTTCTTTTTTTTCATTTATTTTTATTAGTTGGAGGCTAATAACTTTATAATATTGTAGTGGTTTTTGTCATACATTGACATGAATCAGCCATGGATTTACAAGTATTCCCCATCCCAATCCCCCCTCCCACCTCCCTCTCCACCCGATTCCTCTGGGTCTTCCCAGTGCCCCAGGCCCAATAATTTCTTAACAATCTTGTGTTGGTTTCTGCCATTTATATTTGCTGTGAATTGCAATTTTCATAATCAAACACTTAATAAACAAATTATTAGCTAAATGATATAGACACATAATATTATTAGAGTATAAAGGCATTAGATCTGTATTTTACTACTTGTAACCATTAGAATGAAAAATATATAGGGGAGTAACAATTATTACAAAATTTTTCTCAGAAGATTTCTGACAAATGAATTGGGCTGATCACTGACCTATCCAAGAATTTGGGACAAAACTTCCAGACTTTACAGAAAAACTAAGTTTGTCTGCAGTTCAGATAGTCTCTACATGTTTCTCTCTCAGTATCCATCCCATCTCAGCATGCAAATACAATTGCTTGTACTCAGCATCCATACTAGTACACAACAAAGAGAATGATTTCAACTTTAACATATTAACCTTTACATATTTCACATAAATTCAGTAAAAACATTTGGTCCTCATTTCCAAGAGAGCTATATCATTCAATGAATGTATTGTGGTTTGCAAGTACACTGATAACAAACTTAATTTTTCTTTTAGCTGACATTTGGTCATAACAATGACCCTTTCAAACTGAGTAAATATATAGGATTCATGAGCAATTAAAATGTGGAGTGGGTAACCATTCCCTTCTCCAGTGGATCTTCCTGACCCAGAGATCAAATACAGGTTTCCCACATTGCAGGCATGTTCTTTGCCTTCTGAGCCACTAGGGAGGCCAAATATATTGGTTTCCCGAACAGTTAAAATGTGGGAACCTAAGAAAGAGGACAGGAGAGAGAGAAGAGAAGAGAAGAATGTTCCCTCTGTTAATACGAACAGATGGAGGCTTCAACAAATCATTTTTTTTTTAAAGCTTACATATTTTGAGCTTAAACTTAATATTCTATTTGACCTTATATATTACTGAGTGACTTTTATGGTATTTACTATTATAGATTTTAAGTACCAATTTCTTGCTTAAAACATAGGGGTTTTAAATACTTTGACAGTTCTATGGCACTGATTTCTGTTTGCAGGCAGGGTAAACACCTGGCATCATGAAAGTGAACAGGGCACAGATAGGAACTGAAGCTTATAAAGAAGTAAAAAGCAAACGCAAAAAACTCCGTATAGAAAAACAAAAGGTATATTCCAAGAATGTCACCACGACAGGAAATGAGTACATTTGAAAATTCTCATTACAAGCCATGAAAACAATCTCTTTGATGATAATCATATTACAAATAGTACCTGAGTCATACCACTAATCAAAACACTTACATTTATCTGGATTACTAACAATACTTCAGATTTCAGTTATACGTCATTTCACAGTATTCTGGCCTGGAGAATTCCATGGACTGTTTTAGTCTATGGGGTCGCGAAGAGTTGGAGACAACTGAGTGACTTTCACTTTCGCTTTCACATACCTAGTCTTTTATATAATCTGTATCAAACTGAATATTAACATGTCAAAAACACTCATAACCTTACAAGAGATGCTTGAGAAAATGAGTGAGTTTTTGAATTATTAAATGAATAATTTTATGTTATTCAAAATTCCAGGACTTTAAAATCAAACTTTGACATTTTGTGTGTGAGCATGTTCAGTCATGTCTGACTCCTGCAACTCCACGGACTGTATCCTGCCAGGGTCCTGTGTCCAGGGAGTTTTCCAGCAAGAATACTGGAGTGGGTTGTCATTTCCTTCTCCAGGATTGTACATTTTAAATATAAAGAAATTATTTAATGTTTGTGTTTGTATATTTGAATGATTTAATGTGTTTTTTACAGTTTTAATAATTATGTCACACATAGCTATATTATGAAAGATAATGGAAACTGAAGAATAATGTACAGTTTGGGGTAGAAATGCTCCCCTTTCGGATTAATGTGTGTAATTACTGAAATGCAGTAGCCTAGGCCTATAAAAGATGTAACATTAAACAGTAAAGAAAGCATTTTACTTTTCCTTGCTTCCTTTATTCTTTGAAATTATCATCTACCTTTAAATTCCTTTCCACTGTATACAGATCACCCGTATTAGAAGTACTGTTGTACACAGTTCAAGGCAAGATCTATGTGTCATGGACACTACTGCCTTTTACTCCCCAAATTTCTGTCCTTCCAGTCCGATATGGCAAACAAGGCTTTGTCATGATGCTGAAACTTGTGACACTAAGTGCTATTCTTCTTGGAGCCCTAGCTGACCACTCTCATAGACTTTGCAAGTGAAAATAGCACTCATGAAAACCAGAATATATTTACCAACTGGACTTAGTTCCTTGGAACAACAGTGAGCAGAAGCCATCTGTGCTTCTTGTGCTTAAGAAGAGATAATGCCATTTCCCTTTATCTATTGGACTGGCTAAAGAGATCATTCAAAATCTTAAGACTGAAATTGAAGAGTTCTTTGAGAACAAACTCATAGAAAAACATATTGGATTGGCCAAAATATAACATAACATCTTGTGGAAAAACCTGAATGAGCACTTTGGCCAACCCAATATGTTTTTCTATGATTTTGTTCTCAAAGCAATCCTACATTTCAATCTTAAGTTTTTGAACCAATCTTTTCAATTTTGTGTTTGTTTTTATAAAAGTCCTAAACCTTAATTCCCCCACCATGCCTGATAAAAGTCCACCAAGCCTGGTTATCAAGCTAAAAGAAAGTGAAAGAAAGTGTCGCTCAGTTGTGTCTGACTCTTTGTGACCCCACAAACTCTAACCTGCCAGGCTCCTCTGTCCATGGCATTCTCTAGGTAAGAATACTGGTGTGGGTAGCCATTGACTTCTCTAGGAGATCATCCTCACCCAGAGATTGAACCCAGGTCTCCAGTATTATGGGCAGATTCTTTATTGCCTGAGCCAGCAGGGAAACTCGATTATCAAACTAATGTTATTGAAAAAGTTGATATGCATGATTCCTTTTTTCTTAAAATGAGTTATTGCTCAGGAAACTTTCCCTTAAAGTTTTAGATATCTGATCAATTCCATGATGAATTCTACAGCTACTCTCTAAACAAAAATATAGATATCAATGGCAATGTATGTATGTGTGTGTTAGTCATTCAGTTGTGTCTGACTCTTTGTGACCCTGTGAACTGTATCCTGCCAGGCTCCTCCATGGGGATTTTCCAAGGAAGAATACTGGAGTAGGTTGCCAGTTCCTCCTCCAGGAGATCTTCCTAATCCAGGGATTCAACTCACATATTCTGCATTGGTAGGCAGATTCATTACTATTGAACCACCTGGGAAGCCCAGAAAGAGTGGAGAAGAGGGATGAATTAGGAATTTTTGATTTACATATACACACTGTTACAGATAAAATAGATAACCACCAAGGGTCTGCTGTATAACACAGGGAACTATATTTAATATTTTTTTATAAACTATAAGGGAAAAGAAACTGGAAAAATAGATATTTTTGTATGTATAACTGAATCACTTTGTTGTACACCTGAAACTAACACAACATTGTAATCAACTATACTTGAATGAAAATGACTTAATTTAAATTAAATAAAATGAAAAAAGAATATGATAGAATAAGAGAAATAGAGTGTAGGCAAGCATCATAATTCTGAGGGGCATTTAGGACCAAACCACCCTAGAGTCTTCTTTTCCATTCAAGGACATATTTTGGCTTTGAAATGAACTACCAAGATGAGTGTGATGAATCTTAGTTTCTGAAGACTTCTGATGAAAATTTCTAACAACTGAGTTGTATGGCTCTCTGGTCAGTCAGGTGAAAACCACTCACAAATAAACTGAATTTGGTTTTCATAAGGGGAGTTTTGACTCTTAAATAGCACATCAGAAAACATTAAGTTGTGTTAATTAATCCACTTACATTTACCTTATCCAAGAGCTAAAGTCAGATTCTCAGGCCTTCCAAGAGACAGAATGAATGCCTCCCAGCAATAAAATATATCTGGCCTACAGAATGACCTGCCCCACCCCAAGCAGGGTGACCTGGTTAATGTCACTTGTATTATGACAAAAGTTGTGTCAGCTGCTAAATTCTATTAGGAAGTGGTTAGGATTTTGTGATGAAAATGATGAAGATACTGTAGGATTAAAGAGTAGACTCAAAGGTGTTGGTATTTTCTTTTTAATATAGGCATAGAGCCACATGTAGATTCACAAAAGACCCAAGATGAGTGAGGATGAAGATCATTCAAACTTCCATAATTTCCATCCTCAAAGCTTATTATCAAACCAACCCTAATCATTTGTCTTAATCCATACAGGCTGCCATAACAGAAATACCATAGGCTGGATAGACCATGAACAATGAAAACTTATTTCTTACAGTTTGGGAGGCTGAGGCCAAGCAGAGTAGGTATCTGGGTGGGGGAACCCTTTTCTAAATGTTGGTGTTTCTCACTGTGTCCTCACTTGATGGATGGAGTGAGGATCTCTGTGTTGTTGTTGCTTTATAAGAAAAGCAATAATTCTAATCATGAGGACTCAACCCTCATGACCTAGTCTCCTCTAAAAGGCCCCACCTCTTAATATATTTCCCGTAGTTATTAGGATTTCAAGATATGAATTTTGGGGAGGTAAATTTGGACCATAAATATTCAATCTATAGCATTCAGCCATTCAGGGATTTGGTGTCATCTCTTAATAATTTGAAAAAGCTCCCAGAAACATCATCTATTCATAAAAATGCATGCTTGACTGACAAATTATCAAGTTACCCTAAGTCATTGTTTTCCATAGAATCACTAACATTAAAATATGAGTTTTCAGTAAACTACCTCATAATTTTACAGTCATTTTTGTACTTTTTATTTTATTAATTTAGGAAGTAAAAATCACAATTTTGGAAGCTGAGTTATAGAAATACCATTTTATGTTTGGTTGCCTAAAGCATAAAATAGTTACTTTGGCTTTGAAGTGTAATTTGCAATGCAAATATCCCTTGTCTATAGGAATCAATAATGTACTCTTAACCAACACCTTTGGTTTAAATCACAAAGATTTGGCATATTAATGCCATGAGACTTCCCAGATGAGTTTCCCATATATATGTATACATGTTGATTGATAGCTATGAATTCATTCAAAGCTCAGAGAAAAGCTGACTGATGTCAAGCAACTGGCAATTCTGCAGATCAATCAAAGCAATACCTCATTCCTCTGAAGACAATGACAGGAACTCATGCTGAATCTGACAGGTCCATTGACATTAGCTCTAATAAGACCACATTTCAGAGCAGTTATATTAGGTTACAAGCTGAATCGCTCGCTGCTTGTAGTCCTTGAGGAGCAGATATGATTCATGCCATCAGATACAGCACAGACAGGCAGTGAGTGATTACAGCTTAAATGAGACACAGTAGGCAGGCTTTATCCTCTCCATGATCTTTAAATTTCATGTGTCCAAAACATCCCACTATTTTAAAGAAATAAACACAGCACAAAATGTATGCCCTGCAGGACACTGGATATTCTTAGGGGAATTATGACGTGCAAATTATGCCTCTGCCCTCATGGAAGTTAATTTGTGTCCTGGTTCTACCTCTTACCAAGACTTTGAGCTTTGGACCCCTAATAGCATTGGATGCACATAATTAGCTATACAACCTAAACAGTTTATATACTCAAATGTGTGATGTTGAAAGAAAATGTTATTCAGGATTCTGAGAATAAAGATCTCTATGTAAATACTTCATAATGAAGGTTGGCATTGAGTCCAGTTTAATTGATGATACAATGGGTGATAAAAAGAGTAGGACATCTCATAAAGCAGAAAATAAGAAAATATCATGACAATATTAGGTCAACATGTTATATTCTCTAAACAAATTTACTCCAGAAGAAGTTGTTTGTAATTTAGGCCTAAAAATTAAAAAATTAGGGAAGAGTAGAGTCATATAAATTGAATGATGAGAGATTATTAAGGGCATTAAAAGTATGAAGAGAGTGCTAATCTTGGATAAGTGTAGATTTTTTGTAACAGTATTCTATAATTGTGTTAGGAAGTGAGAAAAAAATCTTAAATTTTCAGGGATGGTGATAATTTGTTATTATAAAAAACTGGAGATTATAAAGCCAAGAGTTAAGATAACCATTACTAAGTCAATTTTGCCTCAGACAAGTTTTAGTCTAAGAAATTATCAGTAGCAATGGAAAATGTGCAATAGATATAAATGGCATTTCAACACATGAGTACTGTGTTATGGTTTATTAAAATGAGAGAATAACAAATAGGATTTGTTATTTTCTCAAGTACTTTTTCCCCCGTTTAAAAAATATTATTTTAAATTGATGCATTGTTGGCTCACTGTGTTGTGTTAGTTTTGATTGGCAGGGCTTTTTTTCTTTCCTTGTTTTAGCTCTTTAAATAAAGCATCTCACTGACTCCCAATCTGCAAGGTTTCTGATGGGAAATCTGCTGATTATCTGATGGGGATTCCTCTGCATATGATGAGTTTCTTTTCTCTTTCTGTTTTCAAAGTTCTCTCTCTGTCACTGATTTTTGACAAGTTTCTATAATGTTCCTTGGTGATCACCTCTTATGTTCCACCAGCTTGAAATTCTATGGGTATCATACATCTGATGTTTATTTTCCAGATCTGGCAAATACCCTCTCATCATTTCCTTAAATACACTTTCCTTCTCTTCTCTTTATTGAGCTTCCATAATTTCTAAACTGTTGTCTTGGAGGTCTAAATTTGAGAAAGTTTGTAACAGACCAAAGAAAAATAAACTTCCAGGGTCAAAGGAGCATTTCCCCTTACTAAATAATTGGGCTCAGGAATCGAATGAATACCCATTCAAATCTAGGATTTTAGTAATAAGGATAAAGAAAGATGAACTTGGAAATGCATTCAATAGTGTGTGTGTGTGTGTGTGTGTGTGTGTGTGTGTGCTACAATGAGTTCAATTATTGTAATCCACAAATAAAGAAAGCTAAAATATATGTCTATTCTTATTCAAGATCTCATAATTTATGCTTGTTAAAAGTAAAATTGAGAATGACTAAAACAAAAGTTAGTTTTCACCTAAATTTCTTCCTGGTAATATCTTTTTAAAGCATTCATTCATTAAACACATATTTATTTAAAAGATACTAGATCAATTGCTTTCCAGGTGGTGCTAAGTGGTAAAGAACCTGCCTGTCAATGAAGGCGACTTAAGAGATGAAGGTTTGATCTCTGGATCAGGAAGATTCCCTGGAGAAGGAAATGGCAACCCACTTCAGTATTCTTGCCTGGGAAATCGCATGGACAGAGGAACCTGGTGGAACCATAGAGTCTCAAGGAGTCAGACACGACTGAAGTGACTTCACACACACACACACACACACACACACACACACACGCAGATCAATTATGCCAGATCCTGGTGCTTGAAAATAAATAAGATGCCAGCCATCAAGAGAGGCCCAAACAGGAAGTTTATAAATGAATTCATGTTAGCTGAAAGGATAGCTGTGCCTGTGTTTCAGGAGTACACATCAGTAAGGGGGATGTCTAATAAATTCAGTCTGACTTGCAGGAGGCAGTTTAAGGCATCACAGAAAGGAGGACCCTGAATTTATTGCAGTCACTTGAATTTATTCAGCAGAAAAAAAGTAGAATTTATAACTAATGAAAAATTGTTTTCCCTTGTTTTCCCTAGTCCTGACTTTATCCACTTTTTAGTTCACAGTCTTTAAATATTGCTATCCCTTCTTTTCAGATTTAGGTAGTAGCTGGTATTTCTGTCTTTGAGATTTCTAATTAAGCGCTGACATTCATATATGTCAAATTTATGGGCAGTATGTTTAAGTTCCTCAGATGGAAAAATGACTCACTAATAAAAATTAATAGTTTATTGTTTAATTTAAAAACACTTTTAGGAAATGGATATATAATTATTTCCTTCATTAACTGGCAAAAATTCTTTAAATAATTTCCTTCCCTGTCAATATGAGAATTTTAAAAATCATTGTAATCTTATATAAAAGATACTTAATATTAATCAAGATTTCAAGGGCACCTAATATTTATTTTTCCTGATGGTGAAGGTAAAAATGAGTCAATGTGTCAGAAATCCACAATTGCTTTTGTAGGGGGAGGAAAAAATTGATTTTCCCCTCTACCCTCACTGGCTCTTTGGCCAGGGACTATATATTAGACTAACAAGAGATAGATAGAAAGATTAACAAACACAAGTTTCTAACATGGGCCTCAGGTATATATCTAGCAATGACGCAAACTTGAACTTACATAGCACCATAATAAATAACAATGCATTTTTAGAGAAGTAACAAGAGGAAGGAAATTGACCTTGAGAATCTAGGAATAGAATACTGTGGGAAAGTAAAGATATGGGAAAACAAATGCCAGATAAAAGTTAGTTTAGCAAGATTTGCCATATAGACCCTTCTGATGATGACTCTTAGTGACAGAGGCTTAGAGTTGTTTGCAATGAGTATCTTCTGTCTTCCTCACAGAGAGAGGAGGAAGGCCACTTTTGTACATTTATATTGTTATTTTAGGCAAATGGGGGAAGACAGAAAGCTTTTGTTATTTAGTGGTTCAGTGGGTAAAATCTGTCTGGAGTGTGGACCCATGTTTGATCCCTGGGTCAGGAAGGTTCCCTGGAGAAGGGAATAGCTTCTCACTTCAGTATTCTTGCCTGGAGAATCCCATGGACAGAGGCGCCTGGCAGGCTACAGTCCATAGGGTGGCAAAGAGTCAGACATGACTGAGAGATTAACAGTCTCACTTTTTTTTTTAAGTCCCCTACATGTAAACAAATCCCATTACAACAGCACATTCATAAGACCAATTTGTTCATAAGTCCAACAAAATTAGCTTAGGCACCCAATAACACAATAGGCTATGTAGTACTGTACTCCAATAGGCTTATAATGTTTACATCTTTGAAAGTTTGCAATCTGAATGTTAGCATGTAGGGAACTTATTGTGTTTGCTTCATTTTAAATGCTTTCACCTTTAAATAGTTCCTACACCAAAGGGATAGCATATTCTTTTATTTTCCACTAGAAACTGTATAATATTCCATCATATAACCAGGTTAGACAATGAGAATGTCTTCATTAGACATTTGTCCTGATATGACATCAAGTATAAATTAATATTTCTGCTTGTTGTGGGTTAACTGGTATAGTTAACTCACTTGTTCAGAATCCTTATTTAGAATAAACAGACTTAATGTCAAAATAAAATTTCAATGAAAAATCACAAAGTATAAGGAAAGAAAGAAGAATTTTCTTTCAGGATAGGTAACTCAATTATTTATAAAACCACTCCCTCAGAGTAGCTAGGGCTTTTGGGAGGCCTTTTTTGCTCTTTTTGCTTGAAGCCAAGAGCTAGAAATAAAATCAATAGGATTCTTCCTCCTCACATCTTTCTAGGAAGCAGCAAACAAATTCTGCCCACATTTCAGCCTAATGAAAACTCTAGTTCTATGATAGTATAAATAAACTAAAAGTATATATCACAAGATAGCCAAAACTTGAGATATAAACTTTTGAGGAATGTTCTGACACTTGTATTCCTTATTTGCCATGGCCTATTGTATATTTTCATTTATAATAATGGAAATTAAGGAGATCCCCAAAGATTAAATGTCTTTTGAAAGTGAATAGTTTATGCAATTTATATAACTGCCATGGATATTCTTTGGAAGCCAGGAGAGGAAGAGATACCCAAAGTTATTCTATAAGTTTTAGTGAATTATGTTCTAAGGAGTGCACAAAATTCTGCTAGAAATATTCCTGTACTTAGGCACAATTTGACAGAAGAGAGAATTATTAATAATTAGTGTAGAGTATCTAAATGCTTACTAAAATTCAGTACTGAAATATGAAGGGGAAACTGGCCTTCCCCAATTAGCAAATCCAAGTGGATGTACAGACTCACTATTTTATTTTACTATGAAGTCTGTTTGTGTTAGTGACTCAGTGGCATCTGACTCTTGGCCGCCTCATGGACTGTAGTCCTCCAGGCTCATCTCTCCATGGGATTCACCAGGCAAGAATACTGAAGTGAGTATCTATTCCTTTTTCCAGGGGATTTTCCTGACCCAGGGAACTGAACCCAGGTCTTCCTTATTGCAGGCTTTACCAGGGAAGTCTGTCTAGCAGGCATATATTCTCATGTTTAGATGGAGGTTTTCAGTTCTTCTGACAACCAGATGTCATTACATATTATATGTCATCCATTTCAAACAAACTTGTGATTAAAATGTGTCTTAAAATTTGTTTCCTATAATGAAGAAATGTGCTGGTTATCCTCAAGGACTTTGCACTGCTCATTACAATTCAGTAACTGACATACTGTTTAATATTAGTTAGTGAGATTTATTAATGTGAACTAATTCTTGAGATTGAAATTATTTTATTTGTGCCATCAAAGTCAGCTGAGAATCAAATTATAAACAGTGATGATGGCCTGGGGGCTCAGATGGTAAAGGATCCACCTGCAATGCAGGAGACCTGGGTTCTATCCCTGAGTTGGGAAGAATCCCTGGAGAAGAGAATGGCAACCCACTCAAGTATTCTTGCCTGGAAAATACCATGGACAGGAAAGCCTGGTTGGCTACAGTCCATGGGGTCGCAAAGAGTCAGACATAACTGAGTGACTAACACTTTAACTATCTTTATGTCAAGTTAGGCTGTTAAGCAAACTTCTGATGGGCAAAAACTTTTAAACTTTAGTCTCCTTCAGATTGCATTCTTTTCACAATGGGAAAATTGAAAGGAAGTTTTCAGGAGTAATGTTCTTTTTCTTCCTCTAACCTCCTAGGCTCTTTGGCTATTCTAATTAAATTGACATAAGACAGATGAATAGAAGAAAGACAAATTCAGCTACATACACTTGTAAATCCCAAAGATTCCTCAAAAGTCATTTGTGTGGCTGTAACCTGTATGCCATTCTGAGCTAATGAGTGGGCCAATGGCCTGGGGCTTTTCAAAAGGAAGGAAGTTAATTCATAGGACAATCAGAAAAGCAGGCATTTGGTAATTAGCAGATAGGTCATTCAGATAAAAGTCATCTTTCTACTTTTCAAAAAAGTAACTCTTTAACTATACTTTGATATACATTCCATTAGGTAGTTAAGTGACATATAAAAAGTTCTCATGAATTTTTGAGCATTGATTGTCCTCAGCTCAAAATACTTCACATGCCACACAGTGAAACATTTGGGGAGGTTTGTGTTGAACCTCCTCAAAAGTATTAGGCAGAGGCTACATAGTGGTAGTTAAAACCACTAAATTTCATATATATATACATATAAACAAGTACCTAATAAGGACCTACCATATAACATAGGAAACTCTTACTCAAGAGTCTGTAATGATCTACATGGAAAAAAATAATCTAAAAAAGAGTAGATATATGTAAATGTATAACTGACTCACTTTATTGTACAGCAGAAACTAGCACATCATTGTAAATCAACTTATACTCCAATACAATTTTTTTAAAAAAATAACAACAAAGAGACACACTCATTTCAAAAGCAGTATTCCTTCATAAAGTTAAAGTCAAATCACAGAGTCAAATGTGCACAGTCACTTATCAGCCTTGCATGATGGACAGAGCTGTTAATTATGGAAGTTTTTTTTTTAAATCAAATATAAGATTATCTGACCTTTACTATATTTTTTTTTCTGAAATAGTAGAAGGAATTTCAATTTGATTGAGAGAGCAGACTCAATTGAATGAGAAAAAATATAAAAGGGAGTGAAGATCCGAGGCAGTAAGTTCAATCTTCTTAGATGTCACTGATTGCCTCAATTCTGGCACAAACTTAATCATGTAAGGACTAATAGAGCCATGGTTTCAAGAGCTGAAAAGGGGGTGAGGATGTGATCCCACTTGCAAGCTAACAAGTTAGTTTATCACAGTTTCATACATGGTGGCAGAAGACACAAGACTTTCCGGGTCAGAGACAATGGACTTTTTCATTCATGGCACAGCACGGAGCATAAGTTTTATGTTCACAGTAGCTTCTCTCATCACCAAGTCCCACTAGACAATGGAGAGCAGCTCAGATTCTGCACAGTCAACATACTTGAATGATTGATGAGGAAATTGCAGCTTTTCACATGTGGCTGCTAAGAGGTGTGTCCAACCTTTTCTCCAGATAAAGACATTTTCTTTTTTATTCTGGAGAGGAACAAAACACCTGTTCTTTGTCCTGGAGAGAAATAACCTTTCCTATCTTTCATGACTATTTCTTATACACACATCCTTAAATATATGTAACAAACAAAAGTTCAAGAATATCCATGGATCTCTTCAGAAGACATTCAGGACCATGAGAGGGTTATTGAGATTTGCCTCTCAACTCCCAGGCAGTGCTCATTGCCCTTCACTGTGTGTAGGTATGCAACTCAAGGGGGAAAATAAAAATAAGGGAGATTCTATAGAGAAAATTCAAGCATAATAATATTTATCCCTTGGTGATATTTTTTAAAAGATTTCCTTCTTTACTTTAAGTTTTTATATAATTTGATAAGGATTTCTGTTTTCTTCTTGTGAGAATATTTGGAAATAGAAATTTCACATTCACATATTTCTTCCAGTTTTTGTTGAAAAATAATTGACATGAATTATCATATAAGTTTAAGGCATACAGTTTGACTATTTGATTTAAATATTTTGTGAAATAGTTGCCACAATGTTTCAACCAGTATCTATCTTCCCACATGAAAGTGAAAGTCACTCAGTTGTGCCTGACTCTTTGTGACCCCATGGACTATGCACTCCATGGAATTCTCTAGGCCAGAATACTAGAGTGGAGAGCCTTTCCCTTCTCCAGGGGATCTTCCCAACCCAGGGATTGAACCCAGGTCTCCTGCATGCAGGCGAATTCTTTATCAGCAGAGCCACAAAGGAAGCCCAAGAATAGTGGAGTGGGTAGGCTATCCTTTCTCCAGTGGATTTTCCCGACCCAGGAATCAATCTGGGGTCTCTTGCATTGCAAGCAGAATCTTTACCAACTGAACTATCAGGGAAGCCCATCTTCAGCACCAGGGAAGCCCATCTTCTCACATAGCTACAAGAAAAGATAAAAGAAAAAAGAATACAGGAAAAAATATCCTTGTGATGAGCACTGTTTAGAATTTACTCACTTAAGCTGTGTATCACATAGCAACACATGTATGTATGTATGGATCATACAGTTTCTTTGCCCATTAATACATTAATTTATCCACTTGTCCATTCAACACATAGGTTATGTCCATATATTGGTTACTGCAACTAATACTGCTATGAAAGTGGGCATGCAGATATACTTTTAAGTGAGTACTTTTGTTACACTTGAATGTATTCCCACAGGTAAAATTGCTGGATCATCATTTCAGTCAGTCAGTCATGTCCAACTCTTTGTAACCCCATGGACTGTAGCATGACAGGTTTCCCTGTTGAACACCAGTTTCCAGAGCTTCCTAAAACTCGTGTCCATTGAGTCAGTGATGCCATCCAGCTATCTCATCCTCTGTCATCTCCTTGTCCTCCTGCCTTCACTCTTTATCAGGGTCTTTTCCAATGAGTTAGTTCTTCACATCAAGTGGCCAAAGTATTGGAGTTTCAGCTTCAGCATCAGTCCTTCCAATGAATATTCAGGACTGATTTCCTTTAGGATGGACTGGTTTGATCTTCTTGCAGTCCAAGGGACTCTCAAGAGTCTTCTCCGACACCACAGTTCAAAAGCATTAATTCTTTGGCACTCAGCTTTCTTTACAGTCCAACTCTCACATCCATATATAACTACCAGAAAAATCATAGCTTTGACTAGATGGACTTTTATTGGCAAAGTAATGTCTGTTTTTTAATATGCTGTCTAGGTTGGTCATAGCTTTTCTTCCAAGGAGCAAGCATCTTTTAATTTCATGGTTGCAGTCACCATCTACAGTAATTTTGGAGCCTAAGAAAATAAAGTTTGTCACTATTTAGTGTTTCCCCACCTATTTGCCATGAAGTGATGGGACCAGATGCCATGATCTTTGTTTTCTGAATGTTGAGCTTTAAGCCAACTTTTTCACTCTCCTCTTTCACTTTCATCAAGAGGCTCTTTAGTTCTTCTTTGATTTCTGCCATAAGGGTGATGTCATCTGTGTATCTGAGGTTATTGATATTTCTCCCACCAATGTTGATTCCAGATTGTGCTTCATTCAGCCCAGCTTTTCACATGTTGTACTCTGCATAAGTTAAGTAAGCATGGTGACAATATATGGCCTTGACATACTCCTTTCCCAATTTGGAACTAGTCAGTTGTCCCATACCTGGCTCTAACTGTTGCTTCTTGACATGCATACAGATTTTTCAGGAGTCAGGTGAGGTGGTCTGGCATTCTCTCTTTAAGCATTTTGCAGTCTGTTGTGACCCACACACACTGTGCTGGATCATATGTTAGTGCTGTTTCTAATTTTTTCAAGAAATTCCCTACTGTTTCCTATAGTGGCTGTAGCAATTTACAATCATAACAATGCACAAGCGTTTCATGTCTCCACATCTATACCAGCATTTGTTAACTCATAGTTCTAATAATGATATCAGTTTATATCTTGTTGTGCTTTTAATTTCCATTTCCCTGATGGCTACTAATGTTGAACATTTTTTTCTTGTACCTCTTGGTCTTTCATATATCCTCTTTGGAGAAATGTTCAGAAGAAAAATTTTGGAGAAACTCAGGTCCGTTGTGAAGTGAAGTGAAAGTGTTAGTAACTCAGTTGTGTCCAGTTCTTTGTGAACCCATAGCTTGCCAGGCTCCTCTGTCCATAGAATTCTCCAGGCAAAAATACTACAATGAGTTGCTTTTGCCTCCTCAAGGGGCTCTTCCGAACAGAGGGATCGAACCCGTGTCTCTTGTCTCCTGCATTGGCAGGTGAGTTCTTTGTAACCAGTACCACCTGGGAAGCCCACTTTGGGTACTGAACCCTTATCAATTCAATATCAATTTGATATCAATGATTTTTTTAATGACACCTAAAGCATAGGCAATAAAATCAAACACAAAAATGTTGGATAACATCAAATAAACACACACACACACACACACAAAAAAAAAAACAGTCAACAAAATAACATGATAACTTATGGAATGAGAAAATTTAATTTATTTGCAAGCCACAAACTTGATAATGGCCCTTGTTGCCTGTGTTTCAGGTGTCATTAAAAAAGACATCTATCACTAAGTCTTCTGTTAAGGAGTTTTGTTACTACAAATTCTTCTAGGAGTTTCATGGTTTTAGGTCTTTTATGTAAGCCTTTACCCATTTCAAGTTTTTTTTTTTTTTTTGACTAATGTTTTGACATTGGTCCAATTTCATTCATTTGCATATGAAAATTCAAATATCCCAGCACCCTTTATTTGAAAAAAGGCTGCAATTTCTCCACTAAGCATCCTTGACTCCTATGTAACATATATATGTAACTGGCTGTTTATAACATTGGTGTCCATGGCTAATTCCACTTCTCCAATAATTTAAAAAGCAAAACCAAAACACCAGTAATTTATTTCAGCAAAGCATTTATTTTTAGCAGATGTATATAAAGCCTTATTTGTCAAAGGTGTTTCTTTAATCGCATCCCTAATCCAAAGTATTATTTGATTTTCTTGTTTTGAGACTCTCCTATGCCTGTTTATACCTCAGTCTTGCAGAGTATTTTGATCTTGAGTCATCCATCCCCTTTATAAGGATGTAATTAAAAGGTGAGATGCAGTTGTTATCTGAGTCAGCTGTAACATAGTGGTATTTTTTCATAATCTGTCACTGCATCACTTCTGTTCATCTTTCCAGTCTCCCATTTCCTCTCTATTTCAAATACCATCACTTTGGAGTCAAATATCAGTGTTGACTGCTTTAAAATCCAAGTTTTTAAATGTCAGTTTCTGTAAAACTTGCTATAAAACACCTAGATCAATAAAAATATGTCAGTGTTCACTAAATTCACCCTCATGATGGCAAATTTCTAAGAACAGTTTTCACAATAATCTAAGGAATTGACTAGCATGAAAACTCAAGTAATGTATTTTACTTTTGATGTCAGTTCAAATTTGGCATTGTTTTGCATTATAATAAGAACAGTGTATATTTGTTATTGTCCTTTCTATTTAGTAAGAACAATAGAGCAATCTGACAACGTCAAACTGAGTATTCTAAGGTACAAAGGAAAATCTTTGTTTCCTAATAGATTTTAGGAAGCCTACCGCCTGAAAACTCAGAACCAGAGATGTTCATAACACAGAGCACTGCCTTCCAGTAAATGACTTCAAGGGGAATAATAGCCAAAGCTTAAAAAATAAATTTGCATTCTATAACTGTCAATAAGAAGTAACTTCAATGAAAGGTAATTTATAGTGAAGATGGTCCTTCTTGTGATTTAATTTCAAATTTCAGTATTTTCGGAAAATTTTATTGAGAAAAGAAAGCATCCCAGATAGCTTAGAAAGCTAATAATAATAGTTAAATAACACTAATGCCTTAAGATCATCAAATGGAAATATCTTTTGTCATTTTTTAGACTTGAGTAATTGATCATAAAGTAGTATATAATTCAGTCATGTCTAACTCTTTGTGACCCCATGGATTGTAGCCTGCCAGGCTCCTCTGCCCATGGAATTCTTCAGGCAAGAATACTGGAATGGGTAGCCAGTCCAAGGGGGTCTTCCCAAAGCAGGGATTGAAACCCAGGTTTTCCCATAATGCAGGTGGATTCTTTACTTCCCACCAGGGAAGCCCAATGTAACCCATGATAGTTTATAGCATCCCATTGACATTGTGTAATATATGTGGAAATCATAGCAATAGTCTTGAAAATACACTATGACCAATGATTGTGATTATCCCATGACTCCAATGCACTAGATTATTTTGGCCAGTCCCTTCAACAACCTCTTATTGTAACAATATGGATTTGATCTCTCAAAAAATTATTTTAAAATTTATCTTTCTTATACATGCACCCCAATGTTCACTGCAGCACTATTTAAAATAGCCAGCACATAGAAGCAATTGAAATATGCATCAGCAGAGGAATGGATAAAGAAGATGTGGTACATACAGTCAATGGAATATTACTCAGCCATATAAAGGAATTAAATTGTACCTCTGCAGAGAGATGGATAAACCTAGAGAATGTAATATAGAGTGAAGTAAATCAGAAAAAGAAAAAGAAATATAAAGGCATTTATGCAGAATCTAGAAAAATAATATAGATGATCTTATATTTCTTATTTCAAAAGCAGAAATAGAGACACAGATGTAGAGAACAAATGTATGGATTCCAATGGGGAAGAGGGCAGTGACGGAATGAACTGGAGGTTGGAATTGATATATATACACTGCTTATACTATGTATAAAATAGATAACTAATGAGAACCTACTGGATAGCAGAGGGAATTCTACTCAATACTCAGAAGTGATCTTAATGGGAAGGAAATCCAAAATTGAAGATATATATGTATACACACACACACACACACACACACACACACACACACACAGATGATTCACTTTGTTGTACAGCAGAAACTAATATGACAAAATTAATTTAAAAATTATCTTTTTTTTTAGTTTTTAAACTCATTTTAGGGTTTAATCAAATTGACCATTTTTCAAGAGATTTTTTTTCTTTTTTCTTTTTCCTTCTTTGGCTTCTTGGCTTATAGATTTACCCACATGTTCCCAGCTGCCTAGTGTTCTCTTTGGCCTGCTTATCCAATGGGCCTTATCCCCTCTGTTTTTAATTTAAAATCACAAATGTATCCTGAAGGCTTGACCTTAAATGCCTGTTAGTGAATTTCTGAATTTCTTCCCTTGATAATTTAATCGTCTTCCATTGTCTTCTACTTTCAAAAAGGAAACAAAGTCCAAAGTATCATCCCCCTTTCCCTATCTCATCTTCTATCCATCTCTAATGAAATTCCACAGTCAAGTGTGTTCTACGAGACTGAATCTGAGGTTATGAGGACCTTTGTTCATCTAGAGGTGTGCTATAAGCATGTGTGATCTTTCTCTGCTTTTTTGGAAGTGAAGTGGATGACATCTTTTAGGTTGGCCTCTATGTCACTTGGACTTGCTCCCATCCTTTGGTATTTTGTTCACCTCCTTGCTTTCTATCACAACAAATGTTCCTGGTCCATCTTGTATTTTTGCCTTCCCCACCCCTAGATTTGACCTTTTCTTCCAGGAATCCTATTTTACTTCATTGGCAAAAAATAGTCTCTGGATTTGCCTATTGAACAGAGTTTATGAAACAGGGACATTGTTTCAACTTTTGCCAAAATTCCCAATCTTCACAGAGATTAAGAATTTACTCTTATTTTGGAAATTATATGAGGTGTATTTGTCTGCTTGGGCTGCCATATAAATTAAGCAAATGCCATAGAATGAGTTGCTAAAGTAACAGAAACTTTCTCATAATTCTAGAGGCTCAAGGTCAAACATCAAGGCACTGGGCAGAATTAGTAGTTCATAAGACATATTTTCTTGGCTTTCTTGGCTTTCTCCTATCCTCACATAGTTTTTCCACTGTGTGTGCACAGACAGAGAGGTCACTGATGGATATTCCCCTCCTTATAAGGTTATCATTCCTATCGTATTAGGGCCTCATCTTATGACCTCATTTAATCTTAATTATTTCCTTAAAGGTCCTATAGCCAAATACAATTACACTGAAGATTAAGGCTTCTGTATGTGAATTGGGTGGGTGGTGACACTTCAGTCCATAACATTAATCAAAAGCTTAAGGATTGAAGTGAAGTACCTTTTTCTGTGCCCTGATATTTACAGAGAAATTTACAGCCTGAGAAGTTGACTACTAAAGCAGTGGCAAAACAGAAAAAAAATGAATATAGGTGACCCATATTTAAAACAGGACTTTAACATTTTGTTTGTTTGTTTTATATGAGGATCTTTATAAGTTAACTATGACTTTATAAGTTAACTGATGAACTAAGGATGGAGGTTCATGACATTGTACAAGGGTCAGGGATCAAGACCATCCCCAAGAAAAAGAAAGGCAAAAAAGCAAAATGGCTATCTGAGGAGGTCCTACAAATAGCTGTGAAAAGAAGAGAAGCAAAAAGCAAAGGAGAATAGGAAAGATATACCCATTTGAAGGCAGAGTTCCAAAGAATAGCAAGGAGAGATAAGAAAGCCGTCCTCAAAAAAAAAAAAAAAAAAAAAAGAAAGCCTTCCTCAGTGATCAGTGCAAAGAAATAGAAGAAAACAATAGAATGGGGAAGACTAGACATCTCTTCAAGAAAGTTAGAGATACCAAGGGAATATTTCATGCAAAGACGGGCTCAATAAAGGACAGAAATGGTACGGACTTGACAGAAGCAGAAGATATTAAGAAGTGGTGGCAAGAATACACAGAAGAACTGTACAAAAAAGATCTATACAACCCAGATAATTATGATGGCGTGATCACTCACCTAGAGCCAGACATCCTGGAATGTTAAGTGGGCCTTAGGAAGCATCACTACAAACAAAGCTAGTGGAGGTGAGGGAACTCTAGTTGAGCTATTTCAAATCCTAAAAGATGATGCTGTGAAAGTGCGGCACTCAGTATGCCAACAAACTTGGAAAACTCAGCAGTGACCACAGAACTGGAAAAGGTCAGTTTTCATTCCAATCCCAAAGAAAGGCAATGCCAGAGAATGCTCAAACTACCACACAATTGCACTCATCTCACACACTAGTAAAATCATGCTCAAAATTCTGCAAGCCAGGCTTCAACAATACGTGAACCATGAACTTGCAGATGTTCAAGCTGGTTCTAGAAAAGGCAGAGGAACCAGAGATCAAATTGCCAACATCCACTGGATCATTGAAAAAGCAAGAGAGTTTCAGAAAAAACATCTATTTCTGCTTTATTGACTATGCCAAAGCATTTGCCTGTATGGGTCAAAACAAACTGTGGAAAATTCTGAAAGAGATGGGAATACCAGACCACCTGACTTGCCTCGAGAAATCTGTATGCAGGTCAGAGAGCAACAGTTAGAACTGGACATGGAACAACAGACTCGTTCCAAATAAGAAAAGGAGTATGTCAAGGCTGTATATTGTCACCCTGTTTATTTAGCTCATATGTAGAGTACAATATCAGAAACTCTGGGCTGGATGAAGCACAAACCAGAATCAAGATTGTCAGAGAAATATCAGTAACCTCAGATATGCAGATGACATCACCCTTATGGCAGAAAGGGAAGAATAACTAAAAAGCCTTTTGATGAAAGTGAAACAGGAAAGTGAAAAAGTTTGCTTAAAGCTCAACATTCAGAAAACTAAGTTCATGGCATCTGGTCCTATCACTTCATGGAAAATAGATGGGGAAACAGTGGCAGACTTTATTTTCTTGGGCTCCAAAATCACTGCAGATGGTGACTGCAGCCATGAAGTTAAAAGACACTTACTCCTTGGAAGAAAAGTTATGACCAACCTAGGCAGCATATTATAAAGCAGAGACATTACTTCATCAACAAAGATCCAACTAGTCAAGGCTATGATTTTTCCTATAGTTATGTATGGATGTGAGATTTGGACTAGAAGGAAAGCTGAGCACCAAAGAATTGATGCTTTTGGGCTGTGATGTTGGAGAAGACTCTTGAGAGTCCCTTGGATTGCAAGGAGATCCAAACAGTCTATACTAAAGGAAATCAGTCCTGAATATTCATTGGAAGGACTGATGTTGAAGCTGAAACTTCACTACTTTGGCCACCTGATGTGAAGAATTGACTCATTTGAAAAGAACCTGATTTTCTGGGACAGATTTAAGGCAGGAGGAGAAGGGGATGACAGGAAATGAGATGGTTGGATGGCATCACCCACTCAATGGACATGACAGTGAGTGAACTCCGGGAGTTGGTGACGGGACAGTCAGCAGTCCATGGGGTTGCAAAGGGTCAGACACAACTGGGCTACTGAACTGACCTCAGCTGAACCTGTAAGTTAAGCATTAATTAGCATACAGTAACAATCTCAACCTTTATAATAATTTATTTTTTTTGAGGAAATGTCCCTCTTACATGCCAGTACTACTCTAGAAATCTGAATATATAATTGGAAAACAAAACTATCTACCACTGAAGTCCCTGTTATTATTTTGAAATAAGTAATCAGCCCAATCTTTCCCAATAATTATGTAGATATCAACTGACTTTCTTTTCCTTCGGCAATTATATTGTATTCTGTGTGCTCGTCAAAATACCAACTGAAGTGTGTCCCTTTCCTTCCTAAGTAGATAAGAAAGTCATCAAATTGAAAATAAAATGTGATCAATTTTTTTCCACTAGATTTTCCAGTTAACTCAAAACAAATGTTTTATTAATAATTTTATGAGTGCTTTTGTAAAATATGATAGAAAATTGGCAGCAAATCAAAGGAAATGAACAAATAATGAAATAAGCATATGCAAACCAAAATGAAAGCAATCAACATTGAATCTATTTTTGCCTGATGGTCCGTGGTGTCTTGTCTGTATTTTCTGATGATTAGTGCCTCAGGAAAACAGTTTATTGGAATCAGTGTTCCATCTAGTTCTTGTATATTTTCGGTGGCTAGAGAGATTGCTAAAACTGTGACAGTGAAATAACTCAGCACATATTAGGCTTCCCTGGTGGCTCAGATTATAATGAATCTGCTTGCAATGTGCAAGACCTAGGTTTGATCCCTGGGCTGGGAATATCCCCAGAAGAATGGAATGGCCACCCACTCCACTATTCTTCCAATACTATAACTGTGTAAATTTTTATATTTTATTTAACCTCTTCAAATTTAGTACTGTGTGAAAGCTTCTACAAAAATGCATTGTATTAGAAAAATATAAACACCTGAGATCTATATCAAATTTTAAGAAATAATTTAGTGACTCATATAAATCAAATTAGTATTTACAGTTGCAAAGTTTTATATGGTATAATATGGGTACATAATAACAACTAGCCTGATTTTTATTACATACTATTAATTAATGTATTCTGTCTTACTAGTTTATTGTTGGGGATATTTAAATGTTCTTATCTATCTGCATTTGCAGTTGACTATAAAAGTATAACATTTAGATATTAATATTTTATAACTTAAATATTAAATATTTTTTAATATTTAAGCTACTAATTTCTCTTTCTTCTTTTCCATTATAGTGAACCTCACATTATGAAACATACTCACTAGAGAAAAGCATGGAAGTTAAATTAACTATTGATGTTCATATTTGTATAGTGTGATATTTCCTGGGCTAAAACAAGAATATCAAGTATAGCCTTTGCTTATGAAAATAATTTATCTTCTCACCTTATAGTAAAAACAGACAAATAATTTTTAATGTTTATTATCTGATATTGCATGTTTTACTTTTTTTATCTTTATAAAACAAGCGGTCAAGGACTACGAAAATATTGATGGAGCAAAGTTTTCCTTAGAGTAACCAATTTTCTCTGATTTAAACAAATAGTGATGCTGCTTAGGAACACGGCAATGTCTGTTCTTATAAATTACAAAATGAGAGAAAATGGATATTTTTAATCAGCAACTGATTCTCTTTCTTACTACAGTGTGAAATTCAAAAATTGCTTTTAAAATCACAGTGTTTTCATGGAAGTCCTGGAATTGACAATATCTAATACATTTAGGCTGCTATAAAAATACCATAATCTGTGTGTCTTTTTAACAGTAGAAATACATTTGTTACAGTTCTAGTCCATGGGGTCACTAAGAGTCGGACACGACTGAGCAACTTCACTTTCCATTTTCACTTTCATGCATTGGAGAAGGAAATGCCAACCCACTCCAGTGTTCTTGCCTGGAGAATCCCAGGGATGGGGGAGCCTGGTGAGCTGCCGTCTATGGGGTCGCACAGAGTCGGAAATGACTGAAGCGACTTAGCAGCAGCGCAGAAGCTGAGAAGTCCAAGATCAAGGTACAAGCAGACCCAGTACTTGATGATGGCCCACTTACTAGGTCATAAATGGCTATTTTTTCAGTGAGCCCTCACATGGAAGAAAAAGTAAGGGGGCTCTCTCAGTTCAGTTCAGTCTCTCAGTCGTGTCCGACTCTTTGCAACCCCGTGGACTGCAGTAGCCAGGCCTCTCTGTCAATCACCAACTCCTGGAGCTTGCTCAAACTCATATCCATGGAGTCAGTGATGCCATCCAACCATCTCATCCTCTGTCGTCCCCTTCTCCTCCTGCCTTCAATCTTTCCCAGCATCAGGTTCTTTTCCAATGAGTCAGTTCTTTGCATCAGGTGGCCAAAGTATTGGAGTTTCAGCTTCAGCATCAGTCCTTCCAATGAATATTCAGGACTGATTTCCTTTAGGATGGACTGGTTTGATCTCCTTGCAGTTCAAGGGACTCTCAAGAGTATTCTCTAACACCATGGTTCAAGAGGATCAATTCTTTGGCGCTCAGCTTTCTTTATGGTCCAACTCTCACATTCATACCTGACTACAGGAACAACCATAGATTTGACTACACAGACCATTGTCAGCAAAATTATGTCCCTGCTTTTTAATATAATGTCTAGGTTTATCACATCTTTTCTTCCAAGGAGCAAGCGACTTTTAATTTCATGGCTGCAGTCACCATCTGCAGTGATTTTGGAGCCCAAGAAAATAGTCTGTCATTGTTTCCTCTAAGGTCTCTTTTATAAGGTACATGTGTGCTAAGTCACTTCAGTCATGCCCTACTCTTTCTGACCCTATGGACTGTCACCCACCAGGTTTCTCTGTCCATGGGATTGTCCAGGCAAGAATACTGGAATGGGTCACTGCAGGCAAAGAGCAAATTAGCCAAGATGGCATGGACAGGTGCTCTCACCCCATGATGACCATGTAACAGCTCAGATGACTCATAGCACTTTGCATGCACATCATGAGGTACTTGGTTAGGCATGGGTGATTTTTGTTATATGAGCTCCATCTAAAAAGCAGCAGCATTACTGCAGTGTCATGGCTGTGTCCAGTGGGTCAGCCATGAGAGGAGAGAATATAATGCGTCTTCTGTTATGGCTGCTGCATCAGCCAGGACAGAATAAACATGCCTGTATTTCCTACAGCTCCTCAAGTCTTCTTCCAGCCTCTTTGCTCACACCTTGCCTACCCTGGATTCGGCAAAGAGCACACCCAGTGAGATACAGCAAGACTGCAGCCACTCCCTTCTCCAGGGTGTCTTCCCAACCCAGGGAACAAACCCATGTCTCTTACATCTCCTGAATTGTCAGGCAGGTTCTTTACCACAAGAGCCACCTGGTATTCTTATGCCATTCATGAGGGCTCCATCTTTATGACCTAATAACTTCCTAAGCCCCCAACCCTAAATACCATTATACTGGGGTTTCAGCATTTGCATTTGGGGAGGACACAAATATTTATTCTTTCATAATAATTAAAATGGGTATAAATATGATTTTGTGTGTTTCCATATCCCCCATACTCTATTTAGCAGTTTAAGATATATTTTTAAAACGAATTTGTTTACCATTTTTAAAAAGAATCTGTTGACCAAGTATACCCAGAAGGATATTTTGGAAAACTCTCTATAAGTAATTAATTCGATTTGCCAGGGAAACAGCATAGAATTCTTGCAAACAGAATGGAATGCCTTCACCTCTCTTGTACATTTTATTCTATATTAATAGTCATTAAAGTCATTGAGACATTTCACCATGGATTTATAGAGAGTTGCCACCATTTACATATCTTGCCAATTGATGCACTAAATATTGAAAGACTTTCCATGGGGGTAGCAGAGAAAAGTGAGTTAGAAGGCAAAAAAGATTAAAGGGATGATACATGCTTCAAGGCAAATGCCTTTGGAGTATCTCTAAGGCGTAGAGACTGAAGAAGAAATTAAACAACATATATTTGGCTTTAATATCTTGTCTATTTATTTGCTTTCCTGTGGAATTCAAACTGTTTTCAAAGATCTGTTCAAATCATTTGAGTCTCTTCTTTATGTAATTTGAGAAGTTCACTTTATGACTTATAAGACATTGTACTCAACTTTGTGGGAGTTTGAACTAATATATGACCCATTATCTACCCTCAGATTTTGGAAGTTCCAAACTACTTTGGTATATCACATACTACACAAGACACTGTAAGTTGAATAGATAACAAATGCACTGAGAGTTTATAATTAGTCAGACTTTATCTGAAATATTTAATTTCTGTTAATATACTGAAAATTCTCTTCATAAAGGAGTAAAGATAGTATGTCATAAAACCAGGATACAAATTGCATGAACAACTGAGTCTGATTTCTTAAGTCCCAGCTTGCAGTTAAAATAATCTTAAAAAACATTCCATTGGGAATGTTTAAGGTATAGGTATTTTGTACCAATTATCAACATAATGTATAAATGTAGATGGGAAAAAAGAAACTAGAAAGATATTGTGGAAATCTTTTTACAGTTAATAAAGCCATGTAAAGAAATTTTACTTGAATCTGTAGTCATTAATGAAAATCTTTTGGGAGAAAAAATAAATGATGGCTTACTACAGCATTGGTATTTACTTATTTACTCAACTATTTATACATTTTCTCATAAATAAATTATGTCCTGTGTGCCTATCATATGTCAAGCATTAGAGTGGGCTGTAAAATAAAAACAAACTAATAAAGCACACCAGAGTTTATGGAATACTAAATATAAGTAATTCTCAGAAACTTTTGAGTTTCTGACAGAAGGAAGGAGAAATCTGGCAAAAATAAAACAAGAAGAAACAGCCTCAAGTAATTTTGTAAAATTTGTTTAACATTGTTATCAAAACCAGTCAAGAAATGTGTGAGTAAATAAAATTACAGGTCATTATCATTTAAGATCAGTGATGCAAAATTTCTATCTCAGATGGCTAAAAATGAGAACAGGTTATGGCCAGATTGAGAATTTTAAAAATAAAATATTAATACAACATTACAAAATTACTTAACAATGAATATGCTAAACATAAAGGATAAAAGCCATATGGTTCTCTTAATAAATGCCAACAGCTTTCTATAAAATCCCACATCCACTCATGACTTAAAAAGCATAAAATAAATTTCTTTCAACTCAGTAATAGATGATAAGTTCCCAAGCCTTATATAAGGATGTACAAAAACCAACAGTAAAAACAATGAATGATAATGTATTGCCTCTGTTGTCATCATAATCAGACGTAAGACAAGGATGAATATTATCATCCCTTCTATTCAACTTGTTTTTCTACAATAATTTTGTGTTGTTGCCATGATACTAGAAAACATTATCTAAATTTCAAATTTAGATAATTAAATAAAATGTTATTTAGGATCATAATGTGAGTGCTAATTAAATAAGATAGTGTGATTAGTACAGTTAGTGTGATCACTGTCCTAGGAGAAAGGGAAGAAGAACGGTGAAGATCCAGGAGAAAAAGAATGATGAGGATCCAATCAATAATCAAGATAGCGTGTTTCAGAGACATGGCATCTATCTGTTTCTTAACTGGGATGGTGAATACACCAGCATTCATTTTACATTTGTTGTTTGAACTGTGCATAGCAATCAGATCAATAGTGTATTGCAACTCAGTAGACTGAAACCTGCCAGGTTCCTCTGTCCATGGGATTTCCCAGGCAGGAATACTGGAGTGGATTGCCATTTTCTTCCTCAAGGGATCTACCTGACCCAGGGATGGAGCCCACATCTCCTGCACTGAAAGAGGATTCTTTACCCTCTGAGCTGCCAGGGAAGTCCTATATGGTCCATTAAGAAATTCTACACTGGGCCAAGAGGCAAAAAGCCATAAGTTTATGATCACATGCCAGGTTCAGGACTTCCTTCTGACTAAATTACATGATTCAGTTCTTCTAGATATTTTTCTCTCACCCATTTTAGTATATCATTCAAAAACAAAGCCTTGTAAAATGACCCATATTTAAATAAAGCTAAACACTTTGCCTTATACTTTATTCTGTCTTGGATGGATAGCAAGATTTGGACCAACACATTGCAAGTTAGAATGAGGGAATGTTTTCTAGGTCACTATGAATTCAAATTTCTTCATCTCATTATGGATACATCTTTCAGAAGATGGTAATAATGCTTTCAGAAACAACGATTCTGGTTTAAACTCTAATATGTAGTATAGAAAAAATAGTAATTACAAAGCCAAGGAATGTGTAAATTGTCCCCATTCTCTACTTGAAAATTAAATGAATGTATACTAAAACCCAGCAAAACCTACAAGTGTCTTAATTGTATTTTACCATATTTTACAATGAGAATACTGTTGATTAGTTAAGGATTTAATCTTTGACCATTGTCTAAAGCAAATCATTTATGTTTCATCTTTATGTAAGTTAACATGATGCTAAAACAACTTAAGTAAAAATAATGTTCATTTCAAAAAGGTTCTCAAATTAAGCAGCATGTTCTTATATTCATATACTCAAACTCATTTCCACTCAATAGTTTCAAAAGATTGAAGTTAAAAAACATATGGGAATCTCGTTTTATATGTGCATTTTTTTACATTTGTGAAGACACACTGCCCTCTTTTGAACAAATGTTGTTAAATTTCAGGGGAAAACATTTCCCTATAAAGCAAAACCAGAACACACAGAATGAAATAGGGAGAGGATGCTGAACAGACCAGAGTATTGTTCCCCTTTTACAAAGGGTTAAGGAATGATTACTATGTTGGATATTGATTTCTAAAAATCAAAATTTCTTTAGTAGACTTGTCTTTGTTTACCTTCATGTAAGCATTTGAACATTACTTGCTGTTTAGAGAATTTTTATACATATGCAAACCCTTATCTTAAATATATCCAATAATTATAATACTTAATTTTAAAAATTCTGAAATTCTCTGCTGAACCTTTATAATTTATCTGAAGCTGTTTAAGACCACATCACTGTTTATTATCACTCACCTCTAAGAATTTTTTTGTCCTTAACAACTGTGTACCCACGGTTTATCAACAAGTCCATTTCAATAAACCTGTCAGTGTGAGGTATATTTTACATTTATAAGTTTATGAGATAGTCTTTCTAGTAGATGCTTCCTTTGAATTTATTTCTTGAATTCCTTGAATGCTCCAATTATATTAACTTTTTCTCTTATTTTATAACCTTTGGACATTTTACATAAAAACTAATATAGATTATAAAATGAATGTGGAAATTTCATAATGATTGCCAGGGTTCCTTTTTTTAATAGAAAAACTGCAATAACATGACAAAGGCTAAGACCTCATTTTCCATGAAATATTGATGTTATAGGGATTTTAATCACCAGTTCTTTAGTGAAAGTGGATGAGTGTGGAATGGGATAACTCTGTAGTATATTTATTGCAATGACTATCTTAAATAGATATAAGATTCATTGCACTTAATTTTAATATAATTTTATTATTCACATTAATTAAACTCTATTGTCCTTTGGTGACTCAGTGTACGCCTTTGTAAAGAGTGGGCCAAAATATTTTCTTCTTGCCCTCCCCCAAGATGAAGAGTCAGACAAGCACTTCCTCTGTTATAGTCAAATGTGAATGGTTGACTAATGAGTTAATGCAATAGGTATTGATTTTCATTTCATTGGAAATAAGAATGATGATGTGATTGAATGTACAGTGAATTATCATTGCTTCTGTTAAAAAGTAATAGGTACCTTTAATTCCTGGACAAGGTGATAAAGAGAATCACCAATGAGTTGGAAATTTCAATTTCCAGGATGATAAAAAGAAGATGAAATAAACAAATAAAGTTAACCAAGATAGTAGCAACATAATGTAATTAAAGAGAAGAGGAGGCAATGGAAATACAGAGCCTCTGTTCAGAGTTCAAAGCTATCAATAGAAGTTGGGGTGAAAATAGGGTGTTAATGCGTGTCTCCACTCCCAAGAACGGAATTGACCTCACTCAGTACATATTCCACTACACTTTATCCCTATCTCTAGGAAAAATAAAATAAACTAGATTTAAAGAATCTAACAATAACAACAATATAATGTCGATAATTTAGGGTATATTCTAAAAGAGAAAAAAGATTGTCTCTCTTGATAGACTAGAAATTCTTCAAGTCTATATTAGACCCCTTGCAAAATGAGAGTGAAAAAGTTGGCTTAGCTTAACATTCGGAAAACAAAGATCATGGCATCTGGTCCCATCACCTCATGGGAAATAGATGGGGAGACAGTGGAAATAGTGTCAGACTTCATTTTGGGGGGCTCCAAAATCACTGCAGATGGTGACTTCAGCCCCAAAATTAAAAGACACTTACTCCTTGGAAGGAAAGTTATGACCAACCTAGATAGCATATTAAAAAGCAGAGGCATTACTTTGCCAACAAAGGTCCATCTAGTCAAGGCTATGCTTTTTCCAGTGGTCATGTATGGATGTGAGTTGGACTGTGAAGAAAGCTGAGCACTAATAAATTGATGCTTTTGAACTGTGGTGTTGGAGAAGACTCTTGAGAGTCCCTTGGACTGCAAGGACATCCAACCAGTCCATCCTAAAGGAGATGAGTCCTGGGTGTTCATTGGATGGACTGATGCTGAAGCTGAAACCCCAGTACTTTTGCCACTTCATGTGAAGAATTGACTCATTGGAAAAGACCCTGATGCTGGGAGGGATTGGGGGCAGGAGGAGAAGGGGACGACAGAGGATGAGATGTCTGGATGGCATCACCGACTCAATGGGCATGGGTTTGGGTAGACTCCAGGAGTTTGTGATGGACAGGGAGGCCTGGCGTGCTGCGATTCATGGGGTCGCAAAGAGTCCGATATGACTGAACGACTGAACTGAACTGAACTGAAAATGACAATCAGAAAAATTCCTAGGTGTCTTAGTCCACTCAGGCCACTGAACAAGACACTGTAAACTGAGTCACTTATAAACAAGACCAGTTGATTTCTCACAGCTTGGAGCCTGGAATTGCAAGATCAGAGTGCCCTCTATGTCAGTTTCTACATCTGGTGAATGCGTTTTCTGGTTCATAGATGCCCATCTTGTCACCAGAACCTCACTTGGGGAAAGGGGCTAAGGAGCTTCCTCATGCCTCTTGAGTGTGGACACTTATCCCATTCATAAGCATTTCAGCTTCATGACCATTTCAGCTCCAAAGTTTCCATCTCCAAATACCATCATCTTGGGGTGAGGTCATGAAATATGAATTTGGGAGACACAAATATTCTGTCCATAGTACTAGATTTAACTGGATATTTAAGACATAAATGCACATTTTTTTCCCTAAGTTTCCAAAACCTCTTTGGTTACTTGACTAAATGCTGAACCTAAGCATAATGAGTCCATTTAGAACCTGAAAGACTCTTCAACAGCTAGGTATCCCTAATGGAATAGCTTTTATACATGAGTGACCTGGAATTCTTATAATTTTAACTCAATTGCAGGGAAAATATAAAAATGCACTGTTTATTACAGCTTCATCCTTGATCAGGTTGCAGAGGCCTATCTCTACTTTATTTTAGGGCAATAGCTACAAAAAAAAAAATTGATGCTCTTACTGAACTAGTTCTAAGCTCTACACTTTACCTCATGGCTTTTCACATAGTATATACACTACTAATTAAAGAAACACAACATGTTTAAGCCAACAGATTAATCTGTTATCTGAATCTATTGATCTCTTTCCAGTATTGTTAATCCCATTGTAGCACCCTAAATGTCACCATTCTCTAGGCTTTACCAGAAAAATAGAATACTTGTTGTTACCATAATCAATTAAGAAAGTTTATCTTTCTCAGATTCACTAAAGATTTCCACTAAGAACACTAACCTAACATTATTAGTTCATGAATCATGTCTCAATACCAAAACTAGAGGTTAATAAAAAGCTTGTGCTATCATTAGCAAAAATCCTTCTTTATTATACAGTCCTATATCTGAGATAAAATTAGTCCAGATAGCACAAAGACTGAACGATCTAGCAGAGATAAGGCGACTCTGACTCCATGTTGGAATTGTTTCTTTGCTGTGCTTTTTGCTTGTCTTTTGCTATTGTAATTATACATGATGGCCTGAGTCAGAAGATCCTGTCCCTCTGCCTGACTGTTAAACTAAAGTTCCTATATTCAGACCCCTGTCCACCTGTAGATGGCAGGAAGGAAGAAATTAACACATTTCTCTACCTGAAACTTGTCATTCTAGGAGATAGTGGGCAAGATTAATGGCCTTTTTACTTTGTTTCCTAACCTCACCCCCATCTCTGATCCATAAAAGAACCTGGCATCCAGACCTCAGTAAGATGGTTATTTTGAGACATTAGTCTGTCATCTTCTTGGTCTGCGAGCTTTCTGAATAAAGTTGTATTTCTTGTCTCATCTTTCAGATTCGTTGGCCTCTCTGGAAGTGAGCAGAGTGATCTTGGATTTGGTAACATTAGAGTTCGTCAACTAAACAACATCCTTGAGTACACATATATGCAAATAGTAGACATGCTTTTCAGTAGTAGATGACCTTGTTATGCATTGGAAGACAACACAAGGGAATTTCTCACTTCTGATGAAAGCTTCATCAGAATTATACAAATTAAAAACTTTCAAATGCACTCTTGAATGCTAGTGAGACATTATTCTAAAATCTGACACCAAAATGGAAAAGAATTATTTTTTTTTAATATATGGAAGACAAAGAAAACTCTCTAGGAGGTTATAATATCAAACAAATAACCATAATCAAGATAAAGTCATAACTAAGTACTTAAAGGATAAATAACTCCAGGGATTCAAAGAGGAAATTATAAAATAGTAATATTTAGCTGCTGATTTTAAAAAGGAACATGTGGAAAAAAATCTTGTTACATCGTTCACTCAGATCATGTTTAATGCTCCTAAGACTTCCACTTGTTCACATCAGATGATTTTAAATGAATATGAGCTAAATTTCCCCACAAAACCATATATCACAATACAGGAAAATCATTTACTGTTTCAAATTGGCAAAATGGTAAAACACTGAAAGAAAACTTGAGGTTACTTTGAGTTACAGGGGATGTGCCAACCACATAATTCTGGGGGAAAAAGAAAAGGAAGGTGGCACTTGGCTGGAAACCAAAGCTTTAGTGGTCATTTGAATATCTCCAGATGTAATTCATCAAGCTTCTGCCATCTGTGGGAAAGAAAAATGTCTCAATCAGTTACATCTATTTTAAGGGTGGGGTAAAATATTTTTTTTTTAAAGCTACATCTTTTACAGTTGCTAAAAACCTGCATGATTTTGTGTACTCAACCCCAGGGCAACCCCAGAGCATATCAATTTTTATATTAGGTGAGGGAGACACACACTTTTGGGGAACAATTTAAAAAGAACTATGTATGGCTATACCATTATAAAACTGCAAAATCTGCACTGCAGTTGCCACTCAGGACCATCTGGAAAGGCAGAAGAAGGAGCATCTATGTATAAAAATTGACAAGATTTCAGAAACTTTTGAACTCCCTTGTCAACATAGACCCCTAGACATTATATACATATAGTCTGCTCCCTCAAGCACACTCACTTATCCCTTTTGAACTGATAATTGGAAGATACATGCATTCAGTGGTTTATTTCTGACACCAGACTCTGCCTTACTAGATGGGTATGGCTAAATATTGTCAGGAATTCACATACTGTAACCAAATCTCCTCAAGAAATTCAGATGTTCTTCCTACAACATCTTACAAAATAGCTTTTTTTGTGATCCTCAACCATGAGATTTTATTTATTGAAAAAGAAACAAAACATTTGAACATCATTGAAGGAATCATTTTAGGTTCTGTTAAGAAAGAAAAAGGAAGTCAATACTCAAGTTCACATTTCATAACTAAAAAGATACAGTTCCCAATTCCACACATTTGGAAGGCTACTCTAAGATAGGAGCTCAAACTGAAGATTCTTGGAGATCCCTTAGAAACAGCCAATTTCAGAACTATGCAGCTAAGCCAAGACCATTGGAACAAAGTAGTGATGTTGGTGGAAATCTTCCCTCCAAGATGATGAACCAAGACCTCTGTCTAATCTTCCATTCTTTCTTTAACCTGGTTGTGTATAGTCTTTTCTTTTTTCTCATTTTCCATAGACCCCTTGTTGTCACCCACTCATAGCCACCTTTTGCTTTGTTTTCTTTTCCATTTAGTGTAATTGTTGGATCAGAAGATACCCAAAGCCATCCTTGAAAAAAGTGAAAGTGTTAGTTGATCAGTTGTGTCCAACTCTTTGCAAGACTGTGGACTGCAGCCTGCCAGACTCCTCTACACATGGAATTCTCTAGACAAGAATACTGGAGTGGGTAACCATTCCCTTCTCCAAGATATTTTTCCAGTCTAGGAATCAAACCCAGGTCCCCTGCATCACAGGCGAATTCTTTACCATTTGAGCCAGTATCCCTTGTTTATCTCAGATCTTCAGTCTTAGCTGATTGCTAGATATGACATTCATTACCTGGACTACATAATAAAATCCTCTAGGAAATTTTGGCTCTATTAAATATGACAATATAGAATTTACTCTGTGACATTTTCTCTTCTACCTGTAGAGAGGGATGACCTTAGAAATTCAAACTGTCAGTTTTATAAGTTCCCCTATCACCACAACCCCCATAAAAAGAACCAAGTACTGCAATTTATAGATCAAACTATAGATAATTTAAAATTTAATTCTATCTAACACACCTTATAAGAAAATGAGTCAATTTATTTTAAGAAAATGAGCCTTTTGAAAGCGATTAGAAGACATTCAAGTATGTTATCCAAGTTGTTATTTCCACAGTTAATAATAGACATAGTCATATTAAGTATTTCTCTTGATCAGGATCTCTCTTTTCTAAAAGTATGGCAAAAAGTATTACTGGTAAATTTTCATAACTCATCATAACTTTGAAGGATGTTTAAACATAATTTTTAAGCCAAATAAACAAAATGTGGTCTCTTGACAATTATCAAATGGAGGAATATTCCCAACTTAATGGATTAATTTAACTTCCAAATTAGTAGATGTTATGTAAAGGATGCCAATCAAGACTTTTCCTTGTTTGTTTCCCTCTTTCCTTTTTATTGACAAAGATTATTATTTATTTTGCTACAAAATGAAATACAAGACATTGCACCATGTTAAAGATAGAACAGTGCACATTTAACACTTAGTGCATTAACAAAATCGCTGATGATGACTAATACCAGTAAAATTCAGAGGGACTCTATCAACACACACACACACACACACACACACACACACACCAATAGGCACTTGCTTTGTATCACCAACTCCAAGAATTTCTTCTGATATGAGGTGATGTAACTTGCCTTGTCTCTTAGAATCAATGATTATTTCCAAGTATCATCATTTGCCCTATAAATAAAGCTATAAGTGAAGCGAAGAAGTGAAGTCGCTCAGTCATGTCCGACTTTTTGCGACCCCGTGGACTGTAGCCTACCAGGATCCTCCGTCCATGGGATTCCCCAGGCAAGAATATGGAGTGGGTTGCCATTTCCTTCTCCAGGGGATCTTCCCAACCCAGGGATCGAACCAGGGTCTCCTGCATTGCAGGCAGACACTTCAACCTCTGAGCCACCAGGGAAGCCCCAAATAAAGCTATAGGTGAATAATGTTTTTTGCTTAGTCTCTAAGTCCTGTCCAACTCTTTTGCAACTCCATGGACTGTAGCCCACCAGACTCCTCTGCCAATGGGATTTCCCAGGTAAGAATACTGGAGTGGGTTGTCATTTCCTTCTCCAGGTATTAAACCCACACCTCCTGCATTGGCAGGAGGATCCTTTGTCAATGAGCCACCAGGAAAGCCAGTTATATATCATATCAAAGAGTTTTTGACTCTTTGCTACCCCATGGACCATAGCCATCAGGCTCAGCTGTGTATGGGATTTCCCAGGCAATAATACTGAAGTGGGTTTCCATTCCCTTTTCCAGGGGGTCTTCCTGACCCAGGGATCAAACCTGGGTCTCCTTAATTTTAGGCAGATTCTTTACCCTCTGAGCCACCAGGGAAGACTGTGATATCATAATACTTTCTAAAAGAGAAGAATCTATGTTACATATGAATATAAAATTATACAAATGTTCAAGTTAATAAGGTAATGTAAAGACACAGATAGAACTCAGGAACTTTTGTATGCAGAATTATCTTGCTCTGAAATGAAAAACAATGCTAAGTTTAATATCATTTTAATATATGCTTCTACCTAAATATAAAATGGATATATAAAAAACTGAAACATGGGAATATAACCTTTATATTCAGTTATGGAAAACACAGTTGTCTTTGGCAGTTTAACTACAAATATTTATTACAACCACATTTTCAACAGACTAGGTATACTTTGCTGTGGTATTAATGTAATTTATTAGTCACAGTTTATAGGTTATTGGAAATTTGACATGGATGGGGTATATTAAAAGCATTCTGAAGAAAAAACATGTCTGCTTAGCCTTTTAGTTTTGAAATAAGACAACAGGTTTCTTGTAACAATGAAAAATATTATATATTACACATTGGTATAACCTGAGGAATGGCATGAGGAAGGAGGCGGGAAAGGGGTTCAGGATAGGGGATACATGTACAACCGTGGCTGATTCATGTCAATGTATGGCAAAAACACTAAAATATTGTAAAGTAATTAGCCTCATCTTACATGCTAGCAAGGAGAAGGCAATGGCACCCCACTCCAGTACTCTTGCCTGGAAAATCCCATGGACAGAGGAGCCTGGTGGGCTGCAGTCCATGGGGTTGCTGGGAGTCGGACATGACTGAGAGACTTCATTTTCACTTTTCACTTTCATGCATTGGAGAAGGAAATGGAAACCCACTCCAGTATTCCGGCCTGGAGAATCTCAGGGATGGGGGAGCCTGGTGGGCTGCCATCTATGGGGTTGCACAGAGTCGGACATGACTGAAGTGACTTAGCAGCACACGCTAGTAAAGTAATGGTCAAAATTCTCCAAGCCAGGCTTCAGCAATATGTGAACCAAGAAATTCCAGATGTTCAAGCTGATTTAAGAAAAGGCAGAGGAACCAGAGATCAAATTTCCAACATTGGCTTGGTCATAGAAAAAGCAAGAAAGTTCCAGAAAAACATCTATTTCTGCTTTATTGACTATGCCAAAGTCTTTGACTGTGTGGACCACAATTAACTGTGGACAATTCTGAAAGAGATGGTAATGCCAGACCACCTGGCCTGCCTCATAAGAAACCTGTATGCAGGTCAGGAAGCAACAGTTAGAACTGGACATGGAACAACAGACTGGTTCCAATTAGGTAAAGGAGTACCTCAAGGCTGTATATTGTCACTCTGCTTGTTTAACTTATATGCAGAGTACATCATGAGAAAGGCTGGGCTGGAGGAAGCACAAGCTGGAATCAAGATTGCTGGGAGAAATATCAATAACCTCAGATATGCAGATGACACCACCCTTATGGCAGAAAGTGAAGAAGAACTAAAGAGCGTCCTAGATCTCCTGCACATGTGTGCACACACATACACAAGTCATAATAGTTTTATCAGTTGTTTGTTCATTTTAGTCTTATATAAATACAGGAGAATACCATGCTATACATTTTGGAAAATGGCATACTCAATTTGAATGGTGGATGTTGGGGCAAAGTCTTTCTGTCTAATAATTCTTAAAACTCTTTGTAACTACAACTTCCTGTGCCAAGCACTGTAATCTTACACCCATTTTACCGTTTAGAAATTACTTAAATAAAACACAGTGAATAAAGTTCTATCCAGTGGTGAGTATTAATTCAAATACTAATAGAATGAATTTTCCAATCATATATATCTCATTCAACCCATCTAATAAATGCATTATTATATGTACACTGGTTAAATAAAAATTAACTTTTCCTATAGTTTCAATTCCTCTAATTCTTTCCTTGGGGCTTCCCAGGTGACTCTGGTAAAGAACCTGACTGCCAATGCAGGAGATGTGGGTATGATCCCTGCGTGGGGAAGGTCCCTTGGAGAAGGAAATGGCAACCTTCTCCAGTATTCTTGCCTAGGGAAATCCTCTGGCTGCTGGGCTACAATCCATAGGGTCACAAAGAGTAGGACACAACTTACTAACTGAACAATTCTTTCCTTAATAATATAGCTCTGACATTTTCTAAACAGGCCCTCCTATTTTAAACAGTGCTCTCCTCTTTATTGTCAAAAAGCTAAGTTCATCATTAAATGTTAACATTTGTGTCATAATTCTGCCAAACTGTTTGTGAAGTATTTTTAAGTTTTCTCTTGGTGAGCTACCCAGAGAGATTTTTGACATAATTGCAAGACAAATCTTTCAGATTTACCTTTTGAGGGCTTGTGGAGTGTAATTTCCCAAGTACAAGTAAGAAATTTGTAATTGTTATTTATTAGTGTAATTATTATATCAGAAAAATTTTTCATAATAAAACACAGACCTTTAAAATTCTAACAAAACCTCAAGCCTCACTTTAAAAAGTAATATTTTCTACATCATAAAAATGTGACTGTTGAATTACTTTAGAAAGCTAAATCATAAAAGAATATTTATTTTTTGGTGCTGTGAATATTTAAATATTAAATTTAGTCTAATAATGTAGTGGTTTCTGCCATACATTGACATGAATCAGCCATAGATTTACATGTGTTCCCCATTCCGATCCCCCTCCCGCCT
Source organism: Hydropotes inermis (assembly GCA_020226075.1). Lineage (NCBI taxonomy): Eukaryota > Metazoa > Chordata > Mammalia > Artiodactyla > Cervidae > Hydropotes > Hydropotes inermis. Next base: position 41,474,581 of record CM035295.1, read on the forward strand.
CCCTCTTCAACCCATCCCTCTGGGTCTTCCCAGTGCACCAGCCCTGAGCACTTGTCTCATGCATCCAACCTGGGCTGGTGATCTGTTTCACCCTTGATAGTATATAATATTGTAAAGTAATTAGCCTCCAACTAATAAAAATAAATGAAAAAAAAAATAAATTTAGTCTAATATTTAGCTGTACTGAAATTCTATAGATTTGTACTAAATATTGATTTCAGTAGTGTAATTTTTAAATTATTCTTTAAAAATCTTAATTTTATTAATGTCCTAATTTTTAGATCTCATAATAACTCTAACAAGTCTGCTAGCATGGTCTAACAAAGGCTGTATATAAATAAATTGTCGCCCCTTAAAATCATAAATGATGACAAATTAAAAATTGTTTCTTAAGCTATTATCAATATTAGATTTTAGAGAATGTCAATTTTTCAAATTCTTAAGATATATCTTACACCTGGGATTAGCAGGTGCCACTGTTTCTGCCAGCTTATACTAAATCAATACAGCATACAAAAGCAAAATTACAAGCTTTTGTTTGCATAAGAGAGCTAATATTTGCACAAAAATATTTCCTATAATAGCAATATTGAAAGAAAAATTTGAATTTTATTTTAGAAGGGCAGTATTCATTAATTTATAAGAATTTAAGTTTTGCTAGGATGCCATTATGGAGAAAGCAGTGGCAGCCCACTCCAGTACTCTTGCCTGGAAAATCCCATGGATGGAGGAGCCTGGTAGGCTGCAGTCCATGGGGTCACGAAGAGTCGGACATGGCTGAGAGACTTCACTTTCACTTTTCACTTTCATGCATTGGAGGAGGAAATGGCAACCCACTCCAGTGTCCTTGCCTGGAGAATCCCAGGGATGGGGTCGCACAGAGTCGGACACGACTGAAGTGACTTAGCAGCAGCAGCAGTAGCAGCAGGATGCCATTAACTTAACTCAGCTATGTTCTCTATAGTTTACATACTGTTTTTAAAAATCATTCCTATTAACCTTTTTTCTTGAAAAAGAAACTAAAATATATACAGGAATATTTAAGCAGGGAATGTGATATGTATCTTTTCATATGAAGCTGGCATTATGGGAATTATCCTCAGTCACCTAGAATTTTCTACATGAATAATTAATACCAGATGGTGATACATTTTGGTTTTTGAATGGTAATATGACAGTATTTGAAAACATACTTGTACAAATCTAAAATGCAAATTAAAAAATCAGAATGTCCTGTAAATTTAATAAATGTTGGGGCTTCCCAGGTGGCGCTAGTGGTAAAGAATCAGTCTGCCAATGCAGAAGATGCAGAGATGATGGTTCAATTACTGGGTGGGGAAGATACCCTGGAGTAGGAAATGGCACCCCAATGCAGCAGTCTTGCCTGGAAAATTCCATGGGTAGAGAAACTTGGCTGACTACAGTCCATGGGACTACAAAATTTGGACAGGACTGAGAGCATAACATGACAATTTTTCTGGAATGATTGTTTCATAAAGTCTTACATAACATATTAAAATAGTTTTTACTAGAATAAGCATCATACTATTTGTTACTTAGGTGGTTATCATTTATAGTTTCAGGAAACTACTTAAACTGTTGAAATTGTCTTGCTCCTTTACAAACTTCCAGTGGGCATTAAATAAACCTACACATGCAAATGTCTTAGAGCAATGACTGACCCACAAAGACCACTCAGTACGTATTAACCATTATTAAAATAACTCTAGTCACTTGTAATTTAAAATGCACTGAGGCCTGACTATAACAAAGCCAATTTTGCCTTCATTTTCTTTCCACCATCCTGCCTATACTTCTTTCCCAACATTCTCAAAATGGCATTATATTCAGAGATTATTTTGAACTCTGTGATATTCATAGTTTCACTTCTAAAACTGTCAGGCTTTTTTTTTCCCCCTCCTCTGAGTTAACAGTTAATGAAGATTCCCAGCAGAGCATTAAGGTAGCAATTACAGTGGAATTTTTGAGCTGCAGTGCTGAGCTGAAAAGCAAATTCTATCTTAATCAAAGCCCCATCAAGAGAGTGAAAGCAAAAGAAAATTCAGTAGCTACACTGGCCAGTTATCTGAAATAAAAATAATGCTATTCTTATAGCCCTGACAATACCTATTTTCAGGTAGCCATGTTTAGAGGAAAACATATCCATTCTTATGTTCACATCGGGTTTGTTCTTGAAATACATTTTAATAAAAAGAGATCAATGAGATTATTCTTTTTGTTTTCATTTTTCTAATCCTTTAAATATGGTCATTGTATACAATTTGGAAATCATGGAAGGGTGGCATGAAATAGTAAAAAAGATTGTAAATAACATGCTATTTAATGATATACTAATTTCAGCTAAAATAAAGTCATCTCAAAATGCATGTTCAGATTTTGCTTGTATCTAAATATTTTATACAATATTCGTTGAAAATTTTCACATGAACAAGTCAACTGCCAATTGACTTGTCAATGAAATTGACTTATCAATTAAATAGCTTTTCAAAGATAGAATGAGAAAAATACTAAAGCATGGGGTTGATTCTAAAACTAATTTATATAATGTGAAAATTATTTTTCAAATGGTGAATAATAATAATGATGATAATGATAATAATAAGCTTGCTATGTAAATAACCACAAGAGTCTAATTTGCATTTCCCAGATGTTTCATTCTCAAGTTCAACATTGGATAAGCTTTAGGATATTGACCACTCATTGTCTTAATAACACATATAGCTACAGTTCAAACAGAAGTAATTTAATTTACAAAAGTGAAAAGTCATTCAGTCATGTCCAACTGTTCAAGACCCCATGGACTGTAGCCTGCCAGGCTCCTCTGTCCATAGAATTCTCCATTCAAGAATACTGGAGTGGGTAGCCATTCTTTTCTCCAGGGTTCTTCCCAACCCAGGGATTGAACCCAGGTCTCCCGAATTGCAGGTGGATTCTTTACCAGCTGGGCCACCAAGGAAGTGCTAATTTTGGATGCATGAGACAAGTGCTCAGGGCTGGTGCACTGGGAAGACCCAGAGGGATCAGATGGGGAGGGAGGCAGGAAGGGGGATCAATGGGGAACACATGTAAATCCATGGCTGATTCATGTCAATGTGTGGCAAAAACCACTACAATATTGTAAAGTAATTAGCCTCCAAGTAATAAAAATAAACAAACCAAAAAAACAGCTCTTCGCTTCTATGGCCATCGCTGAAGCGCCGGCGGCCAAAATGAAGTTCAATCTCTTCGTGACTTCTGACCGAAGCAGGAATCAAAAAAGGCATTTTAATGCGCCTTCCCACATTCACAGGAAAGTTATGTCTTCTCCTCTTTCTAAAGAGCTAAGACAGAAGTACAACGTTCGATCCATGCCCATCCAAAAGGATGATGAAGTTCAGGTTGTACAAGGGCACTTCAAAGGCAGCAAATTGGCAAAGTAGTCCAGGTTTACAGGAAGAAATACGTCATCTACACTGAACGAGTGCAGCGGGAGAAGGCTAATGGCACAACTGTCCATGTGGGCATTCACCCCAGCAAGGTGGTTATCACCAGACTAAAACTGGACAAAGACCACAGAAAGATCCTAGAACGTAAAGCCAAATCTCGCCAAGTAGGAAAGGAAAAGGGCAAATATAAGGAAGAAACAATTGAGAAGATGCAGGAATAAAGTCATCTTGTCTACAGCTTTCATTAAAACCTGTTAAAATGAAAAAAAAAAATAAATGAAAAAAGAAAAAAAAACAAACAAACAAAAAAAACAAATGGATTGTGGCAACCAGGCAATCTTACTCCTTATAGCATGAGAATTACAAAGTCTCTGGCATAAACTAATTGACTTTCTCTAGACTTGAAAACAATCTGAAAAAAGGTATGCAGTGCAGTTGTATTGGCATTTTAAATAAAGTGATTCAACATTAAAAATTTCTGTTTGCTTAAATTGAAAAAGAGTTTCATGACAATGAAAGGAGCTCTAAGTACCAAATGTTAAAACATGTGATATTGGTATTGACTCCATATTTGAATAAATGAAGACTTTGTGCAGTACTGCTGAAAGATTGTCATAAAAGGTGTAAAGTAATGAAACAAAGGCAGGTGAATCAGATGCAATATGGGCAATTGTAAGTTTTACAAATAAAAAAATTAAATATATTAATTTATTAAAAATGAAATAGGTTCAAGAATAAGAAAGCTGGTCAGGGTAGAGCTTGGACTAGAATTTATCTCCACTGATTTTTTTTTTACAGTTTTTTTTCTTCAAAACAGTCAAATTATTTATATATTCAGTTGGTCATTAAAAAATAGACCAGCATACTGCATATAGGAAACAGTGTTCTTTAAGTTCACATAAAAATATATTTTAGGATTATATTAGAGAAATTTTCTGAAAATTGAAATAAAATGGGTTTTAAGATATCATCCTAATATATTTGTAAAAGTGTGTTCATTCCAAGTATTTATTTGCTAAGATACAGGCATGATCAATAGCAATAAAACAAACACGCTGATTGAAACATGGGGAAAAAACTTGAGATATTTCTCCAGAAAATAACCAGTAATCACATGAAAAGATGCTGATTTTCACCTGTCATTAAGGAAATATGATTAAAACTGTAATTAGATACCACATCACACCTATTACAATGGCTATTATTGAATAACCAAAACAAAAACAATAAAAAAAACCCAGAAACAAACAAAATCCAGAATAAACTAGTATTGGCAAAGATTTGAAGAAACTGGAACCCTTGTGCATTGCTGGTGGGAATGCAAGATGATACAGTCATTTCTGAGAACAATATGAGCATATCTTTAAAAAAAAATTAAACATAGAATTGTCATGTGATACCTGGCAGATCAGACTGTAAAGAAACTGCCTGCAATGCAGGTTTGATCCTGGGCCAGGAAGATTCCCTGGAAATAGAAATGACTACTTTATTTTTCCGGTGTACTTGCCTGGAGAATTCCATTAACAGAGAAGCCTGGCAGGCCACAATCCATGGGACCTAAAAGAATCGGACTAACTGAAAGACTAACACTTTCACTTTTCACAGCAGTTTAACTTCTGGGTATATATGCAGAAGAACTGAAGCGGAGATGTGTTGTTAACACACACAAGTTCAAATCACCATCATTCACAATAGTCAACAAGAGGAAACAAACGTGCACCCATTAATGTGTAAAATTTGGCATAAATGCAGGTAGTATTATTCAGCCTTAAAAAAAGAAGGAAAATTCTGATACATGTTACAACACAGATCATTCCTGAAGGCAGTATACTAAGTGGAATAAGCCAGTTACAAAAGGGCAAATACTGTATGAATCTACTTGTATGACGTTGCTATTACAGTCAAATTTATAGAGATAGTGGTGGCCAGAGGTTGAGCAGAGGCAGAAAGGAGGATTTAGCATTTAATGGTTCAGAGTTTCAGTTGAAATAAATGAAAAATTTCTGTAGATAGATGGTGGCAATGGTTTCCCCATACTGTGGCTGCATTTAATGTCTTAGGATTGCATACTTTAAAAAGATTGAAATGGTAAATTTTATGTATTTATACTATAGTTACACATATATGTACATATTTATAAATATATATATATATGACTCCACATGATGTTATAACATAATTTTACCCCCAAGAAAACATTTTTAGCTTTATCCTGATATTCAGCATAAACTATTTCATGGACAAATGTTTTGATTTTTCCATGAAGAAAAGCTATACAAATGTACCAAATGAGAATGAGTGTCCTATAAAGTAACAAAAAGAGTCCATGTGGATGTTTTTTTTAATTGTCACATCCACAAAAGAATTTAGATGAGTGTCAGCATCTTTGTGAACCAGAATAATTAAAATCTATGCTCTTTTGTCTCTGTCTCAATATGTGATTAAAGCTAGATTTATTTTCTTTCAGCTGGTCACATTTCTGAGTCCAGTGAAAGTTATTTGAGTGATTATTCAACCTAAAGTTGTCCCACTCAAAAATATTTTGTCTCCAGAATGTAAATTGAACATTACCTTAAACAGAATCACTATCTTGGAAACAATCGGAATGTAGAAATCTGAATGGCCAGGTCTTTTTTATAAATAAGCTCCTTCAAGTGTCCTGTAAAAAATGTTTACCTTACCTGAGAAGAGATATCTGTTCTTATTTGTTTGCTTTGAGATTTGCCTGATATTTTGCTTTGCTGATATTTCCATTAATGAAATATTATAGTAATTAAGAATGCAATATTTAATATATTTTTATTATTAAATATAATTAAATATAAATATTATTGTTATTTTAAATTTCTAAATGTATCTTTAATAATGTACCCTATCTTTAGTATTTGCCTTAAAATAAGAGAAATTATGTCAAGGAATTATTGCCACACACTCAAAAATAAAGATAGCATTAGCATTAATGTGACATGCTGGAAAAATCAGTGGTCTGGAAGTTGAGAACTCCACCTTCTTCTTTTCCATAAATCACCTCTGTGGTCCTGATCGAATCTGCCAATATCTCCAAGTGGCAATTAAATTTGTTAAATAAGCAGAATGGATTTGAATTAGAAGGTGTAAAATTGATAGCAAACCCTAGTTCTTTGGCATTTATTTTAACACTTTTTACATATAAGAACCTGATGAGGATTTTTAGTCTCTCAGTCATTCTATGCTATTAGGCAAAGATATGCAGTTGAAAATGACAAAGCTGAACCGTTCTCTCATAGCTCAAGGGCTTATATACATTTTCTACATCAAATTTTCTAGACAGAATGCTGTGTCAGAACATTTCAGGGGATAACATTTCTGGACACTTGAAGGTCCTGGATAAATCTGTGTCATCAGTTGAAGGTCCCATTGGCAGAGTCAAGGAGATGGTCCCAACCTTGTCAGGGAAACTTTCCAAGTCAGCATTCACATTCCCTGGGATTTAATCAGAAGTGGATTAGGGACTAAGAGAATTGTCCTAATGCCACACTCAAGTTGATTATTAACTGAGACCCAAGCTTGAAATCACTATTATAACAAACAAACAAACAAATAAATAAATAAGACAGGATGAAAGAGAATAAGGTCAAAGGTGTGTTTTGTTGCTTTTCCTCAAAGAATGTATCCCCCTGAAACCTACATCTCTAAGGATTACAAAAGTAAATTATACAGCTCAGGAATAAAGAGTCCTCTTCTAAAGCTTTATGGCAAAGCTATGAAACAATTTCTTGGTCAGATATTTCCTGCAGCTAACTCTGATGAGAAAGAGATAAGTCAGGGTGAACACTTCTCTGATATTCTGAGTGAGATGGCAAACCGGCCAGTGTAAAAACCTATGGCCAGCCACGAGGCAAGGAGAGTCCATAAAATCTCAGTTCAATAAGAAAAGCAGACACATTTTTGCTGTTTTTTTCTGTCTGTGCTATCACTGGACAATTTTTTTTCTTTGATGATAGAAATTAGAAGGCACTAAACTTTCCTGTTGCAAACATGCTCAGTTTTATTTAAGTCTTTTGTCAGACTCTTGCCTAACATGGCAAAACTATTATTTTAATGTTCCAAACATCAAATTTCTTGATGATAATATTGTAGTTTCACAAAGGTTACACCAGGAAGGTAAAATGAATGTGTGACAGTATTTATTTTTAATTCACACAGAAATCCTTAGCAAATATTAGACTATTAAAGTTTCACAAAATTTAATCTGGATTATATAACCTGCTTATTTAGCAGTGCTGACTTATGACTGCTGACTGGGGTTCTTGGCCTCTTTAATCAATAGAAATTGATCAGAGGCCAGACAATAAATTCAAGCAAGGCTTTATTGTGTCCCCTGCTGCATCAGGAGGGAGCAAGCACAAGTGACAGGTTCCCTAGTTTGCTTGTTTGCTAAGGGGCGGAGGGCTAGCTGGCTCCTTGTAGATTGTGAGAGTGGGGGTGTGTCTAGGAGGTCAGAGGAGGTGTGGGTTAGGTGGTTTGCCCACTCCTTTCCTGGTGTTCTTTGCAGGACTCTGCTTTTGCTCCCAGCTTTTCCGAACTGGCAGTTGGAATTTTTTTATATTTTATTGTCCATAATTTGCCCCAACTGTGCAAGCACACAGTTATTTTTAGCCCCTTGTAGTTTCTTTGTACTAAACACACACAGTCTATAACATATTGTATACACATATTGTACATAACTATAAAGACAATGCATATTATGTAAGCATTATATATGTATTATTCAATGCATGACAGAATAATACATATATGTGTATATGCATAATTACAGTACACATATATACTAATTCATATTTGTGTTTTGACTGCAGTATATCTTTAGAAGCTGTTTATTAATTTAGGTATTATAGGCAATTAAAGGACTCCCTCTGTGAAAAATAACTACCTATATATTTCAAGGGCTTCCCTGATAGCTAACTTGAAATTGTTTCTTATTTTGGAATGGAATCAGAGATAGTGAATCATTCTTGAAGCTAAAGTGATGAATACTTGCCCAAATATATTATAAAGCCTAAAAAAAATTGAAAGGCTAATGGAAGGCCTTTAACAGAGATGTTTCATAGTCTTCTAATGGTATAATATTAAGTACTAAAGAATGAGTGACATTTTGAAGCTTTGTCATTTAATGTCTTTAAAAGAAAATTAAAATAGCACTATTTTACATTTTGAAAGAAAAATTTTATAACAAACTACATTTTTAAAATTGACTTTTATATAAACATGGACATAAAATTAATTATTAGGAAGATAACCAGAAATAAATAATATGCAAAAGTATAATAAAAATCCTCCTGTTGTATAAAAAAGTGCTATAGTATAAGAAAGGAAAGTGATGTACAAAAGGAAATGTTGACATACATCTATATGTATATTACCTGCGTACTTGCTTGTTCAGGTATATATTAATATTTCAGGAAATAAAATAGTTTTATTTACTTACTAATTATAAGTGATACCAAATATGATTTAAGAAAACGACACTAAATCTTGACTTCATCATTGACAGCAGTCAATAAACTAAACTCATAAACATAATAGGCTTCACCCACCGCTCGCCATACCTTCACATTTTGCTCTCAACACTCTGTCACTGTTTTATCATCCTTCTCCAGAGATAACAGTTCACTGCGCACCAGTTTCTAATAATCCCAAGGGGCTCTGTCTACCAACCTTCGGTCAGTCAATTTTAGTCATTGTCAACGCAACTTGTGACTGCCCAGGTAGCACAGCTGGTAAAGAATCCGCCTGCAGTGCTGGAGACCCCAGTTCAACTCCTGGGTCGGGAAGTTCCCCTGAAGAAGAGATAGGCTGCCCACTCCAGTATTCACGGGCTTCCCTGGCGGCTCAGACAGAAAAGAATCTGCCCGCAATGCGGGAGATCCCCGGTTTGGGAAGATCCCCTGGAGGAGGGCCTAGCCACCCACCCAGTATTGTCCCACTGACAGAGGAGCTGACAGGCCAAGGTCTGTGGGGTCACAAAGAGCCGGACGTGGCTGAGCAACCTGACTGAGCGCCCGAGCACAATCCAGCAGAGCTCGGAGCAGCGTGGCCGTTCTGCTGAGGAAGGGCGGTTATAACATCCAAAAATCTACTCAAAACACTCATCTCCAGGAAGATACAACAGAATTTTCACAGCAAATCGAGAATAATTTATCAAATGTCCACCATCACAGTCTGTCAGAACTACCGTCTCTGAGCTTTCCGTTATCCAGAGCTGAGGCTGTGACAATGGGTCTTGCTTCTGAGCTCAGCTGTTTGCTCTCAGTTCTAGAAACATCAGTGATCTCCAGTTCAAACCAACAACCAAATTGCTTACACAAAATGCGCTTCATGCAGTGCCACTTTTTAATTTTCCATTACATGAAATCACAAAGTCTGGGAAAATGTAGCATTCACAGCAACAGTATGTTGCCATTTTTGTGAAAGGGAACTTCCAGAAGTCCCCATTTGTTGAGTTTGGGGCCCACGCGATCTCTAGAGGAACTTGATGGTTGCTGAGAACATCAACATAGAGAAGCAAGCCATCAAGTCAAGGAATCCTTTGGATTTCAAACTTTGCTGGTTATGAAGTCTCTCAGGAATATGGACTAGCTTCTATTTTCTGGCACAGCTATATCTGATTAATAATGCCAAAGTATTAGTTAAATAGAAAAATGAAATCTGGGACTTCCCTGGTGGCTCAGAGTGGTAAGGAGTTCTCCTGCCACTGCGGGAGATGGGTTAGATCCATAGTCTGGGCAGATCCCACGTGCGGTGGGGCAGCTGAGCCCATGCGCCACAGCCACCGAGCCTGTGCTCAGGAGCCTGGCAGTGGCAACTGCTGAAGCTTAGGGCCTGTGCTCCGCACGAGAAGCTCTGCAGTGAGAAGCCCGCAAACCACAGCTAGAGGGTAGGCCCTGTTTGCCAACACTAGATGAACGCCTGCACAAAAGCGAAGGACCAGCTCAGCCACAAGACAGAAGCGATCTCAGAAATGGGCCCATTCCATGACAGCCTAGGCCAGATTCTCACTCACCTTGGGCTCCCTAAGTAAGAGCTGCAAGATTTGTTCTATCAAGGGTCTAATCATTAAGCATCTCTAAGCAGAGGCGCGCAGGTATTAGAATCAGTTGTTAACCCCTACCCTCAGTTTACATGCCTAGCCATTTTTAATCTCATCTGTGTTGTTTAGGCATTTACCAAAATAAGACTAAATACACACACACACACACACACACACACACACACACACACACACATATGCTGCTGCTGCTGCTGAGTTGCTTCAGTCGTGTCTGACTGTGTGACCCCATAGACGGCAGCCCACCAGGCTCCACCGCCCCTGGGATTCTTCAGGCAAGAACACTGGAGTGGGTTGCCATTTCCTTCTCCAATGCATGAAAGTGAAAAGTGAAAGTGACGCTCAATTGTGTCCAACTCTTCCCAACCCCATGGACTGCAGCCTACCAGGCTCCTCCATCCATGGGATTTTCCAGGCAAGAGTACTGGAGTGGGGTGCCATTGCCTTCTCTCTCTCTCTCTCTTTCTCTCTCTCTCTCTCTCTCTCTCTCTCTCTCTATATATATATATATATATATATAATTATTTTTTCCTAATCAGATCTGTCTGAACTTCAGTTAACCCTTGCAATCTACATGTTTAAATCCATTCTTCATTTCAGAGAGTAGTTCTTCTAGTGCTTTTTCTTTAATTAATTCAGCATCTCCTTGCACCTGGATGTTTTATCATTCTTATTATTCTATTATTCAGATACTATTTTCTAGTTTTCTAATATCTATCTACCAATTACTTTTTCCTAAAATAATTGCATCTCTCTTTGTGTGTTTACTCCAAATCAGTTCTTCTGCTTGATTTCCAGCCCCCTATCCAGTCTCAACATTTACATTCACTTAGTACATCTGTGAAGTGAATTGAAGTGGAAGTTGCTCAGTTATGTCCAACTCTTTGCAACCCCATGGACTATACAGTCCATGGAATTCTCTAGGCCAGAGTGGGTAGCCTTTCCCTTCTCCAAGGGATCCTCTCAACCCAGGGATTAAACCCAGATCTCCTGCATTGCAGGTGGATTCTTTACCAGCTGAGCCATGAAGGAAGCCCAAGAATACTGGAGTGGGTAGCCTATCCCTTCTCCAGGGAATCTTCCCAACCCAGGACCTGAACCAGTGTCTCCTGCACCACAGGCAGATTCTTTACCAACTGAGCGATCAAGGAAGCCCTTAGTACATCTAGAAAATTTTCTTTCATGATTTATTATCTTTCTCTTGATAAAGATGAGCTGTGGAATCTAAAAGATGGTACAAATGAACTTATTTACAAAATCTACTCACAGACACAGAAAACAAACTTGTGGCTACCAAAGGGGAAGTGGTTGGGAAGGGATAAATTAGGAGTTTGTAATTAATGCATATACACTACTATGTATAAAATATATAACCAATGAGGTCCCATTGTATAACACAAGGAACTATACTCAATATCTTGTAATAACCTAGAAAGGAAGAGAATGTAAAAAAATATATATATGTATACATATACATATATATATGAATAGTGGAATCACTTTGTTGTACATCTGAAACTAACACATTATAAATAAACTATATTTCAATTAAAAATATAGAAAGTTGAGCTGTTCTTCCAAAGAGAAATCAAGTAGCCAGCATGTGCTTTTAATTCTGAGAAATTTGAATCTGAAGGATTCAGGGATTCAGGATCTCTCCAGAGCCTGATTCAGAACTTTTTTTTTATATATATATATATTCTCATCTTTTCTTCTGAACCAGAGAAGAAAATTTCGATGCTGACCTTTTTGACCAAAGCAGAACCTAGGGAATAACACATATTGAGGACATAGAAACTGTTAAAGGAAGAACAATGAATAGATTAGAGTTGAGGAAAAGGAACAAGTTAGGTTGCTTCTTCATATTTCTATAATCTCAGACATATGTTCCCTTTTTTGATCCACTGCAAAATGTCATCTTTTTATGCATCTTGAACATCTATTTCTTATACTCACATATAAACTTTTAACTGTATTAAAATCTCCATGAGCCTTTACGAGTCAAGATTTTTTGCTGTGCGATTGAATATAACTGCATTTTCCTCTGTAAATCATTAGCTTCACAATGAAATGTCTAATTATGGCAAATTCCCTTGTAGAATAAAAAGGTCACAATTTTTTTTTTCTTTAGTGGTAGATAAACTTATCTCAAGCTTCCCAAGTATGCAGTGGTAAAGAATCCGCCTGCCAAAGGAGGAGATTCAGGAGACATGGCTGATTCCTGGGTCAGGAAGATCCCATGGAGAAGGAAATGGCAATTCATTCCAGTATTCTCATCTGGAAGATCCCGTGGATAGAGGAGCCTGGTGGGCTACAGTCCGTGGTGCTGCAAAGAGTGGAATGCAACTGAGCCACTGAACATGCATGCACATTTACCTCAAATATAAAAATAATTATGCTTATCATACTCTGGATTTTAAAAGGTAGATTTACATATTAATCTGATTTGAAATTAATTATTATTGAAAAAATAATTATAAATATTTAAGAAGAAATATATAGTATGATTTAAGCTAAATAGGTAATTGGGCTACCCTTGGGGCTCAGATGGTAAAGAATCTGCCTGCAATGAGGAAGACCAAAATTCAATCCCTGCATCAGGAAGATACCCTGGAGAAGGGCATGACTACTCACTCCAGTATTCTTGCCTGGAGAATTCAATGGACAGAGACTGGAAGGGAATGGGCCATACAATCTGAAAGAGTTGGACATGAGTGAGCAACTAACATTTTCACTTTCAAATAGGTGATAAATTAGACAATAAAATATTAGCTAAGTCAATTTGAAAATATCATTTAGATATATTAATTATCAAGAAAATATTTTATAATTATTCAAAAGAATGGCTCGCATTTACCAGTAGGATGGGCTTTGGAATCAGAAAAATCTATGTTTGAATTTCAGATGTTATAATTGTTATGCCCTCAGACACATAATTCATTCACCTGACCCCAGTAATAATTCATGTAAAACAGAAGTAATGATCTTGCACTAAATTCTAATCCCTCCTTCTTTGTGTCTAATCTTTCTCCTCACTTCATATTTTTTCCATTAAAAAAAAATGAAGCAGTCATTGGGTTTCAGCAGATTCTTAAAGATTCAAATATCTATTTCATACAGAGAAGTGGTTAAATAACACATCCTTTTAAGAAAGTCCTATATCTTTTATTTATAAATTATGAGAAGGACACTGACTGATGGATGAAATGTTGCTTTTTTGCTTACCTTACTGAAACATTTATTTTCTGTCCCTCTTTACTGTGTACATTGAGTGAAAACAGGCACCAGTGATGGAATATGATTTTTAAGGGATATAAAAATTCACTGAATCCACTGAATCCACTGAAATTCAGGTAACATGTAGATCTGATTCAATTATCTTAACAAGCTAACTTTTCTGATGATTTAATCATATTACTGTCTGTAGATGGCTAAGGTATGGCATGATTATTAATTAATCAGGAAGAATATAGATGATTTATCTTAATCTTGGACAAATAGTCTAAATACCATTGAAACAAATAAAATGTCAAATTGTTAGCACAATATAATGCTTTATACATACATCAGAAAATAGAGATAGGTGAATAAAATAGTGAAAAGAAGAGCATTACCAATAGAGTTAAAGAATATAGCACAAGAATTTTTAGCTAAAGGAAATTTGTTGTTCTTAAACTCAGATGTAGCCTTAAATTTCTAATTTTCATCAAAACTAGGAATATCTTTTCATGAATGAATGCTATCTTTTTCTCAAAAGTACCAAAGCAACACAATATATTTTCACAAAATTCAAACAAAGAATAAAGCTTCACTGACTCATTAGAGGATCTGTTTCTCATCAATATGCTCACGCAGTTTGCTTCTCCCAGAGCTTCTTCCTGAAAGAGATTAATTTTTCCAGTGTATGTGCATTTTAGAGTTGCACCTTTTTATGTATGTCCACGTTCTAACATCCATTTTTGGACATTGCATTATTCTGAATTTTAAAACCAGAACACACAGCCATGGATAAGCCCTAAAACTGTCATTTTTGTTTATATCTACAAGATTTAGTTTCGCTTTTGTAATTTTTAATAAGACAATAAGTAATTAATAAAATTTTAATCAATAAAATGTTTCATCTTTTTTTAACTGCTTGGAGAGAGAGAGAAAGAATGCATTGTATGGATGTTAACTTACTGTTTGAAATGTGTTAGCTGGTTTCTAGTAACTTCTAACAGTTTCATATAAATGACTTTGTCTGGTTGTTTGTGTCAGATCACTGGAAGGTACTTATTCTCAAATTATTATATGACACCAGAATTTTTCAATTACATCTGCATCAATTTAAGGCAGTTCTCACTCTTTCAATCTGACCATCTTTAGCTCACTTTTAAGGAAAGAGATAAACTAGTGTACAAACTATATTACTTTTTACATGCTTATTTTATTTAAATATGTCATATCCTATTCTGTGATATAATAACAAATAATACTCCATCTTCTGTTTCCTTGGAAATCTTCAATTTAAATTCTACCTCAAGGAGCCTATCCTCAGGAGCCTATTGAAAATATATCCTTTCAAGATTTTACCTCTTTTCATTAGATCAGATGTGAAATTCAATGCTTACTTAAATTCATCAAGGTAGAAACAGATGCAAAGAACACATTTAAAATCCTTCTTCTCAAGATAAGAAAAAATGTTTTTTTGCCAATTTATTAGTCATAGTTCCTGCTTTATTTTTTGTTTACAACCAGGAAGAGACTTTAAATAAGAAACCTTATTTTATTTGAAAAAGAGCATTAACTGTACTTTAAGCCATATCTTGGCAGCCAGTAGTCAACTTCCAAATGGTCTGCTTCTGTTGTGAGAGATAACAGACGCCCCACTGAGACCATTGGCCACGGGATTTGCTCACAGGCAAAGGAACCAGGGGAAGACTGTAATGCAGTGTATTTTCCAAGACTCACACAACTAAATAGATAATATGCATGATTTTATACATTTCCAAAGGCATTTTTGTTATCAATATAATAAGTGTATATTATAAATATATCAACTTATACATATTAAATGCATGCAGACATGTACCTATTTTTTTTAATTAGGGTATAGTTGCTTTACAATATTGTGTTAGTTTGTGCAGTACACAAAATTAATAAACTATATAGGAGACCCAACCAGTCAATCCTAAAGGAAATGAGTCCTGAATATTCATTGGAAGGACTGATTCTGAAGCCAAAGCCACAATACTTTGGCCACAATACTGATGTGAAGAACTGACACATTGGAAAAGACCTTGATGCTGGGAAAGACTGAAGGCAGGAGAAAGGACTACAGAGGATGAGGTGGTTGGATGGGATCACCAACTTGATGGACATGAGTTTGAACAAGATCCAGGAGTTGGTGATGGACAGGGAAGCCTGACCTGCTGCAATGCATGGGGTTGCAGAGTCGGACATGACTGAGGGATTGAACTGAACTGATATATATATCCCCTCCCTCCTGGAACTACCCCCTGCACATGTTTTAAAAAGAAAAAAAAAAAAACTCCCTTCTCGCTGTAATTTTTCTCTCCTCATGACAACAAATCAAGAGATAATGCTTTGAAAAGTTGAGTGAACCTCTGCACCAACTTTATATACCCGGTTGGTAATACTTGAAAGATAGAAAATAGGACTAAAGACAGTTTTAAGACAGAAATTCAGTAACTTCCTCAAAGAATTTGGTTTGAGGACTGCAGTAGATGGTGTGTGTGAACTCTAGGCTGACAGTGAACAAAATGTAGGTGTCTGATTTTAATTAATTAACTAATTAACCATAGGTAATTAAGGCACTCTGTTTTATAGAATAAGAAGGAAATGCACAGTCTGGAGTCCTGAGCTCAGATTTCAGACCTCCCACTTACTGTCTTTGTGACCTTGGGCTGGATACTTAGCATCCCCAGCGGCTCACTTCCATTCCTTTTCTCTGAAATGAGAATAAAGACAAGTCTCTGACTCAAGAGCTTGTAATAAGGATGAAAAAATGACTATTTGTAAAGTGCTTAGAACACTATATAAGTACCTATGCAATAAAGTACCAATTGCAAAATAGAAGATTCATAAGAAATAATTAATAGAACTGAAGCATATCAACAAATTAAAGTAAATCTAATGACATATATAAGACACAAGGAGATTAATAATTAGTTTTATGTTGTATTAACACTCATCACAGAGATATTCATTCTTCATATACATGTGCCTATATATATATATATGCATGTGGATGGGGTGTGCTCAGTTGTTACTGACTCTTTGCAACCCCATGGATTGTAGCCCACTGTGCACAGGCTCCTCTGTTCATGGAATTTTGCAGGCAAGGATACAGCAGTGGGTTGTCAATTCTTCTCCAGCGGATCTTCCTGTTCGCAGGCAGATTCATTACCATTGTACCACCTGGGAAGTCCACATCTATATGTGTTTATGTATATATACCGGTTATATTATCGAGGGTGAGGACCCTGATGAAATTCCAGAGTTCCTAGGTACTCTGTATTCACTTGTCCCTAATCTGCTTACTTCATCAGCCTCCACCTTGGGAAGCACTCACACTGCCTCCTTTGAAGGCAACCCAACTTTCCAGCCACTGCTTCGGTACCAAGTGCCCCTCCTCTTTTCCCTACAGTCTCCTCTACAGGGACCTCAGTAGCTGCTCTTTCCTTTATGAGAGCCCCTGATGTGAACAGTCCACGCAGCAGTGTGTGTGTGTTACCAGGCTTGCCAGCAGTAGGCACCAGGAAGTGCAGGTAAGGAATGACACTTTAAAAATAGGGGAGGAGCCAGATCAAGAGAAAACTGTTACAGACCTGTGGTTTTCCAAGTCATAAGGTTGAGCTGGGTTTCAGGATGAAAGGAAAGTGCTAGTTCAAGCAAAAAGAGAATTTGGGGTAAGGTGAGACAATAGAGAGAAGTGGGGTATAAGTAAATTGTTAAGTTAGTCTCATTACTGAGAGTACCCCAGGATCTCAGATTGTAGAAATTTCTAAGAGCATTAAATATAGTACCATGAACTGTATTTCAAAATGTTATAAAAGCACATTTTTTCCTGTTTCATTTTCTCTGAAGTTCATCATCACTGAACACGCCTACTGAAACCCTGTTAAATGCATGTTTGATTAAGCGGCACTAAAATTAAGACCAAGAAAAATCTTCTTCACTAGCTAATATTTAGTTGGCTAAGCAAAGGCAGTTATTGTCTATCATTCTAATTTCGTGTTCACTGAGATTATTTTTGTTTCTTTTGGTTTTAATTATGCCTCCCATCCATCCACTTTTATTTACATTTATATTTTAAATCAATGTTGTATATCATTTAAAATTGCACATTTTAAAACATCTGGTTTAATTATGCTTTCTCTCTTATTACCATCTCTGCTGCAGCTGTTTCCCTCATTGACTGCTACCAGAAGTTTATTTTGCCTTATTTTCCAATTTTGTTTCCTCATTTTATACAAGAACATTTTGTTTCCCCATATTAGAGAATCTATTCTCTTCATTATTTTGTTTTCTAATAGTTGATTATGTGTTCTACAAGGAAGATACAGTGTTGATGCAAACCGTAGGGGATAAACAATAGTGAATGTACTGCAGGGGGAGAACAGCTTTGTCTGTTTAGCTGGAGATTTGCAGCACTTGACTGTGGCTTCCACTCAGCCTGATCCCACCTTTGACAGGGCTTGATGAGCAGAGAACCTGAAACTGGGAACACAAGATTGAGGCAAATTTCCTGGCGTCTGACACTACCTCAGTAACTCTCACTGAGATCTTAAATAACATTAGGAAATACTTATAAAACAGATATGCATGGAGGTTTCCATTTGAGAGGCATAGTTGTTTTTTGTTTTGTTCTTGTAATTTGCAGAGCTGGCAATTACTTTAGTGCTTAAGGAGAAGCAAAGTAATAAGGGTTGGGTACAACTTCTCCTAGTATACCATTTAAATCTTCTTAATACCAAGTTGGAGTTTTAAACCCAAAATGGCTATACAATATTGAGGTTAAACACAGATCTCATGTTGTACCATTAGAGTAATATCTAAAATTACAATATCACTTCTTAAAGGAGAGCTTACTCATTTGAAAAGACCCTGATACTGGGAAAGATTGAAGGCAAAAGGAGGAGGGGATGACAGAGGATGAGATGGTTAGATGGCATCACTGACTCAATGGACATGAGTTTGAGTAAACCTGGGAGTTGATGATGGACAGGGAGGCCTGGCGTGCAGCAGTCGATGGGGTCGCAAAGAGTCGGATACGACTCAGTGACTGAACTGAACCAGATTCCCTGGAGCACAGAGTCGGACATAACAGCGACTGAACTGAAATGAAAGGAGACACGGAGCAGTGCTTCTATGTTTATAGCATTATATCAGAAACACCTACAGTGAAAAAATATTTGTGATAATGAAATAACTGATATTCAATAGCACTGCATGCGTGCATGCTCAGTCACTCATTCGTGTCCGACATTTTTGTGACTCCATGGACTGTAGCCCACCAGGCTCCTCTGTCTGTAGAACTTTCCAGGCAATAATACTGGAGTAGATTGCTGTTTCTTACTCCAGGGGATCTTCCTGACCCATGGATCTAACTCATGTGTCTTCGGTCTCTTGCACTGGCAGGCAGATTCTTTAACACTACACCACTTAGGAAGCCCCAGTGAAGTTGTGTGTGTGTGTGTGTGTGTGTTAATCACTTAGCCATGTCCAACTCTGTGACTCCATGGACTGTCGACTGCCGGACTCTGTCCATGGGACCCTCCAGGCAAGAATACTGGAGTGGGTTGTTAGAAAAACAATTTGTTTGTTCTTGTCATTCAGTCATGTCTGACTCTTTGCAACCTCATGGCCTGCAGCACACCAGGCTTCCCTGTCCTTCACCATCTCCTGGGGTTTCTTTAACTCATGTCCATTGAGTCCATGATGCCACCGAACCATCTCATCCTCTGTCATCTCCTTCTCCTCCTTCCTACAATCTTTCCCAGCATCGGGGTCTTTTCCAATTGAGTCGGATCTTCGCATCATGTGGCCAAAGTATTGAAACTTCAGCTTCAGCATCTGTCCTTCCAATGAATATTCAAGGTTTATTTCCTTTAAGATTGACTGGTTTGATCTCCTTGCTGTCCAAGGGACTCTCAAGAGTATTCTTCAACATCACAGTTCTAAGCCATCAATTTTCAGGGGTTAGCCTTTTTTATTGTCCAGCTCTCACATCTGTACATGACTCCTGGAAAAATCATAGGTTTAACTATATGGACCTTTGTAAGCAAAATAATGTCTCTGCTTTTTAATATGCTGTCTAGGTTTCTCATTGCTTTTCTTCCAAGGATCAAGTTTTGTTTGTTTGTTTGTTTGTTTTTTAATTTCATGGCTGCAGTCATGGTCCATAGTGATTTTGGAGCCCAAGAAATTAGTCTGTCACTGTTTCCATTGCTTCCCCATCTATTTGCCATGGAGTGATGACACCAGATGCTACAATCTTAGTTTTTTGAATGTTGAGTTTTAAGTCAGATTTTTCACTCTCCTCTTTCACCTTCGTCAAGAGGCTGTTTAATTCCTCTTTGCTTTCTGCCATAAGGTGGTGTCTTCTGCATATCTGATGTTACTGATATTTCTCCTGGAAATCTTGATTCCAGCTTGTGTTTCATCCAGCCTGGCATTTGACATAATGTTTTCTGCATAAAAGCTCACACAGACAGCCTTGACGTACTCCTTTCCCAATTTTATATCATCAAATCTTCATAATGATGCTAGATTTTTATAGTCTTCACTAAGCAGATGAGAAAGGTGAAAATCAGAAAGTATAATGAATCTGCTGAACATCAGAAATATTTTAAGAAACAGAAGTGGCATTGGAATTCTATCTTTCCTCCTTTGTGGGCGTAATAAAGTTTCAGCAGTCTATGGGTCAGGAGGCTGAGATTCTAATTGTTACCTTAATAAGAGTACCTTAATTGTTACCTTAAATAATAGTAAAATATTTAATGAGTACCTTAATTGTTACCTTAAATAAAATATTTAATAAGAGATTCTGAAATTTCCAAATTTCAGTGGATATTATCTTATTTAACCCTTCTAAATCAAAGCAGTAAATGTCAAACTTCTAAAAATAGCTATTTTAGGAACAGAGATTCCAAACGCATTTTCATTTGAGATTATTTTGGTTATAGTAATAACTTCTTAATATTTAATACTTTGTTTTCCATTATGTCTTTGGTCTGCCAGAGTTTTCACATTATTGCAACAATATAAAAGAAGAGAGCTTAATGAAATACACTTTTAATTGTCAAATTCTAAATGATAAAAATGAAAAGCTTTTCTTTTACTCTTTAAAACTACATTTGAACAGCTTGCATTTGAAGAGTTTGCATTTTTACAATCTGATTTATGTTTGAAACAATACACTTATTCATTTAAATGCACAAGTATAGAAATCTATTTATTATGGCAAATTACTTCATTTTATTTTGTAATTATTACAAAACCATATTATGAGGTTTATATTCATGGATTCTGATTATGGATAATATTCCTCTTATAATAGTACAAAAGAGGATAAGAGGAATTTATCATAATTTGGTATCTAAATGGAATGAGAAAAATCTTGCATGATTGCTATGCTAATTGCTCACGTAGTTCCTAGCTAAGAGAGCCATCTATCAAAAACACAATGAAAAATAAACTAATGTTTAAAAATTATATTGAAAACATTAAATACTTCATATTATAACCAGATGGCTAAATGTAAGAGGTAGTCAAATATTTTTTTTTTAATTCAGAATTTCACTGACCTAAATACACACACTACTTTTATTTTTATTTTTTACAATTCAAACTTTTATTTGGCAGTAAGTTTGACGTCATGTAACATAAAATCAATATTATGAAAACACTAAGAAACCATCAAAATAAACTTCAGCTAAGATTTTAGAGCAAATTTAAAGTATAATTTATAAAAGAATGAAATTTGATGAGCTTGTGATTCTAGAGTAGAAAAATTCTGAAAGTTTTGATAAAGACCAGATCATTTTAGAGTCTCTTCATTTGAGCTGTAAAGTTGTTTATGTTTTTGCCAAGGGTTAATCGACTCTATTCTTTTTAGTTCCTCTGGCTGCAAGTAGTAGTCATATGCATGTACTAAATTGCTTCAGTTGTGTCCGACTCTACACAACCCCATGCACTCTAGCCTAACAGGCTCCTCTCTCTGTCCATGGGATTCTCCAGGCAAGAATACTGGAGTGGGTTGCTATGCCCTTCACCAGGAGTAGTCATATGAGTGGCTTGAATAAGAACCTTATTGTTAATACCAGTTAAGGATTATCATATTGGTGGCCTATTTTGGCCTATTTTTCTCTGTTGCATTTTTACTTATATGCCCCAAAATATCAGTATCAGCCAATCGTAGGTTTCTCAAATATTTTACTAGGACACGACTAGTGGCTGGTTGATAATACTTACATTTATGTTTCTGAAACATGTGAAGGGGGTGGGGAAAGATACTAATCTGACACAAATGTTTTACTATTCATCAAAGTTTTGACTGTTCTGAAATATGTTTATGGGCATATCAGTTGCAGTATAACCTCTTTTTTTAAATTTTTCTAATGTATTGCTTTAAAACTCTCCACCTTTACTCAGCACAGTAGGTACAAATTATATTCTAAACACAGAAATAATTGAAGTGTTTGGGCTTCCCTGGTGAATTAGATGGAAAAGAATCCACCTGCAATGTGGGAAACCTGGATTTGATCCCTGGGTTGGGGAGATTCCCCCGGAGGAGGGTATGGCAACCTACACCAGTATTCTTGCCTGGAGAATCTCCATGGATAGAAGAACCTAGCAGGCTATAGTCCACAGGGTTGCAGAGTCAGATACAACTGAGCAGCTAGGCACACAGAGTGAAGTGTTTAATTTCTTTACTAGTAAATACAACTCCTGCAGGAGAGATCTCAAGTAGGCCTAAAGTCTGAACTTTCTCAGTTATCAGAGCAAAGAAAAAGAGGAAGACAATAGAATTGGAAAGACTAGATATCTCTTCAAGAAAATTTGAACTACCAAGGGAACATTTCATGCAAAGATGGACTCAATAAAGGACAGAAATGGTATGGACCTAACACAAGCAGAAGATATTAAAAAGAGGTGGCAAGAAAACGCAGAACTGTACAAAAAAGATCTTCACGACCCAGATAATCACGATGGTGTGATCACTCACCTAGAGCCAGATCCTGGAATTCAAAGTCAGGTGGGCCTTAGAAAGCATTACTACAAACAAAGCTACTGGAGGTGATGCAATTCCAGTTGAGCTCTTTCAAATCCTAAAAGATGATGCTGTGAAAGTGGTGCACTCAATATGACAGCAAATTTGGAAAACTCAGCTGTGGGCACAGGACTGGAAAAGGTAAGTTTTCATTCCAATCCCAAAGAAAGGCAATGCCAAAGAACGCACAAACAATAACACAATTGCACGCATCTCACATGCTAGTAAAGTAATGGTCAAAATTCTCCAAGCGAGGCTTCACCAATATGTGAACTGTGAACTTCCAGATGTTCAAGCTGGTTTTAGAAAAGGCAGAGGAACCAGAGATCAAATTGCCAACATCCACTGAATTATTGAAGAAGCAAGAGAGTTCCAGAAAAATATCTATTTCTGCTTTATTGATTATGCCAAAGCCTTTGACTGTGTGGATCACAGTAAACTGTGGAAAATTCTGAATGAAATGGGAATACCAGACCAACTGACCTGCCTCTTTAGAATTCTGTATGCAGGTCAGGAAGCAACAGTTAGAACTGGGCATGGAACAACAGAATGTTTCCAAATAGTAAAAGGAGTACGTCAAGGCTGTATATTGTCACCCTGCTTAGTTAACTTATATGCAGAGTACATCATGAGAAAGCTAGGCTGGATGAAGCACAAGCTGGAATCAAGATTGCTGGTAGAAATATCAATAACCTCAGATATACAGACAACACCACCCTCATGGTGGAAAGGAAAGATGAGCTAAAGAGCCTCTTGATGCAAGTGAAAGAAGAGAGTGAAAATGTTGGCTTAAAGTTCAACATTCAGAAAACTAATAAGGCATCCTATCCCATCACCTCATGGCAAATAGATGGGGAAACAGTGGAAATAGTGGCTGATTTATTTTTTGGGTCTCCAAAATCACTGCATATGATGATTGCAGCCATGAAATTAAAAGACACTCCTTGGAAGGAAAGTTATGACCAATCTAGGCAATGTATTACAAAGCAGAGACATTACTTTGCCAACAAAGGTCCATCTAGTCCAGGCTATGGTTTTTCCAGTAGTCATGTATCGATGTGAGAGTTGCACTATAAAGATCCCTGAGCACTGAAAAATTGATCCTTTTGAACTGTGGTGTTGGAGAAGACACTTGAGGGTCCCTTGGGCTGCAAGGAGATCCAACAAGTCCATCCTAAAGGAGATCAGTCCTGAGTGTTCATTGGGAGGACTGATGTTGAAGGTGAAACTCCAATATTCAGGCCACCTGATGTGAAGAATTGACTCATTTGAAAATACCCTGAAAGATTGAAGGCAGGAGGAGAAGGGGACAATGGAGGATGAGATGGCTGAATGGCATCACTGACTCAATGGACATGAGTTTGAGTAAACTCCAGGAGTTGGTGATGGACAGGGAGGCCTGGTGTGCTGCAGTTCATGGGGTCACAAAGAGTTGGCCACGACTGAACGACTGAGCTGAACTGAACTGAAAGCCTGGACTAAGTAGTGTTATGTGATATCTGAGAAACTGACCTTGGAAGACCAACCTTCAGTCCCATCATTTTTGTATAGAGAGGTGCCTACAAGTCCTGGATACCAGTCTTAGTCAAGGGGAAGCTTACTCCATTAGTTGGGAGAATGTGCATGAATTTTCTAACAAACACTGGAGGAAGATGTAGAATTTAATATTTCTACTTTTGTAAAAATATAGCCAAGTAAATAACATAGTCTTAACTAATTACACATTCCTTCCATGTTCAAGCCTTCTTGAGGCTTCATTATAGCATTATACAACAAAATATAACATGTCCTGAGTATCTGTTTCAAAGAGAGTCTCTTCTTCCCTTACTTTTGTGGTGATTCTTGAACATAGTTTCAGTTGGGAAAATAGTTCACCTGCCCTGTGGAAATATTTAGACAAATGAGCCAGTAACTAATTTTTCCTTGAAATAACACCAACTCTAGATGGCTGCCATTTCACTAAATAAATTCTTTACTATTTGAGCCCTAACGCATGGCTTAAGTGAATCTGTCTGCAATGCTGGAGACTTGGGTTCAATCCCTGGACCAGGAAGATCACCTGGAGAAGGAAATTGCAACCCATTGCAGTATTCTTTCCTGCAGAATTCCACAGATAAAAGCAACTGGACAGTCCATGGGGTTGCAAAGTGTTGGACATGATTGAGTGACTCATACACACATACATAAGTGATTATTTCTTGAAATAACACCAACTCTGGAACTCTGGATGGCTCCCATTTCACTAAATATCAATGAACAGTTCACTGTAAACTTATAAAAATTGTTTTAGATGGCAGGAAAAAGTTCAATCTCAAATTTATTATACAAGTGGAAAATAGTCTTGATGCCAAAATCAAACAAAAACCAGTGGGGGGGGGAAAGGGTAGGTGTACATTTATCAGACTCATAGCCATTGATTCAAGAATCCTAATCTAAATATTAGTAAATTGAGCTCAGTGACACATGAAACCAGTCAATCCTAAAGGAAATCAATTCTGAATATTCAGTGGAAGGAACAATGGTGAAGCTGAAGTTCTAATACTTTGGCCACCTGATAGGAAGATTTGAATCATTAGAAAAGACCCTAATGCTGGGAAAGATTGAAGGCAGGAGGAGATGGGAATGACAGAAGATGAGATGGTTGGATGGCATCACAGACCCAGTGGACATGAATTTGAGCAAGCTCCAGGAAATGGTGAAGAATCGGGGAAGCCTGGCATGCTGCAGTTCAGGGGGTCACAAAGAGTCAGACTCGACTGACCAAGCAAACAACAACAACACATGAATAAATATTAATACAAAATGAACACATTTGGGTGAAATTATGAATGCAAAAAAGTATTTAGTATCAATTAATTGATAAATGTGGCTTTATATAATGAAAAAAAAACTAAACTCTTTTATGCTCAATCTCATTAAAATTAGGAAAAGAACAACTGAATGCCAAAGAAATACCATTTCATAGTTATCTTTCTCCATTCTCCAGTTAGAGGGGCCAGCCCCAACCACTTTCATATGGAAACTTGTGTCTGAAGAGGCAAATCCCAGCAGAAAATTTCTTTTGAAAGAAAAGACAGTGGGAAAATTTGTAACATAAAAACCTTTTCTTCTGTCTCTACACTCTTTGTGTTTGAGCACTTCACTTCTCTTTAATTTATTAAAAAACCTGTGGGGCTTCCTGAAATTTTATACGTCACTCCCTCTCCACTTCCACCCTGTACACACATCATACATCAGAAGTCCACTTGCTCCCATGTTTTCTAAGTTCAGCCTTTAATGCAAATATTGTCATCTTATACCTCTGTTCAGAAGCCCTCGGTGGTGCTCCCCCTTTTAGGGATAAGTCTAAAACCTTTAGCATGCTAAGTAAATATGTCTTCAAATTCCTCACAAGTACATTTTTGTTGAATAATATCATTTTAAGATTGTTGCAGACTTCACTGTTTGCTACCCAATGAACTTTCATACCATTATCCTTCCTAATAGAACCCACTTGTTGAAGATATATACCTGTTCCCTCTGCCCCCATGATGTCCCAGGGGAGGGTTGATTCCATTGGCATAATCTACCTTAGGATAATCTTTGATATTTTTCCAGAGATTAGTGCAGGAGTGGACTACATTTCTACCACTATGACGGATAACAATGAACTCAGAAACTTCAGAGAATTTTCCCATTTTGAAGAGAAAAAAAAAAAAAATAGAAGAGATAGGTTTCTCATTTTCCTCATGATGTGAATGTGCCTGGAGCTGTGAAAATTAGAATGGCTATAGCTATCTTTCTATCAGCCTAAGAGTGAACTCAGAATTTCTAAAGAATCCAGTGTTTTAAAATGTTCTTAAACTGTTGAAACAGCTGCCCTCAAGACAACGCCACTCTAGTCTTCCTTCATGTAGAGATATATGTTTTATTACTGGTTAACCCAACTTGAGACTAAATTCTTTTGCTTGTAGGCAAAAATATCCTAAAATGTATGTAATATGAAACAGTGGCATTCATTGCTTCAGGAAGAAAAGTAGATTTCTAAATAAATACTTTTTCATGTTTACAAGAGGTACTGGTCTTAAAGCAGAAACACTTTGTTAGTATGAAAGCAAGGCTGTTTTACAAATGAGTTTTAGCACACCAATATCAAAAGTCTGAAAGATTCATAGCCTAGAGTTTACACCATGAAAAATAGAGTGGGGAAACAATGGAAAAATTATACAAATGCTAGAATTTCTCCCTTAGAGAAAATAAATGCATATTCAGGACTAGAGGAAGGAAAAGAGTAAGAATGTTTGAGGTGAGAAGACAGTGTGCTTACATCTCCAAAGAGTAGTTAGGGTGACCGCATAACTAACAAAATGTCCAGTTCCATTGTTGATTATCTATATTTTATGACAGTGAAGTTAAAATAGACATAAAAATGCCATAGAGTAATCTTACAGAGACCTGTACACCTCAGCAGAGTGTAGCTGAGCAGTCTGATGGTCAGGAATAAAAGCAAAAAGCCTGAAGATGTTTGGGTGGATCAGGTGGAAAAGGCTGCAAAGTGCATGTCCCAGGAGAACGGAGCCCAAGACACAAGCATGGATTTCAGTATCTGATTCCAGTGCATGATTATTCAGAATGATTTGAGCAGAACAGTATGAGATTCGATTCAGCAGATGCCACCTAGAGAAACAGTGGTGGCTGAAGACAACCCACCCAAACTGGGCAATATTTATTCTTCTCTGCTGACCTCCAATAACATGTGGGATTGTCCTTGTTAATCTGGAAGTTAGTATATTCTGAAAGAGGATGATCAGCAAGAGAAAAAACATAAATTCTCAGCATCACTGTTCTCTAAACCTTAGCATTTGAAATGAGAAATTACGCTGCTTTTTAAAAATTTTATTTATTTATTTTAATTGAAAGATAGTTTACAGTATTGTGACGGCTTTTGCCATACATCAACATGAATCAGCCATAGGTATACATATGCCGCCCCCACCCCCCCGCCAGCCTGAACTCCCCTCCTACCGTCCTTCACACCCTATCCTTCCAAGATGTCACAGAGCACCAGCCCTGGGTGCCCTGCTTCATGCATCGAACTCTCACTGGTCATTCGTTCTACATATGGTAATGCACATGTTTCCATGCTCATCTCACAAATCATCCCACCCTCTCTTTCTCCCACTGAGTCCAGAGCTCTGCTCCTTTTTGTCTGGGCCTTCCTTGCTGCTCTGTATGTAGGATCATCAGTGCCATCCTTCTAGATTCCATGTATATGTATTAATATACAATATTTGTCTTTCTCTTTCTGGCTTACTTCACTCTGTATAATAGGCTCTAGGTTCACCCACCTCATTATAAGTGATTCGAATGTGTTCCTTTTTATGGCTGAGTTGTTCCACTGGGTTTTCTCACAGGGGAAGATGATCGCATGTCCTGCTAATCTACTGTCTCACCCTTACCTCAACTTCTTTATCCATTTATCTGCTGATGGACATCTAGGTTGCTTCCATGTCCTAGTTATTGTAAATGACACTGCAGTGAACATTGGGGTACTGATCTCTGCTTCCTCAATTCATGTGATTGGTTTCTATTGGAAGATAACCTTGTGTCTGTCTCTGGGTGTGATGATGACTAAGAAAGCTCAGGAGTTCACTGTTAGTCACTAATCATCAATCAACCACTGGTAGGAAAGCCCCATCTGTGAGTCCGAATTGACTGGAGCTGAAACATTTAACCCATTTACCTTAACTGACTACGAGAGTAAACAGTCATTTTTAATAATTAAGTGCAGTTGAGGTAGAGGTAAGGTTTATCAGGATGACCATGATGATCCCTCATGGAAGAGGTTCAGAATTTCATTAAAATGAACTCTTAAAAACATAGATGCTGAGTTATTTTTCCAGACTCAAAGTGTGTGTACAGGTCATGTAAGTGATGCATATGTGTTAAATCACTTCAGTCATGTCAGACTCTTCGCAACCCCATGGACTCTAGCCTGCCAGTCCTCTGTCCACAGGAGTTTCCAGGCAAGAATACTGGAGTGGGTTGTCTCCTGGGGTTCTTCCCAACCCAGGGATCAAACCCACATCTCCTATATCTCCTGCATTGCGGCCAAGTTCTCTACCACTAGCTCCAACTGAGATGGGTCTCCCTAAATTAGAAAGCTAAGACTGTGGAGAAGTTATAGATGTGGTTGATTACTACTTTATGATATTGATGAAAGGGTTGCCAAAGTCTTCCTTATGGTGAGGACCACTTTTTGAAAACAAATTATAGGAAAGAGAAACAATATATCTGGAGGAGATTAGGAGAAATAGAAAGTTGTGGAGTTAAAGATCCCAAACTGATTTGGAAAGACATAGTCACTGAGAATGAGGGAAAAATACAAAATAACACATGCTGTTAATATTCTAGCTTATTGAACTATATGAAGGGGAATGTCATAAACAAAAATGTATTTAAAATGTTCTTTGAGGGATATTGATGAGGATGAGTTTAGTTTTGAGCCTATAAAATTGAACATTCCCTTCTAAATTAGTCAGATCCCAAGGTCAAGCAAATATCATATTCACTTATACAGAAGTAGTCTGGAATAGGTGGTTTCTGTGTTTTTTGTTTTGTTTTTTTTTTAAATGAAGAAGGTGTAATATCTTTAATTCTGCTTCACACCACAGAGAACATAGTAAAACACACAATGACACACACATATGTGCACATATACATATATACATAGTGTGAACACACAGATCTGTTTTTGATCCTCTTATCTTCTTCTCCAGTTGAGTACTTAATGGTGACAACCAACTTCAAGGCTAGGCAAAAAAAGAATATGTTTGTTTTCTTAACCATGTCCCACCCCCATCCTCCACCCCTTGAGTACTTTATTCTTCTCTGTGCATTTTCTGAACACTTACACACTGTTATAAGTACTCTGTTCATTGAATTTCTCGACATTCTCAACATGAAAGTAAGTTATATGTGTATGTGTGTTTCTTTCCAGAAATAAGAAGTTTTAAGGTTGTGGCTTCTTGACTTACAGTGTGGCATATATTGTCTGTTACTCAAAATATACTTCTATACATTAACTGACTTCTATACATTAACTTATATATCTCCTCAATATGAACTTATCCCTTGTTATATTTCCTGTGTGTCCTAGTGTCTAGAACACAGTAGTATATGTTTACTTAATTAATGAATTAATTAGCTATTTGTAAAGAAGCTTGCCCCATGAGGGCTTTTGTGTACATATCAGAATATGTAAATGAAATGGTAACTTTTTAAATTAATCTTAGCATTCTACTACCTAAGTTGCCATTCAATTTTACCCAATCATTTGAAACTAACTCAGATTTCATAAACATTATTCACTAATTCAGCATTAGTTTGTTCAAATTCTGCAAAGATTTGTCTCTAATTCCTAAGCATCAATACAATCACTACTACTGCCAATGTGATTGTTGAAGTTTTTGTTTCTTTAAACACTCTGTAATCTAATCTAAATAGACCTTTAAAAATCACTGACTTAGTTATATTTTCACTCCAAAATGCATACTTCCATTTCATCCCATGATCTCTGTCATCCTTTACATATCCTTGTCATGTGTCCTACAATCATAGCCAAGAAACAGTGATATGTAAACAGCAATAGATGTGATCTCAAGTGAAACAAATGTGTAAGAGCAGTCATGCATAGTGAACATAGAAGTGCCATATAAAGTTTTCCAGGTAATTGTTCCTGCAGGACTAACAGAGAGATGAGGCAGTAAATACCAGCAAACAGATTGAAGAACACTTTAGGTTGACCTCTTACTGACCAATTCTTTCACATTCTATAATTGAACTCACCTAAAAAACAGTTATTGTGGACTGTTATTGGAGTTTCTCTTTTGAATTATAAATAAACATCACTGCTTTATGAGAATTGAAAGTTGTTTTCCTCCTATCATAGAATGAATGTGTATAAAGAGCAGCCAAACCAAGCTTGCTGCTGCTTCTAAGTCACTCCAGTTGTGCCTGACTCTGGGAAGAATAAAAGAAAAGCAGGCCCGGGCAAGGGCTGCAAAAGAAATTTATAATTATTGACAAACTGGATGCTATAAGGCATGAGATTTTTGGAACAAGTCCAGAGGGAACAGTTCATAATCTTGAAAACAAGATATGATCCTGGGATTAGAAAACTGACCCCAGACTGCTTCTCAACTGGGGTCTTAGAGTTACATGTTTTATCTATCTGGTGGAAAATCTATAGATAAGAATATTAGTTACTGATTTGTTATTGATTACTCTTTCCTAATTACTCAATGGTTAATGATCATCTTGTTCTTTGGCCCTGAGGCCCACATGAGTTATGGTTTAACTCCCCTCATATTCTTTCATTCATGGCTGAAAGTATAATAAAGTTGGCTTGGATTCAGTTTCTGCACCTTCACCTTGGAGGGGTGTTGGTCCCTTGATCCTCACTTTTCTCTGAATTCTTGGGTCTTGTTTCTCATTCTCTCACCATATGGCGCTTTCAGAAACTCTGCTTGTCAAGCTGGTCTCGACAGTGTGACCCCATAGACAGCAGCCCACCAGGCTCCACTACCCCTGAGATTCTCCAAGCAAGAATACTGGAGTGGGTTGCCATTTCCTTCTCCAAAATCAAGCTTAAGGAAGTATTTTAAGATTCAAGTGCAGGCGACATTTGCAGATGGCCTGACAGAACTTTGTCATATGAGATAGTAGATTTTGTTCACAAATGGATCACAAGTGAGAACTAGGGCAGTGTCTACAATAACAAATTCAGGACACATGAAGTTATACCAGCCAGAATCATTAAAGCTCAAGACCATCAGGAACTTAACTGATGTGCAGAGAAATACCTAAGAGAAAGAAATCATCCACAGCCTTAGAATTATAGTGTCCAAACTCTAAAGGCAAGGGAAAAGAGAAGGTTATACCTGTGGTTATGATGAAGCAATAGGTCACATTTCTAGAAAATTTGCATATGAAAACCTATTTTCTTCTCTAAATCTGAAGAACTTAAGAAGTTTTGATCATTATTTATAATCAAATTACAAATATCAAATTTTATATATGATTATATATATATGATTATCCAATATCCTGTTATATTTTATAAATGAGATATGCATATATATATACATGTATATATATATATGTACATATATATATATATATATGCTGTGCTGTGTTCAGTGATTCAGTCATGTCTGACTGTGACCACATGGACTGTATAGCCCACCAGGCTCCTCTGTCCATAAGGATTCTCCAGGCAGCATATACATATGTAGATATGTGATTATTAGTGTGATGTAAAGATTTCCAGTGAATCAGTCAGTGAAGAATCTGCCTGCCAATGCAGGAGATCCAGGTTTGATCCCTGGGTTAGAAAGATCTCCTGGAGAAGGAAATGGCAACACAATCCAGTTTTCTTGCCTGGAGTATCCCCATGGACAGAGGAGCCTAGGGGGTGGGCAGGGGGCTACAGTCTTTGGGATCTCAAGAGTAAGACATGATTTAGTGGCTAAATAATCACTACCACATTAGTGTGATTACTTTATTGTATTAATTTTGACACTACAGTAGTAAAAACAACTTGAATAAAGTTGTGAGACAGACATTTTACTAGTATTTTCTCTAGGCTTTAAAACACTCTTGAAAGATTACTCTTTTATTTCCTATATTATCAATGACAATATAGATCTGAAACCTAAGTTCAAAATTTGCTCAAAAACAACAAAAAATAGCAATTCTCTAGGCTTTAAAACACTCTTGAAAGATTACTCTTTTATTTCCTATATTATCAATGACAATATAGATCTGAAACCTAAGT